>PVIY010000180.1:0-248736 GCA_004026745.1 Myrmecophaga tridactyla
TTTTTTTTTTTTTTTTTTTTTTTTTTTTTTTTTTTTTTTTTTTTTTTTTTTTTTTTTTTTTTTTTTTTTTTTTTTTTTTTTTTTTTTTTTTTTTTTTTTTTTTTTTTTTTTTTTTTTTTTTTTTTTTTTTTTTTTTTTTTTTGTTTTTTTTTTTTTTTTTTTTTTTTTTTTTTTTTTTTTTTGAGCAGCATTATGGTTTTAGCCCTTATGCTTAGATCCTTGATCCATTTGGATTTCATTTTGGTGTATGGTATGATAAGGGTCCAACTTCATTCTTTTGCAAGTGGATATCCCATTTTTCTAACACCATTCTTCCTCCTATTAATGTATTTGACACCTTTGTAAAAAACCAGTTGTCCATAGATATATGGGTTTATTTCTGAACTGTTAATTCTATTCCATTGGTCTATATGTCTATTTTGAAGCCAGTAACGCACTGTTTTGTTTATTGTGGCTTTGCAGTAAGTTTTGAAATTGCGACGTGTGATATCTATAACTTTGTTTTTCTTTTGCAATATTAATTTGGCTGTTTAGAACCATTTGCAATTCCACATGAATTTGAGAATCTGAGGATAAGTTTCCCATTTTGCAAAAAGATTCCTGGGATTTTGATAGGTATTCTGCTGATCCTGTAGATTTCTGTGAGTAGTATTGACATGCTAAAAATGTTAAATCTTCCTATCCATGAACACTGAATGCCTTGCTGTTTATCTAGGGTTTCTTTCGTTTCTTTCAGCAATGTTGATACTTTTCAGTGCAGAAGTCCTTCACCTCCTTCATTAAATTTATTTCTGGGTATTTTATTATTTTAAGAGCTATTGTTAATGCAATTGCTTTTTTTAAAAAAAGTTCCATTTCAGAATATTTTTTGCTGGTATATAGAATCACAACTTTTTTGCATTTTTATCTTATAATCTATAAATTTGCTGAATTTGTTTAGTTGTCTTTTTACGGCTTCTTTAAGATTTTCTATACAACCAATCATGTCATCTTCAAATAGAGAGAGTGTTATTTCTTTTCTAAGTTGGATGCCTTTAATTTCTTTTTCTTGCCTACTTGCTCTGGCAAGGACTTCCCATACAATGTTGAATAGCAGTGGTGAGAGCAAGCATTCTTGTCTTGTTCCTGGTCTTAAGAAGAAAGTTTTCAGTCTTTTAGTTTTTGCTTCATGTATTTTGTAGCTATGTTCTAAGTTGCATAAAATTATCTTGGTATATTGATGCTTTAAATGTTATAAAAAGACCCTCTTTATCATTGCTGATATTCTTTGCTTTTAACTTCACCTGATATTTATACATTCATTCCCATTTTCTTCTGATTGGTGTTATCAATGCTGTCTTTTTCCAATGTTTCACTGTTAATCTATTTGTATATTTATATGTAAATTGGGTTTCTTATAGGCAGCATGTATCTGGGCTTTTCATCCCATCTGACAATCTCTACCTCTTAATTTGAAATTTATACCTTTGCATTTATTGTGATTATTGATAGAATGGAGTTTAAATCTATCATTTTGCTATTTATTTTCTATTTTCCTCATTTCTTCTTTGCTCATTTCGTCCTTCTTTTGTGTTGAATTTTTTAATTAATTCATTTTATTTTTGTTAGCTCTTTATTGTGTTATTTTAATGGTCACTTTGGGGCTTATATACAAATTTAACTTTTCACAGTCTATTTCAAGTGGTATTATACTACTTCACAAACAATATAAAAATATTACAACAGTTTACTTCTATTTCCACACCCCCAAGTTTTAATACTATTATTGTCATACACTTTACTTCTGCATATTATAAATCCCATTTTTTTATTAGTTTTTAACAGTCATCTTTTGAAAAGAATTAAATAATAGCAAAACATGTTTATGTATCTGTGTAGTTTCTGTTTCTAGTAGTCTTCACTTTTTTGTATAGATTGAGGTTTCCATCTAGTGTCATTTTCTTTCCTCTTGAAGGACTTCATTTCACATTCTTGTAGTTAAGTGTGCTGGTGATGAATTCTTTCCACTTTTGCATTTTGCTGTAATTTTTGAAAAAATATTTTCACTGATTGTTGTAGTTTGCAAGCTGCTGGAATGCAATATACCAGAAGCAGAGTGACTTTTAAAAGGGGAATTTAGGGTGGGCAATGGTGGCTCAGCAGGCAGAATTCTCTCCTGCCATGCCAGAGACCCAGGTTTGATTCCTGGTGCCTGCCCATGCAAAAAAAAAAAAAGGAGGGGGGGATTTATTAAGTTGCAAGTTTACAGTTCTAAGGCTGTGAAAATGTCCACATTAAGGCATTGAGGGAAAGATATCTTAACTCTAAAGAGAGGGCTGATGAAGTTAGAGGTTTCTCTCTCAACTGTCTGTGAGCACACATAGCAACAGCTGCTAGCTTTCTTTCTTCATTTCATAAGGCTTCCTCGAGGGCGTTTTCCTTCTGCATCTCCAAAGGTCTCTGGTTGTGTGGGGTCTGTTGGCACTGTGGGCTCTTTCCAAAATGGTTCCCTCTTAAAGGGCTCCAGGAAGCAACCCCACCTTGAATGAGTAGAGACACATCTCCATGACAACCACCTAAGGAAAAGTTACCATCCACAATAGGGTGGGTCACATCTCCATGGAAACAATAGAAAAGATCCTACCCAGCAATACTGAATGAGGATTAATGAGCATGGCTTTCTGGGATAATGACAGTTTCAAACTGGCTCATTAGTTAAAGAGTTCTAGGCTGAAATGTTTTTCCGTTCCATACTTTAGCCTTTAAGTTTGCCCTTAAGCTTGCTTGACTTTACCTGCTGTGTCTTTTCTGTCTGCTTTTAGAAATTTTTTCTTTATGTAAAATCCAATATCCAAATTCTGCAATTTGGCAATGATATAACTTGGTGCAGTTTTCTTTCTTTCTTTTTCTTATGGTTCATTGAACTCATTGGGTCTGTGGATTTATGATTTTCCCAACATTTGGAATCTTTTCAGCTGTTACTTTTTCAAATATTTTTTCAGTCTCCTGCTGACTCCTTCAGGGACCCAAATTACACATCCACTTGGCTGATTGAAGTAGTTCTGCATTCACTAATATGGTTTTAATTTTTTAAAATTCTTTTTTCCCTGTTAAATTTTGGATTGCTATGTGTACAAGTTCAATAAACTTTTCTTTTGCAATATCTAATATGCCACTAATTCCATACAGTTTATTTTTAATCTCACACATTGGGTTTTTTTAATCTCCAGAAGTTGAATTTGGGTCACTTTTACATCTTCCAGGTCTCTACTTAATATGTTTAATATTTATTCTACCATTATGTACCTATAGAAATAAGTCATAATACCATTTTAAAAGTCCTACTCTACTAAATTTATCATCCGTTTCATTTCTGGTTCAAGTATGATGGATTGATTTTCATACTCATTTTGGGTTGCATTTTCTTGCTTTTTTACACATCTGGTAATTTTTCAATTGGATGCCAGACACTTCGTGAATTTTACCCTGATAGATTCTATATATTTTTGTCTTCCTATAAATATTTTTCAACTTTTTTCTTTTGAACTTCACTTAGGTTGCTTAAAATATAAGCTTATTATATTTAATAAGTTTAAATAGATTAAATGTTCACTAACAGTAATTTCATCTTTGTTGTTCCCAACTTATGCAAACTTATATCTTAGCAATATGTTTTTGCTGCATTACATTTTTAAGAGAAGTGACCAGGTGGTGTATATTGCTCATTTGCATTTCAACAGTTTGCCTACTCTAGAGTGTATTTTATTGCCTATAGACACAAGACAACTTGGGAACTAATGAGTTCTTGATTCACACTTTTCCCTTCTTATCTCTTTACAATTTCATTGTATTCTGCATCAAGAGATCCTGAAGAGTAATCTCTGGTATGCTAATAGTTTTCTTTTGAGGATACCAGTTTTACTTTCTCAATGCATCTATAATTCTTCACTGGACAGATTTTGATGTGTTTAGCTCTATATTCTTTTTAATGAGCCTAGTAAAACATTTATTTATGTTTTCCCTCATTGCAAGAAAGATTCTATTTGAAGTGAACAGATTTTCTCTCTTTTTTCTAGTCTTTAGGTATACTAATTATTATTACAATGTTGGATTTCCAATTTCTCTTCTGTTCTTTTCACCCTCGTCATTTTCATTCCTTTATTTGTTTTCCTCTGTCTTATCATTAATTTTATTTTCTTTTTTGTTTCCATTCTACTTGCAACTGTTAAATTCTGTAAGTTATTATATTTGAAAGTGCTGCCAGTTCCACTTTCTGTTGCCATATCATTATTGCCTCATGAAATTCATTTGCTTTATTTTAATTATTATTTCATTGGGATTACTAAACGTTGCAGCTTGATTGTTATTTGTTTTCTGCAGCAAATCTCCCAAGGTGTATTCTTTAGCTATGTTTTGCACACTGCATGCTCTCTCTCATTTCTCCCTTTTCCTCCCCCTCCCCTATTCCTCCTATAGCTTCAATTCCTCTCTGTACTCTTCCTCCTCCTTTTGCTAAAGCTTTATTTACTATTGGATGCTGTGATTTATTTGCCTTTGAATAGGGTCAGTTCTATGTGAATCTGATAACCAAAACTAATGTTGCTAGAATTTTTTTCACCTTCTGCCTTTTTTTTTTTCACCAAGGCATCATTTTGATTATTCTCCTTGGGATATGATCAAAAGAATGTGCTGGACCCTATGTTAGGACATGGGCTATTCCCACCAGGAAGAGACTCTGGAGTCATGACTCTATGTCATCTAAGAACTGATGAGACAAATAGTGAGAGACGTTCCCTAAACATTTGCTTTTCTGCTTGACCCTTCTCACAGAAGCAGACGAAGTGCAAAATTCAGCAGAGGATTAGAGTTGTTTTGAGGATTTACCAGATACTCCCCAGAGCCTGGGCTGAGGTTCACAGAGTTTGTCATGGTGGTACTTGCAGGACAATGCCTTTTGATACCAGACTTTTTATTCCAAAGAGAGTGCACCATGTGCTCATGGCTCTGTCGCATGACTACAAAACAATAGTGGTTATACAGATTGGAAATTGGCGACTGTGGCCACATTCCTGTAATGGCGACTCTGGGGCCCCAGACAGACAGCGTCTGCCTTTTGGAGTGGAGGCTGGGAAGGGAAGTCCGTGGACAGCGCTGCCACTGACGTAGCCCATCTGTGCAAGGCGTTCAGTACAAAGCTCTCTTTCTCTGCACATCTCCTGCACCACTGTGTGGAAGTGGATCCCGAGAGGTGCATGACACCCATGGGCTGCTGAGGGCCGATGGCCCCACAGATGTCAGGGCTGTGCAGTGTGTGTGGTTTGAGAGGTCACTGGCCCCTGTCACTCTTGTTTCCCTTGCACCAGGACTTGTTATGGAGCACTCACTCAGGCACGTCAGAGCTAAATGGTGACAGGCTGCCTAGGTGTCACTTGCTAATAGCCTGGATTCTTTACTGCTTTAGAGACACATACGTGAGGGTCAGCTCAGACTCTCGGCCGCTCCTTGCTGGATGGTAGACAGCGAGACGTCCCTCACTGGCTCTTTGGGGGCCAAGTCTTGGCTTTTATCCTGCTTTCCATGGCTGCTTCCCAGACATCGACTGAAACTGGGATTCACTAGGGCTTGCGAGTGTATGTTTTTTTTTTTTTACATGGGCAGGCACCAGGAATGGAACCCGGGTACTCGAGCACAGCAGGCAAGCGTTCTTACCTGCTGAGCCACCGTGGCCCGCCCAGTTTTTGATCACTAAATACATCAAGATAGGAGATAACCCACAAAATTATTTGCATATATCAGATGTGAGATTTCCATCATTGAAATTAGGCTTGAGGTGGCTAAGCAAGCTTCAGTGAGCACTTGGCAGATGTCTGGGATGTGCAGAATCCAGGCAGCGGGTATTGTCCAGCTCACCGTTCCTTTGGCTGTCATCCACCCTGCCCCACCCAGCCCATGGTTGGCAGATCCAAGCACGAGGAGAATAGTCCCAGCTCAGAAAGTCCCATGCTCTCTCTCTCAGGACTATGAAGACCTGAGATGGAAGGTGTGGGAGCTGGGCAGAGCCCTAGCTCTCAGGATCCTGGCCTCTCCAACCAGGTTTGCTCATCTCCTCTGCACCATTCCCTCACCCCTTCCCATCTCAGGGCCTGGAGACTCAAGAATTTCAAGATTGCCACCTCTAGTCCCTGCTCCAGGCCAGGCCTGCTAGACATGCCCCAATATTTTATGAAAGCACCCCCAGAATCTAGGCCCCTCGGTGCTCACTGTCACCTTCTGTGTGGGCCAATGAGCCCAGGCCTTGGAAACAATTGGGGATTGGAGTACATGCAGTGACTGTCTTTATGAAGTTCAATAAGATTTCTCATAGGTCCTCTGGTCTCTTGAAGCAAAACATTGCACAGTGGGTTCAGAAAGACATCTAAAAGCTTTATAACTATTCTCTGTAACTGTACTGCATGGATACTCTTTTTTTTAATTTTTAGAGAAGATCACAGTCTTTAAAGAATATCTTTTTTTCTTTATTAGAAAAACTGTGGGTTTATGAACAATCATGCATCAAACACTAGATTCCCATATGCCACCTTATTATTCACATTTTGCATTCATGTGGAGCATTTGTTACAATTGATAAAAACACATTTTTATAATTGTACTATTAACTATAATCCATGGTTTAACTGAGGGTTCACTCGGTCATGTACTTCCACAGATTTTTTAAATCATCATTATCGATTACGAAAAAAAATGGAACACTTCATGAATTTGTGTGTTATCCTTGTGCAGGGACCATGGCCCTCTTAGAGAACTTGTGCTTCCTGTCCTTGCAACCTTAGGGTTCGCCAGACCAGAGGCCCTGGCTCAGCAGGGAGGACAAAGGTCAAGGGAAATGCCTCTCCCTATATGAACACAACAAAGATTCTTCTAAACTTCTCTAGATCATTCCAATTTTAGTGCGTGTGCCCCTGAAGGAAGCACTGCATGGATACTCTTAATAAATTTAATGCAGTCCACCCCTTGAGCCAGTCTCATCAGCTCAGGTAAGCCATTCAGTACAATCTCTCATCAACGCTGCTTCAAGGCAATGGTCATAGGCAGTCTTGAATGAGATTGAATTTGAAAGTACTAGTGAAATAAGCTATAGTCCCCTCTGTTGCAGCTGGTCATGTGGCATTAATTAGTGTTCACTGACTACCTCCTCCATCATCTATTCTACATTTCACTCCCTTGAGTCTGCCCATGGCTGGTTTGGATGGCTTGCCTGGTGGTGGGACTCTGATCTTCCTACTCAAAGCAGCCAAGTCCTTGGTTGATTTGCACTTGTCAGCTGGGAATTGCTGCCCTTGCCTGTTCACCCTCATGACCAGATATGCAAACCCCAAGTCATACACCAGAAAATCACAGGATTATATCAAACCTTTCTCTGAATCCATTAGGTAAGATCAATCACCTTTACTGATAACCAATAACTTGCCCCAAACTGACCAGGTCAGCATCCATTGTGATGCTTAGTAGAATCTTTGTTGTGTTCATATAGGGAGAGGCCTTTCCCTTGACCTCTGTCCTCCCTGCTGAGCCAGGGCCTCTGGTCTGGTGAACCCTAAGGTTGCAAGGACAGCAAGCACAAATTCCCTAAGAGGACAAGTGATGGTGACAGTTGGAGGGGCCCCCTCTTACCTCCACCCCTCGATTTTTCCAGTATTTCTAATGGTGTTCATATTAGGCTCTTCACCGATCAGCCCAGCCTGTGTCCTCCTGCCAGGAGTCTGTGTGAATACCTCGCACTCCTTCTCCATCCTTGCAGATTGATGATCCCAGTGTAGTGCCTGCAGCTTTGTCCACCAGAGGATTTTCCTTTCCTTCGCCCCCCGGGGAGCCCTGAGTGGAGCTGCAGTCTATTTCGGCTGGGTGATCCCAACAAGTCATGCCACCTCTGTGTGGACCTGGCCTAAGCTCTTTCCTCCTCCCTTGGCAGCTGGTGGCGGGACCCACCAGGGGTCCACAGGTGTGAGCTGAGGAGGAGAAACAAGTGCCATGGAGCTGGGGGACTTGGGAGACTGGGCCATTGCTTCTGTAATTATCTCTCCTCTCTGAAGCTGCATAGGCCACATCTTGAATGTCCCATATTGAAGGAAGTGCTGCTGCTCCTGACAGCACTTAGGAAAATGTAGGATGTGACCCAAAGTTGCATGGTAACCTGGCATTCCATGGTGAGGAGCTCATTTTCTTCCAGGCCCAGCAACATACCTGGAGGTGCTTTTTGAGCAGTGAGTCATTCTCTGCCATGGAAGGGGTGGCTGTTCCAGAGTTCTGGGACCTGTAATGCAGATCTCCTAGTGAAGATTTCCAGAGGCTCAGGCAGAGTCCTTTCCCACAGCAGGTCCCATGGGGTTTTCTGGGCCGGGGTGCCCAAGGGGCAGGGCACTTTGTACACAATCTGGACCTGTGGCTGAGACTTTTCTTGCTCTGAACCCCACTCAAAATGCAAAGCTTAGTGAATCATCTCAAAAAAAGGGGGTTGGATTAGCACTTCTGAGTGTGGACTATGCTGCATCCAAAATCCAAGAAGCCTATGATGTACCGTCTTAGTGGTGGGACATGCAAAGTGCAACTGCTTGTCCTTGCCTGAGAGGGTATGTGCTAACATGTCTGAGGCCACTGGACCTCTAGAAACTTTACCAATGGGGCCAGATCTTTGTGGGTTTTATTTCCCATCTTTGATTCCAACATGTCCTGTGATTCATCTAGAACACTTAGATGTTTTCAAATCAGAGGACGTTGAACCTGATGACTCTAGAAGGTCAATCAAGTCATGACTTCCAACATAAGGGCTAATTCATTTATTTCCATCTGAAAATGGGACCATTAACATCTGTCCTATATTCCTCATAGTACTATTGTGAGGTTTAAATGAGATAGTACACGTAAAGTACTTTGTAATCTGTAAAGTATTGTGTAGATTGTAAATGGTTGATGTTTTTCTCATGTCATGGTTTGTCATTGCCCTTCCTTTCTAAATTTTTTTATTTGTAGTGGAGTCTGGGGGTTATGAGAGGAGCGGGAAAAGCATTGTAGCTTTCAGGGCTTTGGTGTTGAGAAAAATCTTGGAAATTAAGCCAAAAAGAGGCTGCTCCTATTTGTGTGAGCCTGTCCTCAGTATCTTGATAAGTTGCAACTGACTGAAGATTGGAGGAGGGGAAGTCAAGCATTTCAAAGGTCTAATTATTTACTTGTAGTTCTCTTGAATGGGATACAACTTTCCCAGTTTCAACCAGACTCAACTGAATAGAAGTTATGCATTTTATGAGCTCAATGTACTGCACAGCTGAGGGACAATGACACTTGAAGAGAGCTCTGAGAGCCCATACCTTGGTGGAGGACTTTGAAAGGGAGGATAAGGCATGATATTAGTCTGGGGTTGAATGGATTTTTCCAAGGCTTCATTTCTCTCTGAGTAGAAGGTATGCCCCGGAATAAGCAATTTGGAATGGATGGCCAGGTGCATGGATTTTGGGGGATGATGACAGAACATCTTGAGATGTTGATGCAAATAGCCAGGAGGTGGTTTCATGAACAAACTTTGGGCAATTTGGCTTTAGGAATGAATTCTGCCTGGCCTCATTAGCACTTCAGCTGCACCCAAGCTGAAGATAGTCAGGGGGTCAAGCTGCTCCCCTGTAGGCCAGCTTTCTGGGAGCAAAGCTATGATGGACAGCCAAGCCTTCCCCTTGTGTAGGATTGAAGGAAATGATTAGAAGCTCAGCTTATCTCTACATTAGACAAACATGACTGGTGGAATGCACTTTTAAACCAACTTTTATTGCTAATGTGCTGAGTTGTTTTTTTTCCCCTGGTCCCTCTTTGTTTATTAAAGAGAAAAATTAGAAAGTAGACAAAATCAGATATTGAAGAAGACTGCCAGGGCAATGTGGAAATGGGAAGGGCACAGATACACAGGCAGGTACGTGACACTGAACATTAAGTGAGAGAGGACCAGGGGGAGCAGAAGTGACAATGTCCTTCCTCCAATGAGCTGGTGGCTTTTGGTTGCTGCTGGTAAGCCTGACCTGAATCGAAAACCCTCTTAGAAAAGCAGTGGAAGCCTCATGAGCACTTAGCTCTCTGCAATTTTGGTTGAGTATCCAACCGCTTATCCCAAAGTTATTTTGTGAATTTTTGGAAAGAATATTGATATATTCAAAATGGTGAAGGAAACAAACTTTATAAGAGGTTAGGAACAAGTTTAATGGAGTAACATTGTCTTTTTTCATTGATGACAATTCTCAAGCTAGCATTAAATATGGAGTTTATTTAAATAAATCCAAGAATATTGTAAATATCCTAAGGGAAAAAGAAGCAGTATCTTAGTATTATGCTAAGATTTACTTTGCATGAAGAGCTCAGCAGTACCATGACAAATGTGGTTAATCATTTTTGCTATTCTGTCTCAGTGGAAATATTATTTATTTCATGGTAGGAAAAATAGATGCACTCTGTGAAAGGAGAATGCCAAATGTTGTAAACTTTTCAAATGCTTTCCTAAATTTCTTGGGTTTATAATCTAAACAGGAAAACCCATAGAAATAATTTCATTTGTGAGCCTGAAGATGGTTTTGCTCCTTTCCCAGTCATGCCAGCATTTCCTCTTAGAGAGCACTCAGGCGTAATGGCAGGGGGCAAGGATTCTGAGTCAGCCAGGCAGACAGATAGTGCTGGAAGTTACAGCACCTTGGTAAGCCTATAGCTTAATCTGTAAAATAAGGATAAAAAATGGCATCTATCTTGTAGGGTCCTTGTAAGAGTTAGGTGAAATAATCAATGAGAAGTGGTTGCTAGCATAGTACCTAAAATTTTCGGGATGGTTGGTGAATGACATCAATTTCCTTTTTTTTTTTTCGTTTTTTTTCTGGCTATTTGTTTCTTTTCATTGTGAAATATATGTACAAAAAAGCAATAAACTTCCATGTACATTTTAACAAGTAGTTAGAGATTTTAAAGTTTGGTATGGGCTATAATTCTGCAGTTTTTTTTGTTTTTTTCTTCTAGCTATTCCAAAACACTGGAGACCAACAGAAATATCAATATAACGATTTAGCAGTCATACTCATTTGTTAAATCGTATTTTCTCTGTTATATGCCTCCTTTGCTTTAAATAGCATATATACATAAAGGCAATAAATTTCAAAATATACTGCAACAATAAGGCCCTTTTGCATTTCAGGACTTATCTGGTCCAGGGACCCATCTGGAGGTTGTAGGTTTCTGGACTGTTACTCTAGTGCATGGAACCTATGTGGAAACTTATATAATTCTTTAGGTGTTCTTTAGGATTGGCAAGAATGGATTCGTTTGGGGTTTGGCAAGTTATGATAGGTAGCAATGCCTAACTGAAGGTTGCATAAGAGTGACCTCCAAAGTAGCCTCTTGACTGCTTGAACTCTGTCAGCCACTGATACCTTATTTGTTACACTTCTTTTCACCCCTTTTGTCAGGATGGCATTGTTGATCCCATGGTGCCAGGGCCAGGCAATTTCTACTATTATTATTATTACAAGAGACGTTCATGAGAAGCTGAATGAATTGAACTAAATTGAAATGATAATTAGTTCAATTGGGCAAGACACTGTGGGAAACAGGACCATCGCAGCGACTTCAAAGGAATAGAGGACTGATAGATGAGGAATACTAGGAACATAAGAAGCATGACATGCATATATAGGTACACGTACCAGCACACCATTAACACCTCCTTCCCACGACATGCACACACACGCATACAACACACACACGAGCAGACAGCATGCTCACCAAATATTTCGTATGCTCCCCCACGTTTCCCAGCCTCCCCTGCAGTTAGGTTGGATGTTCTGGTTGATGGGGTGAGAGGAAGTGACAAGTGTGCCTTCTTTCCCCCTGCAGCAGGGACCTTGGAGACACAGCTCAAGGTGGCAGGGGCTGCCTGAGCCACATCACATGCTGCATGAGTGAGAAATAAACCTTCATGTGTTGTTGTGGGAGCTGTGTTTGTCACCCTGACTGACACATTTACCCATAGCTTCAAAGGAAGGAGCGTTAGAATAGGCTCTAGGTTGGGACAAGAACAATTTCCAATGGCTGCTTTTACGAGACTGCGCACATATTGTTGACTTTCCACAGACATCATGTCCATTCATCTGTACCCCTGGGAAGAACATGACTGTGGACTCTTTCCATCTCTACCCAGTTTATATTTGCAGAGACCAAATTGTCATCCCCACATCAGTTTATGCCATGTTTGGAATCTTTGAGAACTGGACTGTGTCCTCATCTCTTTCTGGGTCTCCTGATACAGACCTCTGGGACATTAGATGTAGCTTCTTAGACGAAGACTGGGAGGGACATGAAAAGAACCTCAGGAAAACCCAACCATGTGCAGAGACTATGACAAGAGAATTGGGGATGGCAGGGGCAAGGCGAGACCTTTGGAGAGCAGCCATTCATGGGGTCCTGGTTGTGAATGGCATCAAATGGGGTCAAAAGGCTCCCAAAGGCAATTGAGAACAGGGCAGAGTTAAGAGGCAGCAGTGCAGGCAAAGCGCTGGTTTAGTTATAGCACTGGCCAATACATCGTGAATTGTGTTAATGCCTATCACACATGATCTTACCTGATCAGCCTGGCCACCGTAGGAAGTAGGATTGATTATATTTGTAATAATGGAAGAATCAAAGCCCAATGATGTTAAGTAATTTGCCTAAGATCACAGAATTACTAAATCTTGGAGGCAAGACTCAAAACCAGGTTTCTCAAACTTGTTCTCCCCATGCTAGCTCAATGCTTCCTAGAAGAGAGGCATGAGAAGGTGGATGAATTAAGAAGCATCTATGGCCATTACCTGTGCAACTTGGCAGGGCCATATGGACCATTCAAGGGCAGGAAGAAAGAGGAGGCTGGAAATTGTGTGGCAGAAGCAGGCAGGGTCCAGGACAGTGCGGTTTTCTGAGAAGGAATAGCAGAAGTTTCCAGTAAAGGCAGGTGACAGCTGGCCCCATGATTTCTCGTGACATTTTACATTTCACCCTGCTTGAGGGTCCGCTTTTGAATGGCGTTTAGAGCCATCTGAGGTGAGGACAGAGGTCCATCGGCTCAGGAGGTTGGTTGGTTCAGGGATTGTTGACCTGCCCCAGGACTAGAGGGGATGGGAGAACCCAGGTCAGGTTTCACACACTAGCTGGGAATCACACACTAGCAACTCCAGGATTCTGCCTGGTTTTGTTGGGATTGTGCAGGGTTGAAAAGTGAATGCAACTGCCCTGGGTGGGGCATGCGTTTTCTAGTTCCCCATGGTTTCCACCATTTCCTCCTGTATCTGGACAGCTCCACTTGTGTATGTAAACTGCTTGGGTTGCACGCACTGAGTTTGCCACCCCTCTGGGAACATTGGTGCTCCTTGTAGGGAGTCCCTCTAGCCTTGCCGTTTGTTCCTGGTGGATGCCCTGGGCCAGCTTCAGACTCTACACTGCAGGGCTGAGCAGCAGCTTCCCCAGGACCAAACAGGGTGGTGCCTCTAGCAGCCCCGCCACCCTGCTCAACCTGGAGACTAGAGAGGAAGCAGAGAGAACATTTTTTCAGAGAAGGAGGTGAGACAGAGGTTTGACGGGGACAGCGGAGGCCAAGGAGAGAAGAATGGATCCTACCCTGAACTCAAGAAGGGGACATACTTTCTTCCCAGCTTCTGAGGCTTTAAATCACTCCCTTCTGCTTGAGCTGCTGAGCAGGGAAGGCTGGTAGAGCAGCTAGGAGCCCTGAAAGGTTGGCGCTTTGTGGAATTAAGAGTTTCAGTGGCTAAGAGAGGTGTGTTCCGGGGTCTCCAGACAAGGGAAACATGAGGTCTGGGGAAACACTGAAGGGGGAGAACCAAGAACAAGGAGACCTATTGTTTCTCCTTCTCTGGGCTTGTCCCTTACCTCGTGGAAGCCCATGTGGCTACAGAGACTTATAATGTGGCTCAACTGAACAGACATGTGCCTTGAGTGTAAAAAACATACAAAACACTCATGGAATTTCAAAGATTTAGTATGAACAATAGTGTAATGCATCTCAATGTGCTTTATACAGATCGCATGTTGAAATGATAATATTTTGGAATTTAAGTTAAATATATTATACTAAAAAGCTCATTTTATCCATTTCTTTTCACATTAAAAAAACGTGAGTGCCAGAAAATTTAAAATTACACACGTAGTTTATATTAAATTTCTATTGGATGCGTTGGTCTAGCCTCTTCATAAAGCTTCAGGAGCAAGATGGCCAAATAGAAGAAAAAAATGGAAGAAAATGAAATAGAATACAAAAATGAAAAAAAAAATAGTTCAGCAGAGTCTTCCAGGCAACTCCAGCACCTGGAAGATAGGTTTGCTGAAATTCTCTCTTGAACACTGTGATTAAATCTCAAAAATTTTCTACTTTTTCAAATGCCACCATAGAGTCAGGGTATGTGCTGTGCTAGAAAGAAAGAAAGCAAAGTGCTTCCATTTTGAGAGTAAGAAATCGTTTTTCCCCCAGATTTGGGAGTTAACGTCATTGGGCTTTTCTGCATTCCAACTACAGCGTTGGATCGGAATGTTCTCTGACATAACCCAGTGGTCATTTCAATGTGTAAATAGGTTGAGCGGTATTGTTGGAGCTATCATCATAAATCAGGAATAACTTTCTTTGTGGGCTCTATTGCAGCCTGATTTAGTGTTTCCTGGCACCTTGCCTATCATAGAATGAAGCCATGATTGCTTCCTAGACAGAGCGTGATCTAAACAGCACCCCCGCCAGAAACCTATAGAACGCTGACCAGCTCGCAGGTTTTTATAACCTTTTACTGGTCTTTGTATTTAGAATAAATTTGACAATGGGAGTCATTGTTAAATTGGACAATATATTCCATGGTACAGCTTCCAAATTAAAATGAGGTTTATACGGCATTTAACATACCATTTGTTTAAAAGGGAAGAAAAGTCAACTCTTTTTTGTTCCAGGAAGAAAATTCATCAATATAGGCAGACTGTGAAATGTGAGAACTTCTCCTAAGCAACGTTCACACTGACATGTTCAGATAGTCTACAAGCAGGGAGAAATCTGAATCAGTTCTAGAGAGAAGTTAGGGAACGGTGAGAGTGAGTCTCATGTCCAATATTTCAAGTGATTTCTTTTGGGTTAGTGCCGTGGCAATGCGTGCTTCCTTACGTGTAAAGAATGCCTTACCTGGGGAGCACATGGGTGGAAAGCTACAAGAGCCCCTATAAAGCACATGGTTTTGCCGGGCAGTGTCTGCTGTACTGGGGGTGGGTGGGATGGAGCAAGGCAGGGGGTTAGGGGTTCAGTAGACAGAAATGCCACCTCTCACAAAACCACAATGATGCCAACACCAGCTTATACTTCTTATGGCCATGGGGCCGCACACTGCAGTGTCCCAGGGCTAGGGCTGAGCGAGCACAGGACACTTTCCCAGGAAACTCCTGATGCCCTTCCAATGTGTAGGGAAGCAAAAGGAACCCCTGTAGAGGCTACATGTGAGACCAGCTCTGGCTGGTTTGCTCCCCATCTCCCCAGGCTGCTGAATCAGGAAAGTAAAATTGCAGTGCATCTAAATCTGTCTTTTCTTCCTTTTCCCTTCCCTTGGGTGGGAGCAATTCAAATTTATATCAGCTACTAGCTCTGGACGAACATTGCACTGTCTTTGTAATGATGAACACACAAAAGAAAAATCACATGAAAAAACAGTGCAGTTCAAAAGAAGAGAACAACTCTGAGGAATCATAGAAAATACTTTGCTAAGAAATAAACTTTCTGCAAGAGACAGGAAATTTTGAGAACACTTCTCATTTAGGTTTCCAACAAGCTTCAAATGGACAGTTATTCTATGAAATTTGAGCAGAGAACCATCAAGAGAAAAACAACAGGTTAGGGAAGACTGCATAGGGATTTTTAAAAAAAAGTTCATTTCAAAAATTGAAATGGAAGAAGTGAAGAATTAAACAGAACCTGTAGCACACGGGTTTGATGAAACTGAAGTCAACATTGACAATTTCATGGAATTTAGAGAAGGATAAATAAATGAAAATAATGGTGAAAAATATATAAAAGGTATGAGAAATGGAATATTTAATATATGAATATTAGGAATTTCAGAAAAAAGAGAAGTGGAAAAAAAAATGGAGGTATATGAAATAATTAGTTGGAGGAAAATTTCCTAAACTAAAGGAAGACTTGAGTTCTCTGAAAACCAGACAAAATCAATGAAAGGTTTTCAATAACAAGACTGACCCTGATAATTCAAGAATGAATACAGTGAGGATCCAGGAAGACAAAGCAGGTTACCTATGAAGTATCAGAATTCACACTTACCTCTCATGTCTTCACTGACTACAGAATTGTGAGGAAAGAAAGGATGGTGACATAGATGCGGGTGTCAGGTAAAATGAAGGAAGTCCAAGCAATATTTGGTGCATACGTATACTAAAGAATTGTTTGTTGTTTACATGAACCTTGAATTCAACGGGGTGCCCTGTGTTTTTATTTGCTAAATCTGCTAATCCTCAGATCTCAAACCTGGCCAAGTTGGCCTTCAGATACTAGCACAGCAGAAGGGCATTCTCTTGCATACGTGAGCTCAAAAATTCACACACTAGTAAGTGCCCTAAAAAGTACAACATTTACTTGAGTCACTCTTTAAGGCAGCTGAGTGAGAGTTCAAAACATTAAATTAAGGAAATGCAGAGTCCATGATATGAAAGGCTGATGAGAAAAGTAAACAAATGTAAGCACAAATGAACAAAAAACTATGAAACAAAATTAATGAATTCTCAATAGAATATTAAAACAATAAAATACTAAAAGTAATTTTCAAAAGAGGACACAAATAAAATTGTTAATTTAGTAATAATAGTCTAGTCCAAATTACCAAATAACATCACTAAACACTGGGAATTGGGATGCAGAAGAAATATGTAAAAACAGAGTAAATTCCTCATATTATACAGATAATAAATTGACATTGTTTTAGTTTTGATAATTAAGATTAGCGACTATAGATTCCAATATATATTTATTTTCAAGGTCATTATTACTAATAGAGTAAATACAGTAGATACAATTTCCCAAATTATAAGAGAAGAGTCAGGTTTTAAAAAAAAAGTCACAGTTGATATGTTTAAAAGACAATTAAAAAGAATGGTAAAACAAACTAGCAAAAATAAAACTAAGCATATCAACTATGTGAAAAAGTGATTGAGATAAACTTTCATTTTGAATCACAGAACTCTTTCTGTTGGTGTGCTGGTTTGAATCTGTGGTGGACCCCAGAAAAGCTGTGTCCTTTAATCCTCATTCAATAGAGCTGGCTGGGAGCATTTTGATTGTTCCCATGGCGATGTGATCCACCCAATTGTGGGTGGTAACTTTTGATAAGATAGCTTCCATGGAGTTGTGACTCCACCCACTGGAGGTGGTGTTGCTTACTGGAATTCTTTAAAAGAGGAAACATTTTGGCGAAGTCCTTTTCTTCGAGCCACGAGAAAGCTAGCAGATGCTGCCATGTTCACCATGTGCCCTTCCAGCTGAGAGAGAAACGTTGAATGCCACTGGCCTTCTTGAACCAAGGTATCTTTCCCTGGATGTCTTTGATTGGACATTTCTATAGACTTGCTTTAAATGGAACATTTACTCTGCCTTAGAGCTGTAAACTAGCAACTTATTAAATTCCCTTTTTTTAAAAGCTATTCTGTGTCTGGTATATTGCATTCTGGCAGCTAGCAAACTAGAACAGTTGGTTTGAAAATAAAATAAAAATTTCACGTAAATTAAAATTAATCCAAAACATACCAAAAAAGAAGACAGGGAAATGAACCAAACAAGAGGAAAGCACAAGTGGACACCTGAAGAGTAGCTGAGGTGGAACTGAGGACCACAAAGTGAATATGATAAGAAATATTAATATCACAAAAGATAAAGTCCACAATGAAAATATAATGCTTTGCATTGTTCTATGGCTTAAATAAAAGCATCAACATATAGTAAGCAAATGCTTGCTGCCATACCAAGAGAAAATGACAAAAACCCCATTGCAGGTGATGTTAATGGGCTTCTTTTGGGACAGATTTTATTGGATTCAGTGTATTTTACCCCATAAATGGAGAGTATACTTCTATTCCAAATGTACTTAGAACATTGATGCAACCTGATCATGGAGAATATCTTAATAGATTCCCCAACTGGTAACTGAACTTCCCAACAACTCACCCCAGTTTTGGGCAGTGTTGGTAGGCCACTCCTGGTCACTTGTATCACCATCTCCTTGTGTCCCAGCTTTGGCTCTTAAACCAGATGGCAATTTTTAACCCTTCAGTCAACAATGGAACCAGCATCTAGTTAGTGTTTCTGAAGTAAACAGTTTCTGTTTCCAATGGGGGACAGGGACTTTTCCCCATCTTCACTTCCCTCTCCAGATTTCAAAGGCATGTGTGGCAGAGAGCCGTGGTTTCACAGCTTTTACTAAGAGGTGAGCTTGCTCTGGAAACAAGCCAGGTGAAAACCTGGGCAAGTTGGTCTCATCTTAAGAAACACTGCAGAACCACATGACAAATAATGGCTTTATAAAGTGATTAGTCAATGCCCAAACCAATGCAAAGGACCTTAAATTGTGAACCCTGCTGGTGTCCTGCATATAAGACTGAATTCCCAAGAGGCTTCTCTGGGATGCATTTATGGCACAAGAAGCAGCCCACGTGCACTGAGGAGGACAATTCATTGCCATTGTCCACACAGCTGTCTCCAGCATGTGAGATGAAGAGGACATAGGGCCTTCCTTGCAAAGAGTGACATATGCTTAAAGACAAAGTCACCTAGGGCAAGACGAGCAGATTATTATTAATAAGTGGCAATCTGAAAAATAATAGCATGAAAACAGGGCTGCAGAGGCCCTGTTCTAATGACTAACTCCACAGCGATTCTGTCTGTTTCAAACGCGCTGAGCTTCTCACCCAGGTTAGAATCTGACCAAGAGGAAGCCTGGTGCTGAAGAGCTCCTCAGCAACCAGGGTCCCTGCATTGTCAGAACCCCCCACCCCTACCAGGTGGAGGATGGGGTGCAGTCTTCACCCTCCCTGAGAAGTGTAAACCTCTTTACAGAACACTGGGGCTCCTCTGCCCCACGCATGCCTTCTGATTGAACTGTGTTCGCCAGTTATTTACAGCA
Source organism: Myrmecophaga tridactyla (assembly GCA_004026745.1). Taxonomy (NCBI): domain Eukaryota; kingdom Metazoa; phylum Chordata; class Mammalia; order Pilosa; family Myrmecophagidae; genus Myrmecophaga; species Myrmecophaga tridactyla. The sequence goes on from PVIY010000180.1 coordinate 19,197, forward strand.
GCATGATTTCATTCCACAAGGCAGTGCTATTTTTTTCTCCAAATATGGACTCGTTTAATGGTAGTAAATAAAGAGGCCTGGGCTTAGGAAGTGGAGTATCCTTCCTCCCGTGTTATTGCAGAAGGAAGTAAGCCGGGCTATTTCAGGAAAGTTAGCAGGCGCCTCATACTCCCCTCCCGAGGCCTCGTTGAGGGCTGGTAGCTGGGCGGCAGCTGCCCTCAATCTCCCAGCCTCAGCCAGAGAAGCTGCCAGATTTATATTGTTTAAACACTTCACTAAATTAGCTAAGAAAAGAAGGATGGGAGAGGCCCTCGTTGGTTGGGGGTGGGGGGAATTCGGGCCTTCTGGCTTCACAAAGTATATACACACATACACATATAATGATTTTCCCAAGAATCTGTCAGCATGAACTGGTAAGAACTTGTATACCCCATACAGTAAAATTTAAAAAAAAAAAAACAAGAATAATAAAACTCCTGCTTTAGAAACTGTGCCTGGCAGAGGCTGGTCAGGGGCTGTATAGCCCAGACAGAGTCAGGTGCTGGGTCAGAAGAGTGGAGGGGTGGCCCAGGTCAGGGCATCCAAAGCCCAACGCTGAGAACCAAGGGCCTCTGGTGCTGCAGAAACACTGTAATTGAGGTTGGAGCTGTAGGCCAGGCTCTCTGAGGCTCCCTGAGCTGCCCTTGGTCCACCAGATTTTTAATTCCATGAAGCTGATTAGATGACAGCTGCATCTAAGGATGTTTATCCAGCTGGAGGATTGTCTTTAGTGGATGGCCACAGAGCTCTGTTGTTGAACTTATCCTTTTCAACATTTTAATGACTCCATGGAAGATATATTTATTTAACATCCAGAACTCAACATCTAAAGGCATGATGTAAAATGGAAAACAGAATCAAAATTGGGAATAAATTGGACGAAATGGTCTATTGAGCCAAGCCCAGCATGGTCGGTTGGAAACAGAATGTTCTAGACAGATCTAAAGGGCAGCAGCTACAGGCAGGACGATCTAGGCTTAAATTCAAGGTCATTTTAGTGACCCAGACATCCAGAAGGGGTGGGGGCAGGGTGGCAGCTTTGCAAAGTGCAGCCTGGCATGCTCCAAGTCTCTGATGACTGCGGTCCCAGCAGAGGGGAGGAGGCATGCATCAGGGGGGCCAGATGCCCAGGCTGTGGGCAAAGCCCCTTCTGGCACCATGAGTCCTGGAGGACCAAGTGGGTACTGTTTAGTATTCTTTAAGGAATAAAATCAAATCCTTCCCCTAGGCAATGGCAGGAACCATCTTTAATGAACAGGGCTCCTCAAAGCGACCCCTGGGAGCCTGAGGTTGAGGCCCAGGTGGGGGAAAGGTTTCTTTGCTTCTGCGTAGGACAATCCTCAGAGGCCCAGCTGAGACAAGATCAGGACCCAACCGGGCCTTGCGGGGTCCTCAGTGTCCCCCCTCTCCTGGCTGAGAGCCTGCTCCCCGGGACTGGAGCGGACTGGAGCGGTGCTGGGATGCCAGTCCAGATGCACCAGCTCACAAGGCTCCTCATTCTGCAGGTGGCAGGGGAACTGCAAGTGAGATTTCAGAGGAGGTGGGATGGGGGCACCTTTGCCAAAGCCCACAGAGCTCACTGAAACCATCACAGGCCCCCGCTCTGTCATTTTCTTCCTAAACTGCTTGCCGTCGATTTCCCGGCTTGCAGTCGATGTGCTCCAGGCTTGCTGCCCTTTAGATCTATCTAGAACATTCTGTTTCCAGCCAACCACATTGGGCTTGGCTCAATAGACCATTTCATCAAATTTATTTCCAATTTTGTTTCTGTTTTCCATTTTACATCACACCTTTAGATGTTGAGTTCTGGATGTTAGATAAATATGTCTTCCATGGAGTCATTAAAATGTTGAAGAGGATAAGTTCAACAGCAGAGCTCTGCGGCCATCCACTAGAGACAATCCCCCAGCTGGACAAACATTCTTAGATGCAGCTGTCAGCTAATCGGCTTCATGCAATTAAAAATCTTGTGGGACAGGGATGGTTCCAGGGAGCCTCAGAGAGGTAATCTACAGCACCGACCTACAGCAGGCAACCTCAGGGATGCTGCCCCACAGTGCTAAGTGCTGAGTACAAGGGGGGTCCTGCCACGCCATCTGGGAGAGTCTTCCCTCTGCCCAGTTTCTCCCAACTCCTCTTTGTCCTCTCCTTGTTGTTATCATGGCATGTGGGGCTCCGATGGAATCCTCCCGGCCTTGTAAGCACCTGTCAGCACCGCCTTTGCCGGCCCTCCTGCTCTGGCTCTCCTGCTCCGGCCGGGTCTCTTTCCAAGCTTGCCCGCCCCAGCCCAGCCCCCGACACTCCTCCAGGACTGGTCCCTGCAATTTGCTTGCTCTGTGCTCCTGCTCTCCCCTTTCCTCTATCTCTGCCTTGTAAACCTTCATTTGCTCTTCAAGGCACAGGACAAGGGGTTCCACTTTAAAACTCCACAGCGTCTCCACTGCCGGGAAAATTCACTGCTTGGTCTTGGGGCTCTGGAAGTTTTGGGCCACTCTCTTATAAAACAAAGTCCTGGATTTGAGTCCCAACTCTGCCCCGTGCTTGCTGGGTGCCTTAGGAAAGTGACTTTGTTCTCTGAATCTCAGTACCCTGATCCATGAAGCAGGTGCAGTGGTACTCATCTCACCAATTGTTGGGACATTTAAACGTGTTCACAGGACGGTGTATTTCAAATCCCACAGTGGCTGGCACACACTGGGGCCACCAATTGTTTGCTGCTGTTGTTATTTTAGGCAGTTGCGCACATCTATTTTCTCTTCTATATTGCCAGCTCTCTGAAGATAGGATTTAGATCTTATTAATTTTTCTGTAGCCCAGAATTAGCCCAGAGTTTGGCACATAACTGTTGCCTAAGGAATATTTGTTACATGACTGAATTAACTCCCACTGCAATGTAACATGGCCTCGAGCACAGAAAGACCATCAGCACGATAAATAGCTTGGAGGTGATACAAAAACAGTGAGCGATTCTTAGTCCCTTCATTTGGGCCAGACACGTACTGAATTCTCAGAATAACTCAGAAGAAGGAACCATCCACTCCATTTTAGATTTAGATCACTGCCTGGAGACGTGTTACCTGTGGGTGCTACAACTGGGATTTGACCCTCTGCGGCATTGACTCCCAAAGCCCCTTCCTCACCAGGTCCCCGAGGAATTGCAGCAGCGCCTGGGGCACTGCTGGGCCGGGGCAGGGCAGGCCCAGGAAAGGGCAGCCCCTCTGGACCCTGCCTGCAGCACTCCACGGGGGGACCTGATCAGCAGCTCCCTGCTCACTGTGGGCCTCCGGGCTGAGTGCGGCTGCATGGAGGGCGTCTGCTCAGGAGATAGGCCACCTCCCATGGGCTCATGGCTTCCTGCACCCTTGGGGGGCACTAAGTCATGATGCACAACTGGAGGGCCCGAGGACAGGCAGGTGGACCCTACTCTGCCTCCCCATGCCTCTGGCAAAGGAAGGGCTGAGAGCGAAAGCGCAGAGGAGGGCCTTGCCCAAGGGAACCTCCTCTATGGTTGGGGGTGGCCCTGCCTGGAAGCACTAACCAGTCCACTGTGGGGCATTTGTTATAGTCTCACTCAGACATGTAGAAAAAAATGAAAATGAGATTACCAGGAAGACGGTCTACAATCCGGGTGTTAGACGTGTTTACTGGCCATGCGTGAACCTGATTACCATGCCAAGGGAAGGGCGGCGTCTGAAGGGAAGAGCCTGGGAGGGGGACAGGACGTGATAGAGGAACTAGGCTGCCTCCCAGGGACCAAAGCGAGGCACTAGGACACCCTCGAGGGAGCAGTGAATTGAAAAGGCTGAAAGAGATCATCTACTTTTGGAAAACACCCTGGCAAGCTGCTGCCTTTTCCTCCTTCGTCACACATCTTCCTCTGCCCAGGCCAAGCGAGGCGGCCTTGAGAGGACTGATGAGAGATGTGGGACCCGAGGCCCCTATGGTCTGAAGCCAGACGTGCCCCTGGAAGCGTCCATCAGGAATGGCCTCAAGCTCTAGATCGTGTCAGGGCCAAGGGAGCATGAGGGTCCCTTCCGGGGACTTTGCCTGGGAGAACTATCTCAAAGGGCAATGGTCCCCAACTGAGAGAGTCTGCGTAGAAAGACTAGTAAAGCCCAGGACGGGGGCCAGAGGAGGGGCCGGCAGCCCCCACTGCAGTCAAGAGGACTGTATTGGTTAGGGCGCTCAGAGAAGCAAGACCAACAGCATCTATCAGTCTATCTGTCTATCTGTCTGTCTGTCTGTCTGTCTATCTGTCTTTCTATCTATCTGTCTGTCTGTCTATCTGTCTGTCTATCTATCTGTCCATCTGTCTATCCATCTCTCTGTCTCTCCATCTATCTATCCATCTATCTATCTATCTATCTATCTGTATGTCTGTCTGTCTCTCTATCTGTCTGTCTGTCTATCCGTCTGTCTATCCATCTATCTATCTGTCTGTCTATCTGTCTGTCTATCTATCTATCTGTCCATCTGTCTATCCATCTATCTATCTGTCTGTCTGTCTATCTGTCTGTCTATCCATCTATCTGTCTGTCTGTCTATCTGTCTGTCTGTCTGTCTGTCTATCCATCTGTCTGTCTATCTGTCTATCTATCTGTCCATCTGTCTATCCATCTCTCTGTCTCTCTGTCTATCTATCCATCTATCTATCTGTCTGTCTGTCTGTCTATCTATCAATCATCTCTCTATTTTAAGAGATTTATTATATGGAATTGGCTCACCAACCATGGAGATCTGCAAGTCTCAACTTCATAGGGTGCCACAAGCTGGGAACTGTGATAAAGGTGGTGTTGATGTCCTTTGCCTGCATTCCCCAGGGAAGGGTAGCTGGTTGGAAATTTTAGCAAGAGCCAATGCTGAAGTTGAGGCAGGAATTCTTCCTCTGATTGCTGAAATCCTCAGTTCTGGCTTTTAAGGCCTCCTACTGATTGATTGGATGAGGGGACTCCCCACATTGCTGAATGCAATCTCTTTTGTTGATTGTAGATGCAATCAACTGATGGTAGATGCGCATCCTATCTATGAAGTGTCCTCATAGTAACAGTCGAGCCAGTGCTTGCTTGACCAAATAACTGGATGCCCTCACCTAGCCAAGCTGATGCGTGGAATTAACCAGTCAAAGCTCTGTGAAGAGTGCACAGGTCACCCCAAGAGAACCCAGGGAGGCAAACCTCAGATGGCGGCAGGACCTTTCCAGTAAGACATCATCTGTCCTCACTACCTTTCTCTCCTTTGCATCCACACCTGATGGAGTGAAACAGTTGGCCAGCAATGCAGGGAGAGGGACTGGAGGGCAAGAAGCATGCAGAGCAGGGAAATACAGGGAGCCCTGACTGGGATCCAGCCACACAGAGGGTGAGCTCCACATTGTGACTATTCCAGGTGTCCGGACATGATCGTAATTAAAACGGACTATGTCTGAGATGACCCAACCTACATCACCTCCCAGAGGGGTGGGCTGGGATGCACTGCTGGGAGGTGAGTCCTCTGCTTTGTGACTCTGCCCAAAGGCTCTTCCTGTCCCTCCAGCTGATGGGGTTGAGGAGGTAGACATGCTGGGGTGTGGGATGGAGGCTTGTGGGGGCTCTAGGGCCATGCATGATGCAGGGAGGGGTTTCAGAAAAAGCATCCCTCCATCTACTTCCAGGCCCAACAAACTTCTCCTGTAACCCCTGATTTCTAGAGTGCAGAGTTACCTGCACCTGCAGCTACCTGCTCGTTGAATCCTCTGTCTCCTTCATTCCCACCTTACTCACTCCATTTATTTCTTCCTCCTAAATATCAATCATGACTAAGATGACCCTATAAATTATTGTCAAATCAGGCCATTTTTGAAGTAAGAGTAATTAATAATTAAAACTACCACCACAAAATAAAAAAGAGATGGACAAATCCACAAAACTGACTGTCAGTGTTTCTCTTTTGTCTCTCAGCAGGAAGAGAGCCCAAGGCACCCAGGAATCTCTCCTCCTGGTTTACCACTCTTCCTGAGCTGGTACACGCATTTCTAGTCCATGTCTTGTTTCTCTGCACACACAGGTCTGTCTACTCAGAAAATTCTGCCTCCATTCTCTACCCAGTAAACTTCTACTCATCCTTCAAGGTCTGGTTCACTTCAAGTTCTTGACTCAGGTTATTTACTTAAGAATCTCTGCCCATGCAGGGGAGAGAATAGAGAGGAAGTCGGAGGTGGCTCCTGCCCTCTTGGGCTTCACTGCCCCATGGGGCAGCAGAGAGTGCAGACCTGTAGGTAGAACATGTAACGGGACCTTGAAATGAGCATGGTCAAGTGCTAGGTGAGCCCCGAGGGGTGGCCCCACACACACTTGGGAGGCAGAGGGTGTTTGGACACTCTGGGTGAAGGAGGCCAGTTCTACAGGTGTGGATAATATTCCAAGGTGTGCTCAGAGATGGGAGCAGGCTGGACTCTGAGGAACCAATAAAGGAGGTTCACCATAGACAGAGGAGAGAGAGCAAAGAGGGAAAAGGGGCGGGAGGGGAGCCTGGAGGGCGGAGAGGAAGAGACACTGGGTCTGCCTGTGGTGAGCTTTGTAAACTAACGCATGCCCACTTCTTCCTGGAAGTTGGTCCCTCTCCAGGGAAGGGAGAGACGGCTGCTACCGAGCTCATGCCATCCCAGAGATTGAGCTGCATACAGACCTTCACTCATTAGGAGTCACTAAGCGCCATTTCCCAGTCGTGATGTTTTGTAAACCCTTTATAGGTGTAAAACATGCATATAGAGTAGGCATAGAGAGATGTACATATCAAAATGGGCAGCTGCTTGCCTCTTTCCAAGTGAATATTTATATGTGACCGTATCCAGATCAAAACACAGAATATCATTGGCTTCCACTGAGCTCCCCTCAGGCTTCCTTCCCATCAGTGGTCGATAGGAAACCATTGATCAGTTCTGCTCAGTGTGACAGGATGGACTGCGTCCCCCCAAAAGACAGTTGAAGTCCACAACCCCAGTACCAAGAATGGACCGTATTTGGAAATAGGGTCTTTGAAGGTGTGATTAGTACAGATGAGGCCACACTGGATTAGGATGAGTCCTCATCCAATAGGACTGGGTCCTTGTAAGAAGAGGACATGTGGACACAGAGACAGACAGACCGCTGGGAAAAAGCTGCGGAAATGGAGGAGGGAGGGAAAGAAGTGATAAATCCACAACTAAGGAAAGCCAAGGATGTCTGGCCACTTGCAGAAGATAGGAGGAGAGAAGGAGTCTCTCCTACAGATTCCAACAGGGGGCAAGGACCTGCCCACATCTTGCTTTGTGACTTTTGGCTTCTAGAACAATACATTTCTATTGTTTCAAGCCACCTGGTTGTGGTACTTTGTTACAGCAGCCCTGAGAAACTAATAACTGTATCCATTCTTATATTATAAAGGACACTACATAGCATAGGGCTAGTCTTTTTATGTGTCTCCTTTCTCAATTCACCTTTCAGCTTCTTGAGGGCAGAGACTGGGTCTTTTGTCCCCATGGCTGCAGCAGAAGTTAAGTAAATAATGATGGTGAATGAATGAATGAGTGAGTGAATGCTTGTCTTGTTTCCCAGTGCTTGGTAGTTGCTATGAGTTCTCAAGGTCTCTGGAGCCCGAGGCTGCCTCCCCATGGGGGTAGGTGTGGCACAACCTGGGCCCAGGGGGCCCTGCTTCTACCCAAATGTCCAGGTAACTAGAGGGCACTGGCTGTGGGTATCTGAAGGGATTGTGATTCAGGGGAAGCCCCTGGACTGTGCTCAGAAAAATTCAGTTTTAGTTTCACTGAACTATGAATTAACAACGTGACATTCAAGCCTGACTTCTCTGGGCCCCAGTTTTCCTGTGTATCACTGATGCTTAGTTTGTCTGTTGTGCTCAGATAAGAGGGGCACTTTAGCTCTCTGTAAAAGTCATAAATAATGGAAAGATGTCATTTTGTAAAGACTGCTTAGGAGATGGTTGAACAGGGAGGTGGACCCACCACCCAGAGGCGAGGCATTACGCCGTTTTCAGATCATGGCGTCTGCACAGCACAGGCGGTGGTGATTTTGATCCACACAGTTGAACCCAGAATCCATTTTCCACCAAGAAGGTTTGGTGGGTATTTGGTTTTGATTTCTGCCCTTAGCGAGAATTACCAGAGCTGCCATCAGTCCTCCTGGGTCCCAGCTCAAGCTCCTAGAGCCCCCACCTGCATTTCTTTCATAATTCCTCTCTAGTCTGGAGTGTGCTTTTAGCCCTTTCCACTCTACATTGTGCTTATTTTAGGAACTAAACTGTGGTGACTGAAGAGTTGGATCCGTGTCAAAGTCTTTATAATTAAATGTCAGTCTCCACCCCACTTCTCTTCCACAGTGCTCTGTTTAAACTGGGTGTTCAGTAAAACTCAAATAGAAGAAGGCTTGGAGACTATCATCTGATGGGGAGTAGAATTGGGCTCCGAGGGGTCCAGCACTGCGGACAGGGGGACTGGGCATGGGGAGAGGAGAGGACTTGGGCTTTGTGGAAGTGGGCGATGGGCTCAAACAACACTTGGGGACATCACACTCTTCCTCCTCTAGTAACTGTGTCTCAGGTTGGGTCTGCTGATGTTCAGCTTTTGGAAACACACCACCTAGAGCTGCTCAGAAGGTTGCCTCTGCTGTAGAAGGCAAGTTCTGGTGAAGATACTCCTCAGTACCCACACTCAGCTCACATTTATGTCAGTCTGTCTGACTGTAGCTCCAAGGTCTGTTACCAAGAGGCACGATTTTCACAGAAAGAAAACAGAATATGCACCTGTGTCCTCCATTCCAGCAGTGAAGTCAAATTGCCTGTCCACTGGCTCTCCTTTCTTGCCTTAGGTTGCCCCTGTGCCTCGGGGGAACCACATTCCGGCACAAGCAAGACCTGGGAATGAATTTGGCTCCTGGAAACTGACCACAGTTGCTCCAAAGAACTTTCCTAGTTATTTATTTTTGATTAAAAAGATTAAAGGCACGATACTGGTTCTGGCCAAACCAACCCAACCTCAAGAGTCCATAGTCCAGAGGTTAGTGATTTGTTCCCAAATGAATCCACAATGAGAATGCCAAAGATTGCAGTCTGAAGCAAGAGGCAATACTTCCTGCTCCAAACCAATCTCTTGGCATCCTCTCCTTTTGCTGTTCCTCCCTAAAGGAAACAAAGATCTGAGTTCTCAAATAGATATTGATGGGTGATATCGACTGTCTCAGTTTGCCAGGGCTGCTATAAAAAATATCACAGACTGATTGCCTTAACCAATAGGGATTTCATGTTTCATAGTTTTGGAGGCTGAGCCCAAAATCAAGATGTGAGTGGGGCCATGCTTTCTCTGAAACCAGTGAAATTTTAGTGGCAGTTTGTCAGTAGTCTATAACTCAATCTCTGTTCCCAACCCAGGGTGATTTGTGTCACCATCGCTCTCCTCTTTCTGTGTCAAATGTACTCTGCTTCTGAGGTCTTCAGTCATAATCGGGTTAAGGCTGCCCTGATTCTGCTTGGCCTCATCTTCACTAATGGCATTTTCAAAGACCCTGATTGAAAATGGGTTCACATTCACAGGACTGGGGGTTAAGGCGTGAACATGTCTTAGTGGGGGATGTGTTCTCCAGGGGTGTTGAAGCACATGAAGACTGGAATAATTTCATTTTTACCCATAAAAAGTTCTGCTTGACGGTAGTTTTAGCATGCATCTCCTAAAATTTTTAAATGGAAAGAGTCCAAAAGCACCCATTGGAATGTGCATGGGCTCTGCCTATATTTGGGGGAGGAGACCACATACTGCCAGCTGGACTCAGGAACAGTCTTAGCCAGGATTAAACGGTGGCAGCCGGAGTTAAAACGTGGCACTTCCATCTTCCCATCCCAGAAAAATGTAGAGCAGTCACAGTGCTCTCCACATGGGGCACAGACCTCTTGCTCAGTGTTTCCAACCTGAGTTCTGTCCATACCCCAATTCCTTGATTCCTCTCCTCAGCTGTCCCAAATGCAGGCCTGTGTCTGAGTCACAGGCAGGGAAGACTGTTCTGTTAGGATGCTCTCTCCTTGTATGCCTCAGTCCCATGGCCTTCCCATCTCTGACTACCCTGTAGTACTCTGTACAGGGGGCTTATTGTCTATGGGGGGATCTCCCCCTTCTTTCATCCTGTCCAGCCCCTTCCCTGCAGGTGTTCCCTGGTACCATTTGCATCTGTTTTGGATGGACTCTTGTCTCCTACAAAGACGTGTTCAAGTGCGAATTCCATGGTCCTGTGGATGTGAACCCATTTGCAAATAGGATGGTTGGAGAGGCTCTCAGTTAAGGCAAGGCACACCTGAGTCAGGGTGGGGCCTTTACCCAATATGACTGGAGTCCCCACTGGCAGAGGAAATTTGGGCACAGTCAGTAGGATGAAGAAGACAGACAGCACGTGACGGAGGCAGAGGTTGAGTCACGGACTGTCAGCATACCACCACCAGAATGCCACTGGCTGCAGAGAAAACTGCACCTACTGATTCCTGGCCTCCAAAGCAGTGAGTTTGGAATAAATTCCAAAATTTATTCCTGGTTTAAGTTCACCCGCCTGTGGCACTTGTTATGGGAGTCCTGGAGAACCGAGACAACATCCCACCATACAACTACCACCTCCTGAATCCGACCATCTGGGACTGGGTTTTCTCTCTCCCTGAACATGGAGAGGCTCAGGTGAGGTCTTTTGGTGCTGTGCCCCAGTGGAGGGCCCAGGCACTCTCCATTTTATTAAAATCCACGAAGGAGAGGAGAAAGTTTGTGATCCTGCTGGAGCTTCCTGTTAAATTGACCCTTATTTCCTTCCCCAACTCGAAGGAGAATAAGCTGGGGAGCTATTGACGTGTGTAAATCAGGCAGGGGCTGCTTTCCATTTGGAGAACATATTAAGTCCAGTCACATCTCCGGGCATCCATGTGTTTTGGCAATTCATCTTTTCCTTTTTGTCTTTCTTTGTCTCCTAGGTAGAGGGCTTGGTCTCACAAAATCACAGACCTTGGCTACCAGGGTATGGATATGCCAGGAAAATGACTCAACCTTTCTTCTTAGTATGCTTCAGCCTCAGTTTCCCCATGGGTTCTAGTTTGCTAACTGCTGGAATGCAATATACCAGAAATGGAATGGTTTTAAAAAGGGGAATTTAATAAGTTGCTAGTTTACAGTTCTAAGGCCCAGAAAATGTTCCAACTAAAACAAGTCTATAGAAATGTCCAATGAAAGGCATCCATCCAGGGAAAGATACCTTGGTTCAGGAAGGCTGATGAAGTTCAGGGTTTCTCTCTTGAGTGAGAAGGCACGTGGCAAACACAGTCACAGTTCCTCTCTTGGCTGGAAGGACACATGGTGAGCATGGTGTCATCTGCCAGCTTTCTCTCCTGGCTTCCAGTTTCATGAAGCTCCCCGGGAGGCGTTTTCCTTCTTCATCTCCAAAAGTCACTGGCGTGTGAACTCTCTGCTTCGTGGTTCTGCAGCATTCTCTGCTCTCTCTGAATCTCCTTCATTCTCCAAAATGTTTCCTCTTTTATAGGACTTCAGAAACTTCTCAAGACCCACCCAAATGGGTGGAGACGCACCTCCAGTTAATCCAGTTTAACAACCACTCTTGATTAAATCACACCTCCAGGGAGATGATCTGATTACAGTTTCAAACATACAGTATTGAATAGGGATTATTCTGCCTTTTTGAAATGAGATTTAGATTAAAACATGGCTTTTCTGTGGGACATACATCCTTTCAAACCAGCACATTCTACCCTCTGGACCCTAAAAAAGACATGTTTTCCCCATACACAAAACACATTCATTCCATAACAGTATAGAGAACCTTAAACCATTCCAATAACATTTCAAAGTTAGTTACAAGCATGGTCTGTTCTAAGGCAAGGTTCCCCTCAGGCTCTGGACCTATAAAAACTCAAAACAAGTTATTTGCTGCCAACATGCAAAGGAGGGACATTCAAAGGAGGAAGGAACACAGGGGTCCCAGGACCCAAGCACTTTTGAAAACCCACAGGGCAAAGTCCATTACATTTCAAAGTCTGAGAGTCATTCATCCTCAGGGCTTTAGAAAGCGGCAATCTCACCCTTTCCAAGGGCCTATGCAGAGACCTGCCTCTCTCCGAATGCAACCTTGGGGGACTTTGGGGAGATCACCTTTTTCTTGGCGCCACTCTGTCCAATAATTGGGCCTGCACCCAGGCTCTCTGCCATCTTCAGGGCTGTGGTAGTTAGGTTCAGTTGTCAACTTGGCCAGGTGAAGGTGACTAGTTATATTGCTGTGGACATGAGCCAATGGCATGTGAACCTCGTCTGTTGCTGATTACATCAGCAGTCGGCTAGGAGGCGTGCCTGCTGCAATGAAGGATGTTTGATTTAATTGGCTGGTGCTTAAATGAGAGACTCAACGTAGCATCACAAAAGCAGCTCAGCATACCTCATCTCAGCACTCACAGCTCAGCCCAGGCCTTTGGAGATGCAGAAAGAAATTGCCCTGGGGAAAGTTGTTGGAACCCAGAGGCCTGGAGAGAAGGCCAGTAGAGATCACCCTGTGCCTTCCCACATAAGAAAGAACTTCAGTTGAAAGTTAGCTGCCTTCCCTCCGAAGATCTAATGAAATAAAATCCCCTTTTATTAAAAGCCAATCTGTCTCTAGTGTGTTGCATTCCGACAGCTAGCAAACTAGAACACATTTGGTACCTGAGAAGTGGGGTGCTGCTGCAATTTGCAAATACCAGTCATGTTGGACCAGTTTTTTTGATGGCTAAGGGGAAGATTTTGGAGGAACTGTGAAGAGAATGATGAAGTCCTGGAGTGCTTGAAGAGACTGTTGGTGTAATTGGAACCACTGCGAATCTGGACAAAGGAGGACACAAAAGGGACAAATTGGAATTTGCAGAGTAAGAACCATGGAAGCTCAGGTCTGAAGCCAAGAAACCTTGGCCTGGAGAGTGGACCCACCCATATACATGGAGAGGGTGAGTTTGCCCTGAGGGCAGAGGATGAATCTCCCATCTCATTGCAGTGGAAGAGTCATGCAGCCTCAGGCCTTGGAGAAGGTACAGCATGGTCCTTGGGGGACCGGGGAGAGCCTGGCTGCCACCACATGGAGGGGTTGAGCGTGTGCCCCAGAAACGGCACAGAGCCCAGGGGTGGCCCCAATGCCTGGAGAGGGTGAAGCTGAGAAAAAGGTGGTCTCAATGTTCCCCGAGGTTAATTCAGAAAGAGGCAGGCCACTGCATAGGCCGTTGGAAAGGGTGGGACTGCCACTTTCTAAAGCTGAAGGGTAAATGATGTTCAGACTTTGAAATCCAGTGGAGTTATCCTTCCAGGTTTTCAGAACAGTTTAGGTCTTACGACTCTTGTGTTCCTTCCAATTTTGTTCTATGGAATGAAAAGCTGTATCCTGTGACTGTCCTCCTTTGCATATTGGCACCCGATAACTTGTTTTGAGATTCATAGTCCACAGCTAGAAGAGAATTTTTTGCACCTTAATATTGTTTAAGGTGATGCATGTAGTTGCCAAGTTGACAAGGGGTGGACATGTGGTAGTTAGATTCAGTTGTCAACTTGGCCAGGTGAAGGTACCTAGTTTTGTTGCTGTAGACATGAGCCAATGGTACGTGAACCTCATCTGTTGCTAATTACATCTTCAGTCAGTTAGGAGGCGTGTCTGCTGCAATGAATGATGTTTGATTTAATTGGCTGGTGCTTAAATGAGAGAGCACAACATAGCACCACAAAAGCAGTTCAGCATATCTCATCTCAGCACTCGCAGCTCAGCACAGACCTTTGGAGATACAGAAGGAAATTGTCCTGGGGAAAGTTGTTGGAATCCAGAGGCCTGGAGAGAAGTCCAGTAGAGACCATCCTCTGCCTTCCCATGTAAGAAAGAACCTCAGTTGAAAGTTAGCTGCCTTTCCTCTGAAGAACTAATGAAATAAATCCCCTTTTATTAAAAGCTAATCCATCTCTGGTGTGCTGCATTCCAGCAGCTAGCAAACTAGAACAGGGGCACATGCTCAACCCCTCCATGTGATGGCAGCCAGGCTCTCCCTAAACCCCAAGGAATGTGCTTCACCCTCTCCAAGGCCTGAGGTGGCATGACTCTTCCACTGCAACGAGGCGGAAGGCCCATCCTCTGCCTTCGGAGCAAACTCACCCTCTCCACGTGCTTGGGTGGGTCCACTCTCCTGACCTGAGGCTTCTTGACTTCAGACCTCAGTCTCCACGGTTTTGCCTCTGAAGTTATTTTTCCTCCAATGTGTCCCTTCTCTGAACCCCCCAGTCCAGACTGGCAGTGGCTCTGTTTACACAGGTCCCACAGCACTCTCATTGACTTTCTATGCAGTAGCCTTGGATCACAAATCCTTCCTGGATAACTCTACGTTATCCTGGCTTTCTCTGAGATGGCTGACTGCTTCCACATTTGGCCAAATCCTCACATGGAGCACTGTTCTCTGGGGTCTGCCTTTCTGGAAGCCCAGAATTTTCCAGAACTTCAATTTGTGATTTCTTTGTATCCAAGAGTTCAGTTCTCAGCTTATCTCTCTCTTCTCACATTTCACTATAAGCTATGAGGAGAAACCAGGCTGCACTTTCCACATTTAATTTGGAAATCTCTTCTGCTAAATAGCCAAGTTCATGGCTTTTAAAATCTGTCTTCTACCCAAAGCCTCTTTTGCCAGTCAAGTCAACTTTGCCAGATTAACTGCCATTTTAAAACAAGGCTCGTCTTCCTTCCAGTCTGTAACACGTGCCTCATTTCTGAGTAAGACTTTATCAGAAGTGTCTTTAGAGTTCACATTTCTGCCAACAGTCTCTTCAAAGCACTCTAGTCCTTCTCTATCAAGCTCCTCACAACTCCTCCAAAATCTTCCCCTTATCCATTTAAAAAGCTGTTCCAACATGTTTGGTACTTGCAAACTGCTGCAGCGCCCCACTCTCAATACCAAAATCTGTTCTAGTTTGCTAGCTTCTAGAATGCAGTATACCAGAAACAGAATGGCTTTTAAAAAGGGGAATTTAATAAATCACTAGTTTATAGTTATAAGGCAGAGAAAATGTCCCAATTAAAACAAGTCTATAGAAATGTCCAATCAAAAGCATCCAGGGAAAGATAGCTTGGTTCAAAAAGACCAATGAAGTTCAGGGTTTCTCTCTCAAGTGGAAGGGCACATGGTGAACACAGTCAGGGTTCCTCTCTCATCTGGAAGGGCACATGGCAAACACAGCATCATCTGCTAGCTTTCTCTCCTGCTTCCAGTTTCATGAAGCTCCCTGGGAGGCACTTTCCTTCTTCATCTCCAAAGCAGGAGATGAAGCTGATGGACTCTCTGCTTCGTGGTGCTGCAGCATTCTCTGCTCTCTCTGAATCTCCTTCATTCTCCAAAATGTTTCCTCTTTTATAGGACTCCAGAAACTTCTCAAGACCCACCCAAACGAGTGGAGACATGCCTCCAGTTAATCCAGTTTAACAACCACTCTTGATTAAATCACATCTCCAGGCAGATGCTCTGATTACAGTAGCAAACATACAGTATTGAATAGGGATTATTATGCCTTTATGAAATGGGATTTAGATTAAAGCATGGCTTTTCTAGGGGGCATAAAGCCTTTCAAACCAGCGCACCATCTGCAAAATGATATATAAATGAGAATAATAGTACGATGTACTGTAAAATGAGAATAATAGTACAAATCTAATAGAGTTATTGTGAGAATTAAGTAAGATAATTAAGTAAGGTAATGTTTATGTGTGGATAACTAAGTCTGTTTCAAGTAAACACAACTGGGTCATGTTGCTATGATCCCAGGAGCATGTCCAGAACTACTTAGAAAGTTCTCCCAAACCTGAATTGGTGATATCCATCCCTGCACCACTTACACTCACTGCCCTGTGAAGTCTTCTATCCAGCAACACCATTTGGCTACATTATCCACAAAACAGTCACTTACCCACCTTAAGCCTTAACATCCTTGCCTGTGAAGTGGAGTTAGAGATATTATCAACCTCACAAGGTTATCCTGATGCTTGAATGACACCTATAAAGTTCCATGAATATTCCAGAGGCTGGAGGCAGAGGTGCAATGTTCCAGAGTCCCAACTTTGATGATGTTTTAAGTGTGAAGCAGAATGGAATTTATGGAAAGCATCTGCTGCATTTGGGACAGACTTCCAGACCGACTCACTCTCTGTCATCTTTGGATATGGCTTGGCAGCACACAGGCCTCAATTCCTCTTACTAAAACACTTCCTCAAACATAAGGGTGGCCAGGTCTGAAGTCCAGCTGTGCACATTCAGGTCTCTGAATTCCTGGGAGCTGATTGGAGGAGTCAGGGCCCATTTATGTTGTATTTCCTTGTGCTTATAACACTGGGCTCAAGGAGTATAAGCGTTTTGAGCAGTGGAATTAGGTCTTCATTCTTTTTCCATCCCTCCCCAGAGGGTAGAAAACTAGGGAAATTTACAACTTCCCCTCAAGCCTCCATGGACTGGCAGAAACCCTGTCAATGAGCTTGCTTTTTTCCTGCCTTTCAAGCCC
This sequence comes from Myrmecophaga tridactyla, assembly GCA_004026745.1. Lineage (NCBI taxonomy): Eukaryota > Metazoa > Chordata > Mammalia > Pilosa > Myrmecophagidae > Myrmecophaga > Myrmecophaga tridactyla. Next base: position 35,785 of record PVIY010000180.1, read on the forward strand.
CATTACGAACTGGTGATTTGAGGCCTTTTAGAGGGGCAGTAAAGAGAAAAGCAATTGTAAAGGAAAATCATGTTATAAGTCTCTAGAACCTCCTAAATATATAGTTAAAAAAACTAAAAATAGTAAAATGAGACAAACAGCATGTGTAGTGGAAAGACAGGCCAGGAACTGTCTGGAATTATGCTGAGGGGCCCCAGCCTCTCTGGGCAACACTTCTAGGTCCTGCCCAAAGAGGAATTTCCATAACATTGGACTGAGGTTCTCAGGCTGCAGGGGCTGGCACCTGTGTGGTTCGGAGCACCACTTTTAGAATGTGCATCATATTCCCTTCCAATGAGGAGTGTGCTACCTGGGCTGTCACACAGAGCCGTGTGCTGAGAAGATCCCGATGCTGGGTTTAACTCTCTTTGGTCGCCATCTTGAAATTCCTAATTCATGAAACAAGGAGCCCCACATTTTCGTTTTTCACAGGGCCCTGCAAATTATGTGGTTGGTCTTATATAGTCCTCTCCTAGATCTATTGGAGTCTCTGGTGGTGGGTCTCAGGTGTGCACACTTTGCAAAAAGTCCAGCAGATGACTCTGAGGATGAACAATGTTGGCTGGAAACAAATGGCACAGACCAATGGCAGAAATTCTAGTCATGGCTCATGGCTTCCTGAGCGCTACTGGCCTGTTGAGACCTTCCCAAGATTTCCATTGCTTCTCTGTGAGTACTCAGGGTAAAGCAGGAAAAGAATTACTGTGAATTATGTCTTGCTGTCTTAGTCCTATTAAATTAAAAAAGCAGGATGCTAAGAAGTCACCCCGAGAGCTCACATTATTTTCCCTAGTCATCAAACTCGAATTCTCATCCAACTTCTCCGTGCACATGGGCCGCTGGGTGGCACATGCTGGGCCTTAGTTAGCCTCAGTTCCCTAATACCCCAAAGCTCTTTGTAGTTGTCTTTTAATAACAATTCTAATGCAATTTTGATCATGTATTATGCAGTCACTGGAGATACACAGCTGACAGAAAACTTAGCTTTGCTGATCTTGGAGTCTAGTGGGGAAGACAGCCATGTCTGAAATGAATCAACAAAAGCACAAAATAGAGTGGTAAACATTTGGATAAAAGAGAGCTGAGGGATGCAAAGGAGTGGACAGCAGTGGTACTTGGGCTGTCTGGGTGCTCAGAAAGTAAGGGATCAAGTTCAGACTCAATGACTAGTAGAATTTAATCATGTGAGCATGGAATGGACAATGGCTGAGTGTTGAGCTCTAGAGGAGGCACTTCTGAAGATGTTCAGTGTGACTGGAGAATAGGGTTTGTTGGGAAAGTGGGAGGAGATGAGATTACAGTGATATCCAGAGGCTGAGTCCTGAGGAGGGCTTGCTGGCAAGCCATATTTAATTACTGAAGACTATATCTGAAGGCGAAATCCAAGGAAAGACCAATGAATTGACCCCATCTGACCTACACTATTAGGGTACATTCTGCTGCAGAGTGAAGAATGGGAGTCTGGAAATGGAGAGAGGGAAAGAGAAGTGGGCTCCTGGATTTTAGGCAACTGGTATTGGCAACAGTTTAATGAGGAAGTCTGATCTGGGGTGGTGGGAGAAAGAATGGCGAGCAACAGACAGATTCAATATCAGTTTAGGAACCAAGATGTAGAGACTGAGTTTAGGTCAAGTATGGTCCCTGCTTGGGAGACTGTGAAGATGCCTTGTCCTCTCTGAGATAAGGGTCACTCTGGGAGAAACAGGTTTGTGGGTATGGGGAAGATAAACATCCAACTAGAATGCTCTACATGCAGCTTGGTAGCTCAGGGAAAGTGTCTAGAATTTGGGGGGAATGGGGGTTAATCAGCAGATGTGTGCGATTGAAGTCATGAGTGAGGATGAGTCTGTCTAGGGTAAGTGTGGGCAGTGAGAAGAAGAGAGGGGCCAGGTCAGAACTCCAAGGAACACCAAAGTAGTGGATGGATGATAGAAGAAGAGTCACACGGTTTCTGGACTCTTTCTATTCTTTTGCATAAGCTTTCATCTCACTCCTTTCTGAAAGGCAGCGGCTGCCTCTTTGGACTCTTACTTCTTCTTGCTTGAGGCTACTTTTCTCAAATGTTTAAACTGAACCTAATGCCTTCCAGAAGGAGGACCATCAAACACACACACAGGACACACATGCAGGAGAAAGTCCCTTAGCTCATTTCCCTTTCCCCCAGAATGTGAAGGAATTCAGATTGCTATATTCATGGTAAGAAGAATGAATAATACATTGTAGTCACTCAATAAATATTTGTTGAATAAATGAACACATGCTTAAAAGTGATATTTTTAAATAGATATTTTCAAAGTGAAGCTAACTCATACTTCGATATGACCTGGGTACATCAGTTCCTTCCTCTGGAACTGAAAGACTCTGCAGTGGCTCCAGTCATCAGCTCTTTCTGTTGGGGACTTAAATTTTTCAGAAGTGCTCAGTAGAGTTCACATTCCTCTCTGGGCAATAACTAGAGTACTAAAGGACTTAAGGAGCACCTTTGAATTATTACATAGAAAAAAGGACATATGATGCTCTCACTCCTACGCCACTGACCTGAGCTCCAGTAACTGGATGAAATTATGAATTATGATACAGACAAAACATATCCGAGGAAATACAATGTCTTTACTTTCACATTTTAGATTTTACTTTTAATAGCTCATGCTTCCACAATGTATCAAATAATTACAGATTCTTTTTTTTTCCCTTAGGGGAAACAGGAAGAAAAGGAAAAATGTCGCAACGATATTGGCTAAGAGGAAACTACATTTAACGATGGTATCTGAAAGCTTGAATCAGAATCCTTGCCATGGTTGGAAAGGAAACACCAGGTCAATTAGAACACATCAACTCAGGGGGCCGATGACCTTCCCCTACCTTTGGTAGGTAGGGCACAGAATCGCGGGAGACTGGGCATGATACTGACCTAGAGGCTGACCTTAGGAGTAATAGCAGTGTCCTTGTTAGGTTGGGAACCTAGAATTTGAAAAGGATCTCTTACTGCCTCGTACTTTTTTTCTCAGGTGGCGTTTGTAAAGTCCTCTGGCTGAGATTCAGGAGGCAGTAGAGTGCACAGCTGCAGCCTTCCCCCTCCAACCAGAGAGTCTATGACAGAAGTTCTTTCAGGCAAAAACCTTCACGATCTTATATTTGCTTCCAATGAGGATGGTCAATTACACTTATCAGTGGAAACTTTCGCAATCTGGTAAAAATAGCAATGATTCTGGACTTCCCCCATTCATCCCCATGCTTCCTTTTATACCCTCTTTGCTCTTCTCCTTCTTCTTGTTTTTTTTTCCTTCCTCTCATTTCCCCCTGACATTTCCTTCACTTTCCTTTGATGTTTTTCCTTATTTTCTGAGTCTAACTTTTAGTCTACTTTCCCAATCTATTCATAGAAATTCCTGTTTGGCACTAGCTATTGCTTCTCTGGATGGATATCAGTCACGGAACTGTTGTCAGAGGGAGGAGGCCAATTCTATGTGTGAAGTTTTGGCACTATGTGAGGCCCCTGCTGACACTTAATGGTGGAATGATGGTCTCTGGATTTGGCTGTGTTCCCAACTATCTTCACTCAGAGCTATTGCTCATCCTCACTCCTCATAGATCCCATAGCAGAAGGTCTCAACAGGAACCTTTGCCAGAGCTCCGTCATTTCTTCCACCAGAGGCACAACACTGGATTCTTGGTCTAGGGCTCATGCTTTTGATGTCACATATAAGAAACCATTGCTTAAACCGCGTTCACGAAGATTTATTCCAATGTTTTCACCTACAAGTTTAACAGTTTCAGCTTTAACATTTAGATCAATGATTCATTTTGAATTTGAATCCAGCAATATTTGTTGAAAAGACTTCATTCCTCCATTGACTTGTCTTGGCTCCATTGTTTAAAATAAATTGTAAAGATTTATATCTGGATTTTCAATCCTATTCTATTAATCTACAAGTTTATCCTTATGTCAATACCACACTGTCTTGATTACTGAGGCTTTGCAGTAAATTTTGAAATAGGGAAGTGTGAGTCCTCCAACTTTTCTTCTTTTTTGAGATTGTTCTGGCAATTCTGGGTTCCATATGATTTTTAGGATCACCTTGACAATTCCTGCAAAAAAGCCTGCTGGGATTTTGTTAAAGATTGCTTTGAATTAATTAGGGGAATATTGCCATTCTAGCAATTTTAACTTTTCTGATCCATGAACATGAGATGTATTTAGAGCTTCTATAATAATTTCTATCAATCATGTTTTGTTTTTTCCATTGTGCAGGACTTGCAATTTTGTTAAATTTATTACTAAATATTTTATTCTTTCTGATGCAATTATGAATAGAATGGAATTTTATTTTGGATTACTCATTGCTAGTATATAAAATACTATTGATTTTAAACAACAGCCCAGACAGTTACTGATCTCATCTATTAGTTCTAAAAGCTTTTTTGTGTATTCATTAAGATTTTCTATATTCAAGATTATGCCATCTGCCAAGACAGATGGCTTTAACTCTTCCTTTCCAAACTGAATGTTTTAAATTCCTTTTTACTTGCTAATTGTCTGACAAGAACCTCCGATATACAGTGTTGAATAAAAGTGGTCAGAGTGTACATCCTTGACTTGTTTTTGACCTTAGGGGAGAACATTCAGTTTTTCATCATCGTGTTAGATTGCAAGCTGCCAGAATGTGATATACCAGAAATATATGGCTTTTAAAAAGGTGTTCTAGTTTGCTAGCTGCCAGAATGCAACACACCAGAGACGGATTGGCTTTCAATAAAAGGGGATTTATTTAGTTAATGAATAGTTCTTCAGAGGAAAAGCAGCTAACTTTCAAATGAGGTTCTTTCTTATGTGGGGAGGCACAGGGTGGTCTCTGCTCACCTTCTCTCTAGGCCTTTGGGTTCCAACAACTTTCCCTGGGGTGATTCCTTTCTGCATCTACAAAGGCCTGGACTGAGCTGTGAATGCTGAGATGAGGTATGCTGACCTGCTTGGACTGTGCTACATCAAACTCTCCCATTTAAGCATGAGCCTATTAAATAATTTCATTGCAGCAGGCACACCTCCTAGCCAACTGCAGATGTAATCAGCAACAGATGAGCTTTACATGACATTGACTCGTGTCCACAGCAATAGAACTAGACATCTTCACCTGGGCAAGTTGATACCTGAACCTAACTACCACAAAAGGGAATTAAATAAGTTACAAGTTTACACTTCTAAGGAAGTGAAAGTGTCCAAATAATGCACCAAGAGGTTATCTTCACTCAAGAAAGGCCAGTGGGTCAGTAACAGCTACCAGCTGAGAAGTCACGTGGCTGGCATCTGTTGGTCCTTTGCTCCTGAGCTCTTTTGCTTTCAGGCTCTGTTCCTGTGGGGGTTCTTCACTTAGCTTTTCTGGGTCTGGCTTTCTTCTCTTGGCTTCCCTTGGCTTTCTCCAGGTTCTAACTTACTTAACATCTCTTGGTGATGTCTGCTGGGCTCCAAGCATCTCCAACTACTTATGCCTCTGTTCTCTGAAACAACTGTTCTTTAAGTGTCTATATCTGCTCTCTGTGGGCTCTGAGGTTTCTGTCTTTTCTCCAAAATGTTTCTGCTTTTAAAGGACTACAGTAAACTAATAAAGACCCACCTGGAATGGGTAGAGTCACATCTCCATCTAATCAAAACTCACACCCATGCTACATCTCTGTGGAGATAATCTAATCAAATGTTTCTACCCTACAATATTGAATCAGGATTAAAAGAAATGGCTGCTCCCACAAGACTGAATCAGGATTAAAATGTAGCTTTTCTGAAGTACATAATATTTTCAAAGTGGCGCAATCATTAAGTGTGATATTAGCTATGGATTTTCCATAGACACCCCTTATAAGGTTGATGAAGTTCTCTTCTATTTTTTGTTGTTGCATGTTTTTAACATGAAACTTCTTTTTTGTTTGTTTGTTTTTAATCTATTTGTGTGGCATTTGTACTTTATTTTATGAAGGTTCATTACATGAATTGATTTTCAGATGTTAAACCAACCTTGTATTCCTGGGATAAATCCTACTTGGCCATGTACTATAATCCTTTATAGGTTACCAGATTTAGTTTGCTAGTATTTTGTTGAGATTCTTTTCTTTGTGTGTATATTCATAAGGGATACTGATGTGTAGTTTCCATTTCTTGGGATGTCGTAGTCTGTTATTTGTATCAGGGTAATATTTGGCCTCATACAATAAGTTAGAGAGTGTTCCTTCTGCTCCAATTTTTTGAAAGAATTTTTAAAGGATGGATGTTAATTTTTCTTTAAATGTTTGGCAGAATTTACCAGTGAAGCCAACTGGGCCTGAGATTTTCATTGTGGGAAATTTTTTAAATTACTAATACACTCTTTTTGCTTGCTGCAGGGCTATTCTCATGTTCTATTTCTTTTGGGGTCAATTTCATTAGTTTGTATCTTGTTTTTAGGAATTTGTTTCACCTAGGAGAGCAGCAAAGAGAGAATTGTGGAAATATGCAGAGACATTTTTCTATTTCTATAAATATTCTTACAATTTCAACTGGGTTGCAGCTAAGTTATTTAGAAATCAGTTCATATTTTCAGGATTTGCTTCTAAAGTCTGTTGGATGAGATACAAACTCTTTTGGGTCCAGAGATTAATAGTATTCAGGTGAGTACTGATCAGCACATGCATGTGATAAAACAGCACAAGATCAGCGCAGGAATCAACTAACAGTACTAGAGGGAATAGTGTCCGGCACATACACACAGAGCTAGAAATAGTCCCTATCACTACAAGCCAGACAGAAAAACCTCATGATTCATGGGGTACTGGGTAGAGAGCACAGAATGGTCTTGCCACAGTAGTTGAGAAAAATTATCTCTGGACCCAGCAGTGGTTGTGTCCCATCCAACAAACCTTAAAAGCAAAACCTGAAAAGTCATCCAATTTCTAAGTAACTAACTGCAACCCAGAAGAAACTGTAAGAAAGTTTTAGAAATAGAAAAATTTCCAGCAGCAAACAAAACAATATTCACAATGTCTGGCATCCACTATAAAATTACCAGAAAGTAATGAAGCAAGAACATTCAACCCATAATGAAGAGAAAAATCAATAAATCAAAGATTACCCATAACTGACAGAGTAAGGAGGCAAGAAAAGACAATTATTATTATAACTACATTCTTTATGTTCAAAAATTAGAGATTTGAAAGATATAAAGGGCCCAATTAAACTCTAAGGGATGAAAATTCCAATGTATGAGATGAAAAATACACTGGATGATATGAATATCAGATTAAATGGCACAGAAGAAAATATTAGTGAACTTGTAGATGAGGCAATAGAAAATACACAGACTGACGACAGAATATCAGTGAATTGTGAAACAACTTAAAGTGGTCCTTAAGTGGTAATTTAAGTCTCTGAAGGGAAGGAAGGGGGCAGAAAAATATTTAAAGAAATAATGGCTGAAAATTTTCCAAATATGATAAAAATGATAAAATCACAGTTTGAAGAAATCACACAAACATTAAACACAAAGAAAACTATACCAACGCATATTATAATCAAATTTCTCAAAATCAGTAATGAAAAGAAATATTAAGAGAAGGCAGGGAGAAAAAAAATGCAATTAACAGGGAGGCAAAGAAGAGTATTACAGAAGACTTTTCATCAGAGAAATTGCACGCAAGAAGTCAGAGAAGCAACATTTATAGAGTACTGATGAAAACCCTGCCAACATAGAATTCTATGGGAAGCAAAAATATCTTTCAAAAATGAAAGTGAAATAAAGTGTTTCACATAAGCAAAAGCTGAAAAATTTCAGTAGCAGCAGACCCAAAACTACAAAATATGCTAAAAGATGATCTGTGGGTAGAAGGAAAATTACACGCATGTATACATGGTAGATTGTGGATATGAACCAATTGTTAAGAAGGTCTTTTGAAAATGGTATTTTTAGCTATAATGTGGCTAACTGAATCGGGATTGGCTTTAATCCATTTTACTGGTATACTTTATTAGCAGAATGAAATTCAGAAAGAGAGGAAAAAGCCATGGAAGAAGTTGGAAGTCAACAGAACTCGAAAGAACAAGAAGATGCCACCATGTGCATTTCCATGTGACAGAAATGCCAAGGATCCAGGACTGCTGCAGCCAGCCCCAGAATGCCAGTCTTTGAGAAGGCATCTCCTTGCAGATGCCTCAATGTTGGAGTTCTCCTGGTGTCGATACCATGAGCCAATGATTTTCTACTGCTTAAGCCAATCCGTTGTGTGGTGTTTACTTTAGCATCTGAGCATCTACACAAAGAAATGAAAAGCACAAGAAATGGAGACTGCGTGGCTAAATACATAACAGTTTTTCCTATCACTCAAATCTCTTTAAAAATAATTGTGTCGGGCGGCTGCCATGGCTCAGCAGGCAGAGCTCCGACCTGCCGTGCTGGAGGTCTGGAGTTCGATCCCTGGTGCCTCCTGCCCATATGCAAATTAAAAAAAAAATTGTGTCAAGAAAAAGAGCCCTGTAAATGGAGTTTATAATGTATATAAAAGTGAATTGTTTGGATTGACAACAATAACACAATAGGATAGGAGAGGAGAATTGAAAGTATACCGCTTTCAGATCCTTATGGTGTATGTGAACTCGCACATTGCTTAAAATTAGAGTGTGTTAAGTTTAAAAAGTATACAAAAACATAATAAACCTTTAAAATAACAAAATAAAAATCTTAAATAAGAAGTTAATGACGGAGATAAAAAGAAATTGCCAAAAATATTCAATTAATACAAAAGAAAACAGAAAAAAAAGAAAAGGGGAATAAAGAATAGATAAGGTGATTAGAAAGCAAACGGCAGAATTATATATTTAAAGCTAACAATGTCAATAATTACACCAATGTAAATGATCTAAATACTCCAATTAGAAAGCCAACGTGATCAGATTGCATAAAATCACCTTAACTATAAAAACACACAAAATTAAAAGTATGAGAATGAAAAATAATAAACCAGTTCACACAAATCAAAAGAAAGCAGGAATAACAACATTATTGACAGACAAAATAGACTTTGAGCAGCACATTTTACCAGGGATAAAGAAAGATAAAAAGGGGTCAATTTACCAAGAAGATATAACGATCCTAAATGTTTATGTATATAATAATGTAATCTCAAAAATACATGAAGTCAAAACAGAGTATTTCAAGGAGAACTAGAAAAATCCACATTTATAGTCAGAGAGTTCAATTTCCTTTTTCATTAACTGAAAAACTATGTAGGCAGAAAATCAATAGGATATAGAAGATTTGAACAATTTTATCAACCATTTGGAACTAACTGACACATAGAACATGCTACCATTGACAACAGAATACATATTCTTTCAAGTGCATTCAGGACATTTACTAAGTTAGGCCATATTCTGGCCATAAACTAAGTCTCAATAAATTCATTAGCAAGTCTTTTAAAAAACTTGTTCTGTGATCAAATTATACTTAAACTAGAAATCATTACCTGAAAACTCCTCACATATTTGGAAACTGAATAATACATTTCTAAATAAACCATGGTCAAAAAACAAATTCAATTGAAATTATTGTGAACTGATTAAAAAGGTAAACACAACCTATCAAAATTCTTTGGCAACATTCTTTGGTTCCCTCTAGCAGAATCTAGAGGGAAATTTGCAGCACCATATATTTATCATAGAAAAGAAGGTCTCAAATCAATGTCCTTATCCACCTTAAAAAATTAGAGAAAGAAGAGAAATTTAGACCCAAAGTAGAAGAAAGAAAATCATAAAGATCAGAGCAAAAATTAATTGAGTACTAACAGAAAATAATAGAGAAAATCAATAAAACCAAAAGATGATCTTTTGAGAAAATTAATAAAATTGGTAAACCTAACTTTAGACTCATTAGGAATGAAAGAAGGGAGACATATGACATACCAGTAACGAGAGAGGTGCTGTCACTATATACAGGTATTAAAAATATAATAAAGGAACATTCTGAACAACTCTAAGCCAATAAGTCAACAACTTACATGAAATGGACAAATACTTGAAAAAAGCAACTACTAAAGATAGCTAAAGAGGAAATAACTTGAATATCCCTACATCTAATAAGGAAATAGAAATTGTAGTTAAAAACTTTCTCACAGAGAAAACCCAGGCCCGTATGGCTTCACTGGTTAGCTCTACCAAAGATCTAAAGAAGAAGTAATACTTCTACAGAAATTATTACACAAAATTGAAGAGGAGATACTTCCCCATTTCATTTTTACGAGGCCAATTTTACCCTGATTCCAAAACCAAAGTCTTTACTGGAAAATTACATACTAATGACCCTTATAAACACAGATACACACAATCTTTAAAAAATTTTAGAAAATTGAATCCAACAATATATAAAACCTCATCAAAGCGGGTGCAAGGGTAATTCAGTGGTAGAATTTTTGCCCACCATGTGGAAGACTTGGGCTCAATTCCCAGTCCATGCACCTCCCCAAAAAACAAAAGCACAAAACAAACAAATGAAAAATTCAATAAAATAGTGCTGCAATAATGGATACTCACATGGAAAAATAATGAAATGTGACCCCATCAAACAGCATACAAAAATATCTCATCAAAGTGGCATTTATCCCAGGGATATAAGCTTGACTTAACATTTGAAAATCAATCAATTCAATTTATTATTAAAAAGCAGGGAAAATATTGCTAGGTATATTTTCAGAGGAACTGAAGGCAAGGACACAAATGGACATTTTTTTTCTTTGTCCAAAAATAGATTTTTTTTTTTTGCTTGTTTCTATAAGGTTCTTAGGCCAGAGTTTGGTCTTCCTTTTGTATTGCTCAAGATCATTCAGTGCTTAGTATATACAGAAGGCACTCAGTTATTGAACATGTGAAAGAAATGATGGTAGCATTTCTTCAGCTCTCTGCATGTTGCAGAAGGAGCCCTGATTCCTGTGCTTTGGCAGCTCATTTGCTACACCATCAGAACAGTTGCCTTACCATTCTCCTCAGCTCTAATTATTATGGAACATCAGCGAATGTTCAAATGAAATTCGTAGTGCTGCGATGGTGGATAGTTCATTTACTCCTGCGAGCAGGGGTGATTTTCCATGGTTTTTTGACAGTGCCATTTAAGGTTCTTTGGGGGTCAAGGCAATCTGGCTGGTAATGGCCTTGGATCTCTTCAGTCCAATCTCAGCCTTGGGGATGCCTAGCGCTTCCCCAAGTAGGAAAGTTCAAAGATGCATCTGCTTAGGATGTTGGCTTACCCTGAATCTAACAGGTTTTCTCGTAAGTAATGCTTATCAAAGAAAGAAGAATGGTGGAAGAAAGCAAACATACTCTTTTACTCTTGGCTATATTCTCATATTAAGGCTAAATTTCTGGAAAAAGACAAACACTTATTTGAGAAATATGACTATATTACTAATCAGCACACTACTGATCAAGAATATAATTACCAAAGATAGACCGTAAATATACTTTTTTTTTTGCATGGGCAAGCTCAGGGAATCAAACTCGGGTCTCCAGCATGGCAGGTGAGAACTCTGCCACTGTGCCACCATCGCCTGCCCTGTAAATATACTTTTTGTAGTACACTTTTCATATAAATATGAACATTTTACATACAGTACACTTTTCACATTAATATGAACATTTTACGTACAGAAAATTACAAAATAATCTTTTTAGGATGTGTTTCATTATTACATTGATTCACTAATATGCAACGCTATCTGGAGTAATAAATGAGTTTATTATTATTTAGTGAGATTATACAAATTTTTTTCTATTAAGAAAAGCTACAGAGGGCAGGCCATGGTTATTGGTAAACATTAATGATGCTCCATAGTCATGTGCAACAAATCAAAGTGTCTTGCATATTGTCTTTCTCTTCTCACACAGTCAACATCCTGAAAAATATTGTATTTCCTTCCAATTATGACAAGAGATATTGGAAATAGGTCAATTAATTCACGATCTGGATGGTCCTTCTGCATACTCCACATCTTCTGTCTCAGTTCAGAAGCTGCTTGAGAGTTTGTCTTTCCCAGTTTCATTATTACTTTATCTGCATGATTCTTTGTGACTTGCAACAGATTTTCCATGGTGGGCCAAAGGTCATTGGGTTTTGAAAGATCCAGAACAAGAACAAGGGAAGACGTCTGTAAAGTGTCACTGGTGATTGGTATGATGATTAAGTCCAATAAAGAGGCTCCTCCACCCAGTTCCCAAAAGTGAGCCATATCTTTTGCTGTGTTATGCCCTTTTGTTCTTCTTCCATGTCTATATTCCAAAGCTAAGGTTGGTGTTGGTGGCTCATCCTTGTTAAGACACCTTAGAACAATAGTAGGTCTTTCCCGCATTTTTACTGCCAATGAAGAAAACAGAATTTTCTCCAATATCAACTCTATCATCTTCACTTCCATTACTTCCCTTTTTTTCCACTTCAGCTCTTGCATTTCCCAGAGAGTATCACTGGGCATAGTGACCAGGGCCACAGGTTCTGTGAAAGGTCCACCCTAGAACTCTGCAGACTGCAAACTCACAAACGGGCATTTGCACACTGATGTTTATATCAGCATTATTTACAATTGCCAAGAGATGGAAATGACCCAAATGTCCATCAACAGATGAGTGGCTAAACAAGCTGTAGTGTTTACAAACAATGGACTACTACACAGCTGTAAGACAGAATAAAGTTATGTAGCATGTGACGATGTGGATGAGCCTTGAGGACATTACGCTGAGTGAAATCAGCCAGAAACAAAAGGGCAAGTACTGTATGTTCTCACTAATGTGAACTAATATTAATGTGTGAACTTTGAAGGTTAAAGTTAAGAACATAGGTTTTCAGGAGATAGAAAGAGGGTTGAGACTTGGTATTTGGTGCTGAAAGAATACAGACTGTGCCAGAGGACTGATTGTAAAAATTCAGAAATGGATAGCACAGTACTACTTGGTGATAGTGCAATAATATAAGTACACTGAATGAAGCTGAATGTGAGTATGGTTGAGGGAGAAGGGTTGGGGGCACGTATGAAACCAGAAGGAAAGATAGAGGATAAAGACTAAAACAGTATAACTTAGGAATGCCTAGAGTGGGCAATGATGGTGATTAAATGCACAAATACAAAAACATTTTTGCATGAGGGAGATCAAATGAATATCAACATTGCAAGGGATTGGAAATGGTTAGTGTGATGGTTAGGTTCTGGTGTTTACTTGGCCAAGTGATTATGATTAACCAGAAGGCACGGTGTATTAAGTTATCAGTCAATTGATTGCATCTGTAGCTGATCACATCTGTGATCAACTAAGGTGTGCCTCCCACAATGAGATCGTCCAATCAGGGATATGGAGTATGGGGCGTATAATTCTTTTTTTTTTTTTCATCTTTTTTTTTCTGGAGTAATACACATACACTAAAAATGATCATTGTGATGAATACACAATTATCTGATGACATCATGAGCCACTGATTGTATACTATGGTTGGACTCAACGTGTGTGAAAAAAAAGTGCATTAAAATATTTTCGAGCAAACAAAAAAAAGCAGGTAAAAAGCATACTGTTATCTTAGTAAACACAGAAAAGTATTTGACAAAACCCACTATCTGTTCCAGATAAAAACTCTCAGAGAAGTAGGAATAAAATGGAACTTTCCTGTCCTGATAAAGAGCAGGTAGGAAAATCCTACAGCTAACCTTCATAATTAATGCAGAATGACCAAACGCTCTCTTGCCGTCACCACTTCTATATGACATTGTACTGGAGGATCTTACAGGAGCAATTAAACAAGGAAAAAAGAGTTACCCGGATTGGAAAGGAAGAAGCAAAATTCTCTATTCACAGATGACATGGTGGTCCATTGTTGATTTGATGGACTCGACAAAATTTAGTGAAAGAATTATTAATTAGTCTATTTCAGTAAGTAGGCAGTTTTGAACTCAGAAGGAAGATCCCCCAATAAAATAATATTTAGAAAAAAATTTTAACTCCTTGGCCATTTTTTTAATATTGGAGATGCACAAAAAGGTAGAATGAAAATATTAGATGATATAATCTATGTTGGAAGATGGGAAGAAGCGATATATTGGGATAGAAAACATTCTAAAGTCCGTGTACCATCTGGGAGGAAGTTAAAAATATTAACTTCAGCTCTGAAAGTCAGCATAGGTCCAAATAGCATTGGAAAAAACTGAAAAAATAAAACTCTAATTAAAGATGTGACTTAACTGATCGGTTAAAACTAAAGTAAATCAACATACAAGGTAATGAATAATATTGTCTGTATTTTAAAGCTTTAACTGTTGTCTGAGATAAAAAGAAAAATGCTTATTTTGTCCGAAATTTAAGTTTTCTGTAGCATGCTATCTAATTTAATCTGTCTAGTCAAACAGCCTAATTCAAATTTATTTAATATAGGACCTGACTGAAATAAGAAAGAAAATCTCAATATTGTGTACAAATTAATGTTATGCAATGCATTTCAGAATATTTTAGGCAGCAAAAAAAAGTTTGCAAAGTCTCTTGAGGGACTGGGTTTAAAACTATTAAAATTTCCCATGTGGGAAATTCCTGACATTTTCTTAAGCAAGAGGGGCTCCCAATTTAATAGGCCAATACCTCAATTTTGAGGCTTGCCCTTATGAAACTTATTTCTATAATAGTAAAGTAAACCTACTTATGATTAGTGCCTAAGAGCCATCTCCAGAAAATCTCTGCTGTTGTTCAAATGTGGGGTCTCTCTAAGCCAAACTCTGAACTTCCCCCCAACATGGGACATAAGCTCCAAGGGCGAGCTTGGCCCTAGCATCATGGATTAACTGACAAAAAGGGGAAAACAAATAAAGTTTCAATGCATAAGAAATTTCAAATTGAGTCAAGAGGTCATTCCAGAGGTTAAGCTTATGCAAGTTTCAGCCAAATATTACAAACTGCCACAGTATGGCAAACCCCAACTAACAGTGTTCCTGAGAATCCTGAAGGATATCCTGTGTTCTATAAAATTTAACTTGTTAAATTTGTTTTTCAGAAACATGTAACCTCCAGATTGCTCCAATGCCAGAAAAGCTCTGAAACCCAGAGACGCCAACTCTCCAAGAACAACCAGTTTCATCGTGTCATCCCTTTGCCCCCTCGCCCAGATACCCCTTCTCATTTTTAGGCCCTGTGTCTTACAATTCTTAGGCAGCTTTATTTGCAGAACTGTCCAAGCAATGACAAATCAGGCTGTCAATGACAGGCTAGTCGTCCAGCAAACCCAGCTACTGCCCTTGTGATGAAACGTAAGGACAGCTGTATGCCCCCACCAGCCAGAAGAACACACAGAAAACAGACCTCCTCTCCTCCTTCCCGGCCAAGACCACCACCACTTTGTACTTTGTAAAATCTTTGAACTTCAAAAATGTAAGGGTAGTTAACAAAGATAATAGAATGTGTAACTCTAAACTAGGTGAGAGCAAGGAGAGCGGATCAAGCCTAGACAAAACTAATGCAAGAAGGAAAGGGGAAAAAAAGAAAGAAAAAAACACCGTGACTTAAAATTGAAAAATAGAAGGTAAAAATGAGTTAAATATATCAATATTCACAATGAAGGTAAATTGTTTCATATTATTCATTTTAAAATAGGCTTTTTCATGCCACAGACCCAGGTTCAATTCCTGATGCCTGCCCGTGTTAAAAAAAAAAAAGACTTTTTCAAATTACATTCCAAGAATCCAGTTATATTCTGTTTATAAGAGGTTCAGTTAAAACTTACTAGCCTAGAATGAAAGTAAAGAGAGAAAATATGTACTTATGGGAATTATTAAAAATAATGCAATATTAATGTTAGATAAAGTGTTTTTAAGCCAGAGAGTACAAATAGGAATTAAGAGTATCATTACTAAATAAGAAAAATAAAATATTACCAGGAAGACAAAACAGTGAGAAAATATGTATACGCCAAAAGGAATCACATCAAATGGATAAAGCAGAAGTAAACAGAATTTTGTATAGAAATTGATAAACCTATAACACAGTGGGAGATGTTTACACAACCCTCATAATTGATGAATTAAGTTAATTGCTTAAACTTAATCTAATAGCTCTATAGAAAGAGCTATGCATGAAACAAAGAAATACTCCTTATTTTGAACACATGGGAAATATATTGATTGATATTTTCAACACAATGGAATAAAATTGGATATCAATAGTTAAAATAGTTGAAAGGGCAGAAACGAAGCAAAGACTAGCAAAAACAGAGCAAACTAAAAAAATAAAAGCTTTTCTGAAAAATTCCTTAGTTGAAAGAGTCATTGGGAACATTAACAAAGATTTAGAACTTTGTAACAATGTCAGCTTAGCACATCAAAAGCCATGGGATATAGCTAAAACAATACTTACAGGGATAATGACAACCTTAAATGTGCTATACTGTCATTTCCAAAAGTCAACATAAGAAAAGTTGAATAATCCCAAAGTAAGAAAAATAATAAGGAAGTCAAGGAAGTATGACATTGAAAAATAAAGAGAAGATAAACAAACCCAAACTGGTTTTTGAAAAGGCATTTTGTAGAATGATGCTCCTACCAGCAAGACTCTGCAAAGGGAGAGCAAAAATCAATATTAAGAATGATAGAAGGAGGAGGGATGTTGAGAGTTGAGACTGGAACAGTGGCCTGGGGAAAGTCAGATTTTGAGCAATCTATTCACTGTGTCAAAGATATTGGGACTTATTTCACTAAAAATTTTCAAGCAGGGGAGTAATGTAATCAGGGAAATATAAACTTACTCATTTCATAGAGCGTAAATGGATTGGGGAGCTGTTGATTAGAACAGTTAGGAGAGACTGATTACAAAGACAATGGCACAAATTCAAGCAAGATGATGGTGGTTTCATGTAGAAACCAGAGGCAGAGGAAGTGATGAGGAAAACAGAAAGTTGCATGGTAGAAACAGGATTTGGTTTTGGGTAGTCTTATCAGTTATGGTCTAATCAGGTTACAGAAGTCAGACAGTAATTTGAATGGGGGTAACTATAAAGGATAAAAAGAACTTTAAAGATTACTCTAGGGATAATGGAAAGTACCCAATGAAGGAATAAACATTGAAGGGAGCCCTTTCCCCGAGGCTGGGATTCAGTCCTTGTTGGAGAGGATGTGATTGCACCCTAGTGGATAGAAAATCTCAGCATTGCCCAAGCTAGTGCTGGTCAGCAGTCACTGGGCAACCGGGAAGCAGCCCTCTGTGGTGCAGGTAGACAGAACCTTTTAGCCAGGTCCAGTAGGTAGGAAACACCCCTTTGGGGACCAGGTGGGCAGTGCATGGAGGGTATTGGGGCACTGGGGCATTGCTTGCCTGTTGGGGTAAGAAAGCCTGATGGCCTTGTCAGGAAGGCATGGCAAGCTGCACACAGGGTCAATGCTGTGTGCTCTGGACATGTGGTTGGGGCTCTACTGGATGCCCCTGTGTGCATCCCCAAAGCCATAGGGTAGCAGGAAGAATAAGCAAACAGGCACACTGGTACCAGGATCAGAAACCCCGTTCTCCTGCAGTGTCCCACCAGTACCTTCTGCTGACAATGCCTCACAAAATGTCAGGGAGGCAGACTGACAGCTCCATTTTTGCTGAGCAGGTGATAAAGGCTGAATTTGGAACTGGGAGGCATTAAATTAGTAACTGGTACATATAGGACACAGGAGATGAGGAAGCAGTTGTGGCTTATAGGAAACTGACTGGTGCCCCTTGAGGGGAGAGTGGAGGCTTTTGCCAAACTGGAAACCTTGAGGAGATATTTGAAGCAAAGTAGATTTGACATTTGAAAATGCTGAGTTTCTCAAACTTGAGAAACGTCCAGTGGAGATTACAAGTAGGCAGCTAGTTTCTCATAGGCCTGGTGCTTTGGAGGGAGATGGTGATGGGCAGATCTCCTGCAAATCCTGGGATTGAAGTCATGGGGTGGGCTGGAGCTATGTAAGACAAGCTCATACCCTTAACCCTCGGTCCCGGGAAGGTGGCCTTATTCAGAATTGGGGTCCTTATAGACGTGATTATTTAAGGTGAAGCCAAACTGGAGTTTGGGTGGGTCCTAAAACAGTATAACTGGTGCCCTTATAAGAAGAGGGAAGTTTGTACAGACAGACCAGCAGGGAGAAGAAGGTCTGTCTTCACAACAGAGGCAGAGACTGAAGTGGCGCAGTTGCAAGCTATGGCACACCAAGGACAGCAGGCAAACACCAGAGGCTGGAAGATGCAAGGAAGGATTCTCCCCTACAGGTTTCAGACTTCTTGCCTCGAAGGAAGTAAAATGATACAGTTTGTTATTTTTATCCACCTGGTTTGCAGTGCTTTGTCACAGCAGTCGTAGGAAACAAAGAGAAGCCACATGGGGAGAGAGTTAGATTAGGCAGAGACAACTCAGGGTCAAGCCAAAGCAGCCAAGGTGGGTGTTCTAGTTTGCTAGCTGCCGGGACACAATATACCAGAAAAGGAATGGCTTTAAAAAGGGGAATTTAATAAGTTGCTAGTTTACAGTTCTAAGGCCGAGAAAATGTCCCAATTACAACGAGTCTATAGAAATGTCCAATCAAAGGCATCCAAGGAAAGATACCTTGGTTCAAGAAGGCTGATGAAGTTCAGGGTTTCTCTCTCACGTGAGACGGCACATGGCCAACACAGCAGGGCTTCTCTCTTGGCTGGAAGGGCACATGGCGAGCAAGGCGACATCTGCTAGCTTTCTCTCCTGGCTTCCCATTTCATGAATCTCCCCGGGAGGCGTTTTTCTTCTTCATCTCCAAACGTCACTGGATTGTGGGCTCTTTGCTTCTCGTGGCTATGTTGTTCGTCTCTGCTGTCTCTGACTCTCCTTCATTCTCCAAAATGTTTTCTCTTTTATAGGGCTCTAGGAACTAATGAAGACTCACCCAAATTGGTGGAGACATGTCGTCACCTAATCCAATTTAACAACCAGTCTTGATTGGGTTACATCTCCAGGGAGATGATCTAATTACAGATTCAAACATACAATATTGAATAGGGATTATTCTGCCTTTACAAAATGGGATTAGGAGTAAAACATGGCTTTTCCAGGGGACATGCATCATTTCAAACCAGCACAGTGGACAAGGGGAAAGAAAGGGAAAAATCGTGGTACCATAGAAGAGGGGCAGAAGGAATCGTCCATGGTGCCATGTTAAAGGGGGAATGACCCAGAGTCCTTGATGACTGTGACTAGAGAAGTTTCAGTGAAAGTTGAAGAAAAAAGTATTGCAGGTCGAGGAATGAGTAGAAGGCAAGGAGACGACTGGTCATTGAAGATCTGTGTCTGGGAAGGAGAGGAGAAAGGTTGAGTGTAACTAGAGGGCTATGTGGGATTGAAACAGGGTTTTATTTTCAGTAAAGAGAAGAAACATTTTCACCTTGATATGAACGAGACAGCGTACAGCATGAGTGCAAAGCAGGAAAGAAACAGCACTGCGATTTATGCTAACCGGGCAGTCAGAAAGGGTTTCACATGTTCTCTCTCCAGATGGGAGGGTCATAAATGTCAGTTGGATGCCTTCCAAGAATGAGCCAAGGGACACAGTTGGATTTAGTAAGGATGATAAAAGATAATTCTGATTTTATACGAGGTCACAGGGATGTGTCTGGTGTGTACATGTGTGTAATAGTTGACAGAGCAACTAGTGAGAGGGGGAGAATCTGACAGTGAGAGACTTAAACACCTAAAATAACCTCCGCTTCTGGCCTGTGAGCAATGAGAAGATAGCATCAGCACGAAATGACTTTCCTTTCCATTTTTATTCCATCAGTGGTGACTTCCCATAGCTGTTAGCAAGGGGCTGCAATGAACTTCAGCCCTGGTCACCAGTGTCTATTCTTACACAAGCACAAAAATCTACTGCAGTCCTTACTTGTGGCTTTCCAGAATGCCACATATCTGGAAGCAGCATCCTTAGCCCCCATTTTCCTTTGTCAGTTGGGTTCATTTATCTGTCATTTAAACGTTTTGTCAATTTTTGTTTGTTGTTGAATCATATTCCACTTTTGCAGTCTCTTAAGCCTTTCCTCCCTCTAACCTGCACATGTGAGCACATATAGGTCTTGACAGGCAGGTAAGTGGTGTTTCTCAGGTCTGCCGGAACACCTGGAGAGCTGGTACCTGGCTTCACTTGTCAGTTGGATGCCTTCCAAGAATGAGCCAAGGGACACAGTTGGATTTAGTAAGGATGATAAAAGATAATTCTGATTTTATACGAGGTCACAGGGATGTGTCTGGTGTGTACATGTGTGTAAGAGTTGACAGAGCAACTGGCGAGAGGGGGAGAATCTGACAGTGAGAGACTCACATCCCCTCCTCCGGCGTGCGGCACCTGAGCAGTTCCTCTCAAGGGAAGCAATAAAGAAAGAGTGATGATGCTCTGCTTACAGTATGTCCTGAACACCTCGAGCTAAAGATGCTGCATAACTGGAACGTGTTAATAGTTCAGAATTAACAAGGCAGTGGGGACTCCATTTAAACTACAGCTGGTATTTTGCATTGTAATGTATAAAAATTGCTGTCAGGGTTGTCGTGGGGCTCGTGCGTTGCATTTTATTTCCTACAAGCGCTGTGTGGGCCTGAGTAAGGTCGGTCTGCTGAAGATGCTGCATTTCTGGGTGTCCCAGGGAGGCAGACTGCATCCTTGGGCTTTGGGATGTCTGAGCAAGATTGCCTTGCACCTGGCCAGCCTGCCCTACCACCTGAGGAATCTTCCTAATGTTTTGTTTCCAGAAGAAACCCAAAGCAGACTGAGCCTAGGATCCCAAAAACCTTGCTTTCTGCCCCTTTGGCTCAAGATAGCTGTCCTTCCACTTGCTCTCTTTTCCTAACACTCTTCCCCACAGTTCATCAATGACAATGTCTTCATTCCGTCCGAATATTTAGCCCAACTTTGCATGTTTGTATTACCATGATAAAATTCGTGGGAATTATATATTGTATACTACAACATGATACATATATAATAAAATAAAGTTGCATCAAAATAATATATAGGATCTATAATAATATACATATTATATTATCAATGAAATATGTCTCTCATTAAATCAACTGAGCTCCTACAATGTGCCAGGGGCTTTTCTAGGAGTTGGGGGCACAGATCAAGTAGCTGTGGCCCCTGTGTTGAGTAGCTCACAATCTGGTGGAAGACACAGTTCACCGGGCATTGCAATGAGTGGTCTAAAGAGGCATGTGCCAAGTGCCATCAGAGCACGGCTGGAGAGCAACTGATTCTGGAATTAACAAGCCAGAGGCACAGGAAGGGAGGGGCAGTCAGGGAAGGGCTCTGGACCAGGAAGTATGAATAGCAGTTTATCAGGTGGAGAAAAAAGAGCAGAGAGAGGGGTGCAAGGGTAGTTCAGGGGCAGAATTCTTGCCTGACATTCGGGAGACCTGGGTTCGATTCCCAGCCCATGCACTTCCCCAGAAAACAAACAAACAAACAAGCAAACAAAAAATACCAACCAAACAAAATAATTCAACAAATGCTGCTGCAATAATGGGATAGTCACATGGAAAAATGAATGAAATGTGACCCTGTCATACAGCATACAGAAAAAAGCAGAAGGCATTCTAGGTAGAGGGGAAAAAATGACCAAAGAATCAGAGGTTGGGATATGCACAGTTTCCAGAGAGTCCTAAATCTCCTGTGTGTCAGGACAAATAGAGGGCAACAGGTGCAAAAACATTATTTGATGCCCAGTTTTGGGAAAACTTCAGTGGGAGCCTTTGAAGTATCCTGAGCAGGCAAGTGACCTGATGAAGGCAGTGGATGAAGGCAGCCTGGAGAAGACCGAAGGCAAGGCCCCTAGCTCACCTGACAGTGGGGGGATGTTGAGGATTGGATCCCATCCCCCAGGAAATGCATGTTCAGGTCCCAACCCCTGGTCCTGTGGTGTGGACCCATCTGTGAATAAAACCTTTGAAGACGTTGTCAGTTAAAGTGTGCCCAAACTGAAGGAGGGTGGACTTTATTCCAATATGGTATAAGCAAAGGAAGTTGGACATGGAAAGAAAAGCCACAGGGAGCAGCTGGAAGTCGATGGAGCCCAGAAGAGAAAGAAGACACTGCCATGTGCATTGCCATGTGATGGAAAATGTGTGATAGAAAACCCAAGGAACCCTAGAGTCTGTAGGCCAGCCAGAAGATACCGACCCTGGGAGGAAGCAAACCTTCTAGCCTCTTTAAACCAGAAGCCAAGAAATTCCTATTGCTAAACCAACCCCTGCATGGCATTTGTTTTAGAAGCTGGTTATCTGTGCCTGTGTGCCAGAGTGAGGCTCCAGGCCAGGAGACATGGGGAGACCTCAATATTTTCCATCAGATCCAATGGCTGGGATGTCCTTCCATTCAGCATCCCTCAGGGAGAGCTCCACGAACACAAGAGATGCCTTAAGGACTCAGCAGCTTTGCAGAGATCCCGTAGTCCAGGGAGGCCTCCAGGCAGGAAGGTAAGGCTCACAGAGAGCAGTGTCCCTTAGCTGGAATTCTCCTGGATGGAGCCCCAGAGGTGGATACAGAGCTGAGGAACAAGAAGTTTGGCCGTGCCTTTCTTAGCATCTCCACATGAGTGTGTGATTTAGAGATAAGCATTCTTCACTTCCAGGAAATGAAGTGAGGCTATGGCCTGTAAGACAAGAGCTGATTTCATCAGTTTTTCTTGCACCATTTGCTTTAGACTTTTACAATCAGTTTGAATCAACAGTGGCAGAGCTCCGATCTTGGTCCATTGCTGTGGAGTTTACATGAATATTAACATAATAAATACAAGACAAGGCTTATGACCCTTTCCTGGCAAACTGTGAGTCAATCTTCCTTCCATGTCTTCAGACCGAAGCATCTTTTACTCTCCTGGGCAAGGTACTTCTCAGCAAAATGTAGGAATAGAATCTAAAAACCTAAAGGTGATCCTGAGACACCAGATGATCCTAAAGTGTCCTCCAAATTCTTGAAGGTGAATTCTGTCTAAAGTGGTGTCAGTGGCAGTTATTTTGGTTGGTCTATGCTTTTGGAAATCATTGTTCTATGGAAAGCCTATCAGTAGGCCACATATTGACAAGAATATTGCTTAATCCAACAGCTGGGTAGCATCCAGAGAGCAGGTCTCTCCAGCTCCCCTTCCATGGGTCCCAGGGGACACCTGACATCTACAAGGGGTGTGGGCAGAGGAGTAGCTGTTCAGTCATTGAAATATGCAAAAACATGATCTTGGTTCCATTCTTAGTGAAAGCAAGCTACTTTTCTGTTGTTTTTTTCGCTACCAATATAGATCATCAAAAATTTAAGATGTAAAATAAAAAGAAATAAACATGAGTGCCATCTCATAGCAGGAGCTACCTCATCCTTCCCAACCCATGCTCTGCTGCCAGTGACCCTGCTTGAGTCTTGGTGGGTGAGGGTGTCCCTGGATGGGTGAGTGGGGAGTCGAGCAGAATATGGGGGGCTCTGCAACCCCCCGGGCTGCACTGCTGCTCACCCTGGATGCTATGGATAATCAAGGGTTTGCTTTGCCAAGAAGCAAATTCAGAATGCATTAAATCCAAATTTATCAAGAAGGAAGGTTCCAGTTGAATAATGGTTCATTTTGTAAGCACTCTCTTTAGGAAAGGAAATATTTCCTCTTTATTCACAAGTCACAATGATTTGGGTCCTGAGGTGCCCAGCTAGAGACCCTTCCTGCCCACATCCTGCCAGATGGGAAGACCCCAACCCCAGCTCAAGCCTGGAGCCTATGCACCTTCCCCTCTGTCATCAAAGCTTTTACAGAACCCCAGACCCAAAGAGACCCCGAGGGGGTCCTGGTTTGTGAGGCTGGAGCATAGGACCATGGACGAGGTTGGGACTGGGGTTGACCTTCATGATCTTAAATGCCCCCTGTTTTGACTAAGAAGCAGCAGCCCGAGGGTCTGGAGTGGGGAGTGGGATCTAAGTGGCCTACCTTAGTGGGCCGACCAGTCTCCCCAGGTCTCTGATATACCAGGGTCACCCTGCCTTACCCACCCTTGGTGCTGGGGTGGAATGGGATTTGCACACTCAGGTCCAGAGACGGAGTCACCAAGTTCACCATCAATGCTAAAATGACTTCTGCTAACATCTTTGGGCCTAAAACCCAGCAGAGTCCTATGATTCTGCTTCATTATGAGCAAAAGTTATTTCGGCCTCTGTGTAATCCCTTTTCCTTTTTCTCCAGTGAGTATAGAGAACAGTGACAACAGATCACTTTATGGAGACATAATCCCCTTCATCAGCGTATCGGATCTTTAAAAGCTCCTATGCAAAATGGCACTGGATACATCACACACGATTTCCAGCTTACATGCCACTACTTCTCCATTCTCCTCAACATCTTGGCTCCTTTTCTTTAGAGATAAGCATAGGGGGCCCTGAGAGACGCATAAATTATCAAGTTGTTTTCTTACACTGGTTCTCATAGTAGCCTGCACTGCATGACCTGACCATATCTTTTCCAGGAAATCAATGTCACGGCAGTAATAACTCATTGCAACAGAAACAGCCCATAATAGGCAGGTTTATTAAGAGAGTATTTATGGCTAACTAAGTTGCTGCCACCAGCACCCTTTCCACTCCGGGATGCCAAGAAGAAGCTTTGCATGCGGAACTGGCCAGGCCTTTCTGGATGTGGAGGGATTTGATGGTGAGAGGCCTGGAATCCGGCAGTGGCCTCCTCATGGGCTTTGTCATAAACATGGCTGAGATGTGCTCCAGCCTGACCTCCGTCGTGTCGACGGGAAAATGGAGGGGTTGAGTTTAGAGGACCTTCTGCTCCGTGATTTGTGGGGGTGAGGGCAGAGGAGAAGCTGTGAGCTTGCACAGAGACATGATATGAATGAAGAGCACAGCCAGGTTAGCCCGGCTTTCTTGGGGGATCTCTGAGACTTCAGCTCACAGCCCGCCAGTCGTAAAGGTGATGGATGGTTTAATTTAGTCCAGCAGGCAAACTCCAAAGTAAAAACAAATTAGACAACTTGAAGAATCACATCCATTGTGTGTGTGTGTGCATGTGTGTGTGTGTGTGTGTGTGTGTGTGTGTGAAGGCCCCCAGAGTCTGCCCCTGACCCACGCTGAGAGAACACACAAAGTGACCCAACTGGAGACCATCTGCTAGCAAGCCAGCACCCATCCATCATCACCTCCCTTAAGTGTGTTTGCTTCCACTCCAGGGACACTAAAGACAGTCTCCCTCCTTAGAAGCCCTCTCCATCTCCCAGCCCCAACCCCCGAGCAAATACAATTGGGAAGACATTATTCTCACTGTCAGAATGACATCTTTTCTGGAAAACTATTTAGTGGTCAGAAGCTTGGTCCTGCCCTCCCCCATGCGGAGGTGTGTGGACATCCAGACCCCAGAGACATTGACACCAACCAGCCCATGACTCTCACTCCAGGGTTTACCTGCAGGAGGTACTGCACCTTGCTTACTCACAGGTCTCCCATGGCCAGTGCTGGAGGGTTTGCACTCTATCAGTTATGAGCAGACAAGATTAAGTGAGGGGCTGTTTAAACCAAACTTGAGAGCAGGTGATAGAATGGCTGGCTGCCTCTGAGCTGCAGTTGTGTCACAACCATCAGCTGGAAGGTGGGTTCCATGAACCACCCATGGGTATGCGGTCCTAGGTGCTGGAGAACTATTTAAGGCACAGTTCTAGCTCTGAGAGGATTTTCTCCTTTATGAACATCCTCCCAGAGGGGAAAGTATCAACAGAACGACTGGCTGCTGCCAGTTCCCAGTGCGGGGAGGGGCAAGAAGCCTGTGCCATGGGTGAGGCTGGGGAGTCTGCCTTGACTCTGCTCTCTACTGGGGTCTTGTTGAATCACCACACCTCTCTCCATTCCCATGTTTTCCACTGGAAAACAGCAAGTGACTTTACCCAGCACTCAAGGATCAGATAGACACTGGAAAAAAGTGTTGTACTTTCCCGGACAGCAAACGGAAACCTAACTGCTGATTTCAACTGGAAGCACAGCTGTTTCTTGTTGGTGACAAGAAGGAAACCCCAAATGATGTTTCTTCATAATATTTTAACAAAGAAGGAAACCCCAAATGATGTTTCTTCATAATATTTTAACAAAGATTTTAAGGAGTAAATCTCTTTCTAAAGATATGTGAGTGATGAATAAATGTCCAACTCCACCCAGTAAAACTAAGGCAAAATCCCTTGTGTGAAGAAAAACCAGGTGTGACCAGAACTTAGGTAACTGGAAGACTGGAGTCTGTATATCACCCGTGAGTCCCTAAAGCTTTCGTATGTCCCAATCAGTTCCCTGAAATAAACAATAATAATAATAATGGCAATATTAAAATAGTTATCAGTTATCAACCCCCACCATTTATTAGGTATTACATGAAACACTGCACATGGACATTTCATTAATACTTGCAGAACATCTATGAAGAAGATGCTATTTTCTCTAGAGCAGATCAGAGAAGTTAAGTCACTTATTCAAGACAGAGGCTCTGGCAAGCATCACAACTAAGATTTGAACCCAGCCCATGTCTCTGCCTCCCTCCGTTCAGCCTGCTGCTCCATGGAACCAGGTTTCCAAGACAGCTGGAGGCCCATCTGCTCTATTCTTTCAGTTCAAAATCTCTTACAGTGAACACACCTCTCCACACCTTGTTTTAAGAGCTTTATTGAGATATAATTCACGTATCATGCATTCACTCAAAGTATACATTTAATGGCTGTTTTGCTTTGCTAAAGTTGCCAGAATGCAACTTTAAATGGAATGGCTTAAGTTGCAAGTTTACAGTTCTAAGTCTACAAAAATGTCCAAACTAAGGCATCCAGGAAAAGATACCTTAATTCAAGAAAAGCTGAAGATGTTCAGGGTTTCTCTGTCAGCTAGGAAGGCACATGGCAACATCTGCTAGCTTTCTCTCCTGGCTTCTTCAAATGGCTTTCCCAAGGGCATTTTCTTACTGCATCTCCAAAGGTCTCTTGTCTGCAGCAACTCTAAAACTTTTTCCAAAATGGTTCCTTCTTAGGAAGGAACCAGTAAATGACCTCACCTTAGATGGCTGGAGACACATCTTCGTGGAAACCACATAATCAACAGGTCCCACACACAATTCCATGGAAACAATTTAATCAAAAAGATCCCACCCAACAATATTGAATTAGGACTAAAGAACATGACTTTTCTGGGGTACACAACAGTTTCAAACCAGCCCAATGGCTTTAGTCTATTTCCAGAGTTGTATACATCTGTTGCCACAACCTACTTTTACAACATTTTTGTTCACCCATAAAGAAACCCCATACCTATTAGCAGTGACTCTCCATTCTCTCCCAACCCCAATGACTAGAAACCACTAATCTACCATCTCTATAGATTCGTGTCTTCTCGTCAATTTATATAAATAAATCACAGAATGTGTGGTATTTTGTGCTGGCTTCTTTTATTTAGCATGTTTTCCAGATTCATCCAACCTGTATTATGTACCAGTACTTCATTCTTTTTTATTGCCAAATAATATGCCACTGCATAGATGTACTTCTTTTATATAGTCATCCAACAGCTTATGAACACTGCTTCATTTCCACATTTTGGCTGTCAAGAATAACACTGCTATGGATGGTCATGTATGAGGTTTTGTGTGGATGTATATTTTTATTTCTCTTGGGATATTTGTATTTCTCTAAGTGCAGAATTGCTGGATCATATGGTATCTCTACATTTAACATTTTGAAGAACTGCTAAACTGTTTCCCAAAGTAGCTGCACCATTTTATAATCCAACCAACAGTGAGTGAGGATTCCAATTTCTCCACTTCCTATTCAATTGTCTTCTTGCTTACAGCTGATTTAGTGGGTGGGAAGTAATATCTCGTTGTGATATCGATTTGCATTTCCCAAGTGAGTAATAATGTTGCAGATTTTTTTCATGTGTTTACAGTCTATCATACATCTTCTTTGGAGAAATGTCTATTCAGATTCTTGGCCTAGTTTTAATTTGTTTACTTGTCCTTTTATTCTTCAGTTGTAAAAGCATGTTGTACATTTTTAATAAGACACAAAATTTGAAAATATTTTCCCATTTTGTGGATTGTCTTTTTTTTTCTTTATAGTGTTCTTTGAAACACAGTATTTTTTAATGTTGATGATGTTAATTATATCTATTTTATGTCTTGCTATTTGTGCTTTTAGTGTCCTATCTAAGAAATTATTGCCTAAAACAAGCTGTGAATGCTTACTCTGAGTTTTCTTCTAAGAGTTTTATAGTTTTAGTTCTTACATTGGGTTCTATGACCACGTTGGGTTGATTTTTGTGTATGGTGTGAATACAGAGCCAGTGAAACTTTCTTTTTGTTCTTTGCATGTGGCTATCCAGTTGTCCTGGCACCATTTTTTGAAAAAGCTGTTACTTATTCCATTGAATTGTCTTGGCTCCCTTATTAAAAAATAAGTGTCAGGAAATGTACTTCTTTGTATTTCTGTAAGGTCTCTTGTGATATCCCCTGGGGTTGTCCCATCCTTACCTTCTAATTTTCTGATTCAAAACCTATTGGAAGCTCATGAGAACTGTGGGGCAATTATAGTAAAAATATTACGAATATGGACAAAGACAAATCTCCAATGAACCTAATGCTTGTATTGAAATCATAATGACCATTGAGTTGTAAAACTTCTGTTTATTTCCTACTTTTGAAGCCATTCCAGGCAGGGGAAGCTGCTGGAGAGCTGAGAGACCCTTCCCTACCCCCCAAGGAGGCCTCACAAAACTGCTCTCAGATTCTCCATCTGACTAGGTCAAGCCATGAAGAGGTGTATTTAATTGCACCAGTTGATATTTTAGAGTAGAAAAAGGTCGCCTTACCCCTGATGCTCATAAGGTCTGATAGCTAATCCTGACATAAGGCAGGAAGAAGGTGAGAAACTACCTGACACAAAGAGAACCACAACTGGTTTTGCTGCTAACTCAGCCCAACCCAAAGATTGCCCCGATTTTGATAATCCAAGTGTTGCATTTTCTCTGCATCTGAACACTACTATGAATGACTAATGCTTCTATAGCTCGGGGTAATATCTGGCCTTTTCTATGATCTTTATTAAAGACTTGCATTAAAGACCAGTCCCCTGGCTGGAGCTTACTGCTTCATGACAGTGACGCTCATGTTTACTGGCAGTTCTCAGACCACATGCGGCTTTGACTCATGCCTGTGCCCAGAACCCTTTCTGTTAGGTCTTGTTATGGATGGAATTATGCCCTCCCCCCTCCCCAAGACATGTTAAAATCCTAGGGGTGTGACTTCATTTGTAAATAAGATCTTTGAAGAACCTATTAACATGAGGCCAAACTGAATCAGGGCGACCCTTGATCCAATATGACTAGAGTCTTGATATGCAGGGTAAATTTGGATGCAGAGGCAGAAGGAGACAGAAGGAGACAGAAAGAGACAGAAGGAGACAGATGGAGACCGATGGCCATGTGACAGCTGCAGAGATTGATACTGTCGGCAAGCCACCACCAAAACGCCATGAACTTCAGAGAAAACATGGTCCTGCGGACTCTCTGATTGGGATTTCCAGCTTCCAAAACTGTGAGACAATAAATTTCTGTTGTTTAAGACAACCAGTCTGTGGTATTTGTTACACCATCCCTGGGACACTGAGACAGGTATCATTACCTTCTGTGTTCCACTAGCTTGCTTTGTCTCCTTTGGACTTTCATATATTCCTTCCTACAGCTGGTTTATTGGCCAATGAATGTTTAACTTCATTTGGGAGGCATTTTTAGAGTCCTGCCCTCTCCCAGCCTATTCCTCCAATCCCACCCCAGTTATCAGGGCCTTGCTTCAGAAAAAATCACACTGTTCCTCAGACTTCAGCATGCTTCAGAACCCCATGGACCATTCTTTAATGCACAGATTTCAAGGCTCCATCTCCAGAGTTTCTGATTCAGGAGATATATGGTGGGCCCAAGAATCTGCATTTAAGCCAAGTTCCAGGTGAGGCTGATGCTGTTGGTCCTGGGACCACACTTTGAGAATCACTGTTCTAGATGGTCATACTCCAACAACATTGAAGTTGTTTTTATTTTTTCCTTCAGTTTTAAATTGTATTTTTTCTTTCTCAAAATTAAAAAAATAATAGTGCAGAAAATAATATTATTATTCCTCCAAATGTATGTCCTAAAATTCTCCCCTCAGTTTCTTGGCTCTAGTTCACTAGTCTTTTTTCTTCCTTGAAGAAAACCTGCTTGCTCTTCCCTCAGGGCCTTCACAGATGCTGTTCTCTCTGCCCGGAGGGGTCTTCCAGAGTGTTCTTATCATTCACATCAATATTTAAAGTTCATATCCTCATGGAGAATTCTCCTATTTGCTACTTTCTGTTGTCCAATATTTTATTTTTATTTTATAGTATAATCACTGCTAGAAATTATCCTGTTCATTTATTTGTTTAATGTATTTGCATTTCCAAGCTGTCACTTCCCGTTCTAAACCCCTTCCCCAAGTTGCTAGATCATGAGCTACCTGAGTCTTCCTTGTTCATGCCTAATCCTAGGAGTCTATAGTCTACAACAATATCTAGCATATAATATGGACTCAATCAAACATTAATTGATGAAATAATTAATGATAAAAGCAAAAATATTACTTTAAAAAATGGGCCAGACCCCACCATATTCTCATCTACAACAGAGGTCATAGATAAGAAAAAGCCTCAGTTCATTACCCCTCAAATAGAGAAAGCCCTCAACCAAGTCTTCCAAAAGAAAAGTGCCTCTGTCTAGGACCATTCAATCTTCCATTGACCTATCCTAAAACTTCATGTGATCTTGGTCCAAAATTAGGGTGCATTTTGGGATAAAATGTGTGGGCTGTTATTACTTTCATTTTTGGATGTGCCAAAAAAGTGAACTTACCTTGGGTCTCTGTCCAAGTTTGAGACTGCTAAAGAGGAAGCACTGGGTTGATCTAGAGCAGCTTGGAAGACTATCCATTCCTTTTTGATGATGTGTTGGGCAATTTCCCAGTCATTAGCTTTTTGGACTTTCATAGCAGTCTTATAAGCAATATACAATTTTCCTTTTATATTGAAGTAGAGATCAAGGCTCAGAGAGGTAATGTGACTTATCAAAGGTAGCACAACTTGTTAGGTCTTTTGGGTCCAGTGTAGTGCTCTTTTTATTGCATCATGTTGAATCTATTTTATTGGGATCCAGTTATCATTGGTGAATGTTTGACCTACACACTTAATATTAAAGGATATCAGATGGAGCCAAGGAAAACCCCTGGAGTGTGGACAGTGACCCCCAAGACTTAGCATCCTATAGAGCTATTCTTTCATTTCTTCATTGTTCATTGACATTTGGCTAACTGGGTACAAAGACGAGTGTGGCAAATGAGCTATTCCTTAGGGTTGCAGGCCCCTAGGCATAGGCATTTACAATTCAGCCTTAAGAGAGGAAGGACTAATCAACACTGGAGGACTTGTCCTTGAGATGTGACTACAGTCAAGTGAAGCATTATAGGAGTTGAACAAATAATGGGAAAAGGCCTAAAGGAGGAAAGAATTTGGTCACTTTGGATTTGAATCGCAAGGAACCAGGAGTCATAGAGAAGAGCCTGGAAGTCATCAGACATAGGCCATGATGAGTCTTGATGCCACAGGAAGAAATTTCATGTGCTTCATTAAAGTCTTCAGGAAGGGGGGGTCATCAGGAAGAAAGAGAGATGGAGCTTTCATATTTCCAAATGCCCCCACATTGTGGGAACCTGGACCCTGCTCCTGCCTCTGTGTTCCTGAGCCCTGGCATTGCTCAAACCCATCTCAGATTTCCCACCTTGACTGGACATGAAGCAGTGGTTGCCCATGGGCTGTGCCCTTTCATAGACAGAGTCTGACTTTACTGGGGCCATGATCCCTGAAAGGTCCTGGACTTTCTTCTAAGCCTGTAATCATAGACATGCTTCTGCTGGCAGGGCAGGAAGAGAAGTGCTGTTAACTCATCACCCCAATGAGCCAGGGACCATCTGTAAGCCCCTGGATCTATGCTCTTGGATATGGCCTTCATCTTGAATTAGTAAAGTTGGGAGGAGGTCAAGTGTGACACAATTGAAAACTGAGACCATAATGCATGAAGAAAGATAATTTGTTGCTCACAGTTCCCAGAGAGAGAGGGGCCTCTGAGGGGTCCACAGAAATTATGATTGCTCTGGTGGCTCAGTTGTGGGTGGGGAGCACATAGGTAGGGTTAGTGAGATCCATGGGCTGATGCCTCTATTGTAGTCCAGGAATGGAGGGTGGTAGATTTCCTGTAGGAGTCAAGGCTTGGCTGGTTTAAAGCAAGTGCATGAAAAGGACAAGGGACTAGAGATCTGGGGGAGTTGAGGATGGTGGGCTTATCGTTTGGAACCAGCCGTGGGTTTCAGGTGAGTTATGTTGGTGGTGTGAAGATGTGGGTGTGGATTCTGGGGAAGTTTATGTTGTTTGTCAACTAGGCCAAAGGTCAATGTTAGGGCAAGTGGCTTAGCCAAAGTGAGATGGTTGCTGAGGCAGCCCTAAATAGTTTTGACAGTTATGACAGCCATCAACAATGGCAGTGTGTTAGTTAGATTCAGTTGTCAACTTGGCCAGGTGAGTATACCTAGTCTTATAAGCCAATGGTACGAGAACCTCATCTGTTGCTAATTACATCGGCAGTTGGCTAGGAGGCGTGTCTGCTGCAATGAGTGACATTTGACTTAATTGGCTGGTGCTTAAATGAGAGAACGCAACGTAGCACAGCTAAGCAGCTCAGCATTCCTCATCTCAGCACTTGCAGCTCAGCCCAGGTCTTTGGAGATGCAGAAAGAAGTCACCCCAGGGAAAGTTGTTGGAACCCAGAGGCCTGGAGAGAAGGCCAGCAGAGATCACCCTGTGCCTTCCATGTAAGAAAGAACCTCAGTGGAAAGTTAGCTGCCTTTCCTCTGAAGAACCAACAAAATAAATCCCCTTTTATTAAAAGCCAATCCATCTCTGGTGTGTTGCATTCTGGCAGCTAGCAAACTAGAACAGGCAGTAATAGCCTTAGGACTTTTAGAGCAAGAGAACAGAGACTACCAGCAGGCTGAGATTTTACAGGGCCCTTAATTTAGGTATCCTTTCCAACATTTTCTCAAGCACCAAATATATGTCAAGAAACTACCTTGTGCATGGCTTACCCATGTGCTTACTACAGAGGATGTAGTGGTGGAAAAGGATATTTCCTGACTCTAAACTACCCACAATGCAATGCAGCAGATTCCCAGAAAACTTTATAGCTATGTGGTAGCTACAGTGGGAGTGGACCTGTGTCTGGCCATGGGAGCCCAAGCAGAGAGCAATTACTCTCAACGCGGAGTCCTGAGTCTTTGGATAAAGACGCAGACTCACAAAGATTTGAGCCCCTATTCTGTCTGAAGATGATTGAACTGCTCTTCTGACAGCCTCCTACCAAGGAAGAACCTTCTAATTGCTTCGAAGACTATTTCAGACCTTCCCCAAGCCTTCATCTTTAATGCTTTCACATCACTCTTAGCTGATAACGTTGTCTCCACATGATCAAGGAAACAAAGCCAGACCTTACAGTGCTGGTATTCCCCAAGACTTGTGTTTAGCCACCTTCTACCTTGAGGTCCTTAGAAGGAGGAGTCTCAGAAGGATACCTTGAGGATGACTTAAGCCCTGGCTGTCCCCTAAATGCCACATCTTTCCACATCGTCTCATGTTCCAAAGGTACTTCAAGCTCAAACCACCTCAAATTCAGTATTCATTAAATCTGTAGCCTCTCTGTAGCAGATTGAATCAAGTGCCCCAACAAAACTAATTTATTAATCTTAATCCCTGTTCTTGTGCATGTGAAACCATTTGCAAAAAAATCTTAGATGATCCTATTTAGGTGTGGCCCAGCTGAATCAGGGTGGGTCTCAAACTGTATGACTGGGGCTCTTTATAAGCAGAGGAAATTTGGACACAGTATCAGAAAAAGTTGCTTCAGAAAAGATTATAAGAGGAAGATGGAAGCCAGTGGAAACTGGAAGAGCATACATAAGAAGACAGAGATGGCAGGCAGAGAGGGAAGCCAAGAGACCCCACGGATTGAGGCAAGCCAGCACCACAGTGTGAAAGATTCCAGGAAAAATTTAGGGCCTTGCTGACATCTTGATTTGGGGCTTCTGACCTCTGAAACTGTGAGCCAGTAAATTCTTGTCATTTAAGCCAACCCCTTGTGTGTTATTTGTCATAGCAGCCCGGAAAACTAAGACACACCAAAGAAACATGCTCAGCTCTCTGCGTTCTATAATTTCATTAATGCTGTCATGGTTCACCCAAGTCCCCAGTCCAGAATTCTGGACATCATCCTTGTGTCCCTCTTTCTCTTAACAACAGGTTGTCCTTTAGATGTAGAAAGTTTTTTTTTCCATTTTTTTTCCTTCTCATATCTAATGTTAGCATCGTGTCATTGTTCATTTGATAACCTGCTCACATCTGCCCTTTGCTGGTACATCCTCAAAGTCATCCTAAGGTT
This sequence comes from Myrmecophaga tridactyla, assembly GCA_004026745.1. Classification (NCBI taxonomy): domain Eukaryota; kingdom Metazoa; phylum Chordata; class Mammalia; order Pilosa; family Myrmecophagidae; genus Myrmecophaga; species Myrmecophaga tridactyla. Next base: position 70,360 of record PVIY010000180.1, read on the forward strand.
GTGTGCCGCTTTGAAGGGATTTGTGCACCCTAGAAAAGCCATGTTTTAATCCTGATCCAATCTTGTAGAAGCAACCATTTCTCTTAATCCCTATTCAACAACGTAGGCTGGAAACTTGATTAGGTTATATCCATGGAGATGTGACTCACCCAATTGTGGGTATTATCTTGATTAGATGGAGATGCGACTCCACTCATTCCAGGTGGGACTTAATTACTTTACTGGAATTCTTTAAAAGAGGAAGCATTTTGGAGAAAACTTCCGAATGACAAGAATCGTGAGAGCCCATGCAGCCAGAGACCTTTGGAAATGAAGAAAGAAAATGTCCCCAGGGGAGCTTCATGAAACAAGAAACCTAGAGAGAAAGCTAGCAGACATCACCATGTTCACCATGTGCCTTTCCAGTTGAGAGAGAACCCTAAATTTCATTGGCCTTCTTAAACCAAGGCATCTTTCCTTGGGATACCTTATATTGGACATTTTTATAGCCTTTCTTTAATTGGGACATTTTTGTGGCCTTAGAACTGTAAACCTGCAACTTGTTAAATTTCCCTTTTTAAAACCTGCTCCATTTTTGGTGTGTTGCATTCTGCTAGTTAGAAACTAGAACAGGGTGATTCTCTAAAAGTGCAAAATGTATCTTAAAATCTAGCACAGGGTGGGCCATGGTGGCTCGGTGGCAGAGTTCTCACTTGTCATGCCAGAGACCCTGGTTTGATTCCCAGTGCCTACCCATGCAAAAAAAGAAAAGAAAAAGAAAATCCAGCACAACTTTTCAGAATTTTCTCCCTGCCTACCTACAACTTTCTTCTATCATTTCTCTCCTTATCTTAAGTTTCAACAATGAAATTGCATTAAAGTCCCCCTTGGTATGGACACTGCTAACTCCAACCCCACATCCATCCCCCCACTTCCTCCCAGAATCACATTAGATCACCACCACTACCTACTCCTGAGAGGGGGTTGCGTGGCTTCAAAACCACTCTGCTCATGGTACCTGCCTGCACCTTATTTGGCCTGGTGAGTGCCAGCCAGACTGAAGGGGAGGGGGCTTTGTGTGTGTGGGGTCTCTTTTCCTTTTTGTTTTGCTGGATGTGAGTGGTGAAGCCTGCAGCTCAGTGGTTGCTGGCAGTTATCTAGAGAGCACATGGGAACCACACCTGGTTGATGATGATGGTGAGGAAAGTGAAGCAGAGTGAGCTAAGGCAACTGGGTCCTTTCTGGAGGAACTGAATTGCTACACAGACTTCCAGTTATATGTGTCTAGCAAAAGTTTTCTCTTACTTGAGCCTCAAACAGCCCGATATATGATGGTTGAAACCCCTGTGCTGTGCACATGCTCTACTTAGATGTAGGGTTACCATGCATCCCAGATGGCCAAAGACAGCACCAGATGTGTCTACTCTTCAGGGGTAATTGTTAAAAGCATCCCTTCCCACTGTCAAAGGCTCTAAGGTCTGGACAGCAGAGTTTATGTCTGCGCCACTGGAGTTACTCTTATAGACCTCCTCTGCCTGGTGGACCCCTACTCAGATGTCTGTGGTTTCCTGTTGGAGCTTAGATTATGAGCTCAACAAATGATTGTTAAAGGCATAAATGGATAGTTTAAGGTATGTTGTTTCCATAAAGTAGGTAGGAAAATCTGAGCCACAAAGTGGCCATATAATTACTCATGGATGATACAGACAAAAAGATCAGTCTCTTCATCCTGGGTCATGGGATGCTCAGTGACCAGCAGAGAACAGTCACTGTGAGATAGTTCCTGACCAGGCATTCTCAGTACCCCGATCTGCCCCGGGGATTACAGCAGGGTGTTCTGGGCTTTCACCTGGCCCAAGGAGGCAGTTAGCAGGACCACACTGACACAGTACCCCTAAGGGTTCCCAGCTGCTTCGTTGAGGATTTTAGTGAATACCTAAGCTGGGTAAGGACCATCGACCCACTTCCAAAAGCCAAGGGACATTGCAATGGACAGAGACCCCAGGTTCCCATTTCCCGCCTCAGAATGAAATGTCCCTGTGCTTTTAAGTGGACTTCAGGCTTCTCTGTACTAAGCACCATTTGTCATAGGCTGGCGGGATGACTGGGCTGTCGTGAATGGTTTTTGTATTGGAAAAACAAGAGTTAAAGAAGGGGAGATGGCTGCAGATCTTTTTTCATCTTCTCTGGTCAGTCTTCTATGTGTGTGGTGCTCTGAGGAAGATGCCATGAAGCAGTGATCCCTGTTTCCTCCTTGGCTGCCCTAGAAACCTTAGTTTATTAGGAATTCCCATTATCCTAGAATTTTGAGGCTCAAGGCAATCCAAGAAAGTCTTTTTATTCCTTTACAAAGATTCACAACAGCCAATGCCTTGGGCACCTGGGCAAAGAAAGCTGCATGCTCGTAGGGGATATTTTAGTAAAGTGAAGGTGAAGTGAAGGAGGCAGAAAGAACTATTGCAGATGCCTCCAACATTTTCCAAAAGCTGCACTAGCACTGGGGTGGCTTGGCCATGGGCTGGTTTGACCACTGACAAGGGTATGGAGGGGCCCATGGCCAGGTCGCTCAGCACTAAGGGGAGAACATTGCTCCTGCATGCTCTGTCTGTGGTTTCCTGGATGGTTTGAAAGTCAGGAGTGAGGGAGCAGGAGACTTTTCAGGGAGTTATGAGAAGTAGAATCAGCCCATCAGAATCAAGTCCTAAGCTTCCACCATGGAATTGAGGGTACTCTCCAGAGCTTCCTCTGCAATCCCGACTGGCCATGTTCTGGACACAGATGCTCACAGTTGAGCTCCTGCAGCACTAAGGACACACACAACCTTCAACCTCTGTGCATTTGCTCATCCATATAGCTCAGTCTGGAATAGTTTTATCTTTTCTATCCATTGGGAGCTTTTCTTGCTCCTAAAATCTTTGGGCACTCGCTGACTACAGATGTTAGGTGACTAGTGTAACTACTGGAGGGTGTGTCCATGTGTCCATGTGATCTGCATGCTCACAGCTGCCCTCTGAGATCCCTCAGGGAGGAGGCATTGTCCTGAGTATGTCTCCAGAATTGCTCTGTTTCAGAGCTGATGCTCAGAAATGTTAGCAAGTAGACTATGAGTATTGTGAGAGGACTGCCATTTTCAGGAAGATAAGCTTTAAACACAAGAAAAATTGTCTTTCCCCACCTGGTTTGACAAGTAAATCTCATCCCCTAATGGAAAGCTATAATTGAAACCTTGACTCTGTATTTGGTGGTAATGGGCCTTACTAAAAATGGATTAGAGCAGTTCGTAAACTCTTTCCCTACATGTTAATATATTACAGGAATGAGAAAAGGTTACTTAGCTTGGCAAGAGAAATAGTATTAAAGATCAAAATAGCAATTTCCTGGATTCTTGTGTAGGCTTTGAACTTGTCCCATATCCTTGACCCCAAAGGAGAAGCTGTGACATAATCAGTAACTGCTATAAATTGACAGCCATCCCCAGCTCTTTACAGTTCTCTTGCTAGAAAGATGAAGGAAGAAATGAGTGGGATTGATAGGATTATGACTGATGACAGCCAGCTTTAGAGCAGAGAGCCAATCTCTCTTGGAAGTGTCTTACCTGGCTGACTTCATAACCATCCTCTGGGCGCTGTGTATTTGGAAGATGATGGACCTGAGACTCATAATGGTCATGTGATGGTCCCCAGATCACAGAGTCAAGAGCCTAATTGCACTAATTGCACTACAGCCCAGATTCTTGACCACCCCGCTCTATATTCTCCTTAATTACAAGCAGGGACTTAGTACAAGTTCAAGTTCAGAGACACAGACTGAGGCAGACAGAGGAAGTGCAGGTTTGAAGGTCCAAATCTCAAGTTCTTCACCCCAGAGCCATGACCTGAGCTTTAGAAGAATGGTCATGGCCAGGATCTCGAATACAAGTAGTCTCAGGAACACAGTGCTCTTGCACAATGATGTTCAAGCCCTCGATGCATTGGGGTCTTCATCTGTACAATGGGTTTGTTCTGAGGCTAAATTACATAAACCACATGAAGAGCTCAGCATGGTTCCTGAGCTGGTTCCACCAGCTTTGTCCAGCTCTCTCCCTTGCATCTTTCCTGTCTCTCAGTACTCAGTCAACACAGGGACACCTGCTTCCAGCTTCTTTGAAGGGTAGGCTCTCCTTGGCCTTGGAGGACAGTTCCCTCAGGGGCTGGTTTACCACCCAGAAGAGCTCATCCAGTGGATGCCAGCCTGGGACAGAAAGAAGGAGAGGGGGTAACCCCTCTCAGCATCTGTTTATTGAGCACTGGATCTGTGGACATCTCCCCATTTGGACCCTGTCCTGGGCCCTGCCCAGCAGGACCTGCCCCTTAGCTTCCCAAAGTGCCCTGTCCTCACCTGCAACCTGATGAAACATTGTCAACCCAGCCCATGTCCATCGGACTGTGGGGCTGACTAGAGGCCCTCGCCTGAGAACATCCTGCTGGCTATGATAGAACAGGGAGCCAACAGGTGGGGTTCTTCCTTCATTGTGGCCAACCTGTGAAGCCAGCTTCCCTGTCTAGGAAAGTTACAGGGATGTTTCCCTTAAGTGAGGGGGGATTGGGGATTATTTTGCTGAGTCATCACATTTACGTTAACATTGGATTATGAGATTTGCGGATTTTAGGAAAGGTCTTATTTTCAGTGATGCTCAGATGAGAAGAGCCCTGGCAGTGGACATGGCCCTTTGGCTTAGTTTCTCCATGGCACTGCCACTTGCCCAGCGTGAACGAAGCTGACTACATTCCTCACAGAACTGAAATAGTCATTCATCATCCATGTTTATAATAACTGCCATGCTTCAAGGCTACTGACAGAAAGCGGGTGGCAGCTCTCACTCGCTATGCCACAGGAAGGGGTCTGGGTAATATGTGACTTCTCTCAGGAATGCCTGGCTTTGAAAAATACACACAGGGTAACCTACAGTGGACCCCCAAACCTTATTTGCCGTCCCTTATGCATTTTCTGGCTCATTAAAAAATGGTGGTTGTTTAAAATAACTGAGGGATAATTAAACTGGTCTGTGGTTGATTTATGAGAGACAAACAGAGCTATGAATGTGCAGAAATATTGTGTTATGGTAGAGGTAATTTATGTAGATAAATAAAAAATGTTGACGGAGGAAGCCCAACTCAAGATTGGCTGTAAGAAGTGATATAGTTCAAATCTATGGATGCCCCAAATTTCCAGGTTAGTATTACATCTTGACATTTGGCCTACATTTTCATGTATTTAATCCTATTTCAATACCTGGAAAAATTGAAAGAATGCATCCCCCTTCCCCCAAACTACCACGCCCCTCTCCATGTATACAACATATACCATTGAGACTGAAAGAATGTTTAGGATTTGAGGGAGCATAGAGTGGTGTGGTTGAGACCTTTGGCTCAGAGGAGTGGGACTTCACCTTCCAACACCCACCCCACCTCACTGGAAGCGTGGCCGATGTTCACCATAAAGCTGTTCTTATTGTGAAGTATCAGTAGAGGGTGCGGGGGCAGCTTGAGTGTGTCTGGATCTTCAATCTAGTTCTTTGGGGCCAGGGAGAGGAGAAAGACATCTATGTAAGAAAATAGCAGAGAAGGTGCTGAAGTTGTTACTGGTGTCCATCCAGCTGCCAGCTTTGTCCAGCTTTCTCCCTTGCATCTCTCCTGTCTCTCAGTCCTCAGTCAACACAGGGACTCTTGCTTCCACCTTCTTTGAAGGGTAGGCTCTCCTTGGCGTCGGAGGACAGTTCCCTCAGGGGCTGGTCTACCACCCAGAAGAGCTCATCCAGCGGATGCCAGCCTGGGCCGTTCCCATGACACACACATTTCTCTGTCCACTCACTTCTGCTGCTGCTCCTCTCTGCAGCTCTGCCTTCAGCACATTTCAGTCCACAGCTTCTCTGAGTCAGTGGGCCCACACAGAACACCTCACAGGACTTTGTGATGATTGGGTTCTGGTTATTAACTTGGCCAAGGGATGAGGCCCAGTTGTCTGGTCAGGCAAGTACTGGCTTGACCATTGCTGCAAGGATATTTCATGGCTGGTTGATAAACCAGAAGGCTGGTGTATTAAATCATCAGTCAGCTGATTGCATCTGTGGCTGATTACAACTGCCATCAACCGAAGCATGTTGCCACAACAAGATAATCCAATCAGTTGAAGGCTTTTAAGGAAGAAGAGAGACTCTTTCCAATTTCTTCAGCCAGCAAGCCTCTCCTGTGGAGTTTGTCCAGACCCCTCTGCGGAGCCGCCAGCTTCACAACCTGTCCTACAGATTTTGGATTCTTCCATTCCCACGGCTGCATGGGACACCTTTATAAACCTCATATTTACAGATCTCTCCTGTTGGGTCTGTTTCTCTAGATAATCCTGACTAACAGAGACTAAACACCCAAACTCTGGAATCCCAGCTCAAGTGTGTGCAGGCTGAGGCCCAGCCCCCTTCCTTGGCCTGTTGCTTTCCCAACCATGTGTGGCTATCTCTGCAGGTAAGGAGGTGCCTGAGTGTCCCATGTCTCCCAGAGAAAGAAGAAAACCAAGCCCTAGGAATGGCCACAGGTCACAATATGCTCATTAAACTTTCTCTCCACATCAAGCCTTTCTTGACAGTGCTCCAAACAAACCCATGCGATTGGTGGCAATTATATGAGAATGGCTTATTGCAAACCTTCCTTTCTAATCTCATCTCTATTTTCCCTCTGCACACTTGTCAAATCAGAAATACATCCCTCCTCCCAGTCTACCGTGCATTTCCATGTCTTTCCAATGCACCTCTCTCTCTCTTTCCTGTCGCCATGGCTCCCATGTCTCCAGGCTTAATTAAAATGGCAGCTCCAACATTGAGCTGTTCCTATTTCTTTCTGTCAGAAACCATCTCAGAATCTAGTTTATCTCAGCTCTGAGCTCCCAGGATACATGCAAATCACCAGCAAAGACCTCTTTGTTCTAACACAGGAAACACTTCGCCACCCGGGCTTGAGTTACTACGTGTACTTGGAAATACCTGAAATGCTCAAAATACTCTTTAATTTGGAATTTAAGTTGATTTAAACTGTCCTTGTCCTCAATTTGTCTGAATTGGCAAATTTATTGTATGGAAAAATAAAGATCAATGATTATACTTTTCCCTCCCCAAATAAGCCGAAGTCTTAAAAAATAGCAAATGGTTATTTTACTCCACTAAAGCATCCTTAAGACTTAATAAGGCAATCAAATTCTTGAAGTTTTAATGTTTCTGTCATATTTATCAGTAACTCTAACCAAAGAGCCATAAAAAGTAGAACTTGTTTAGATTGGAAATGAAACCACCTCCTGTTCTGAGAATCATCGTGGCGACTCCCCATTCCCTTCTGTGGTGTTCTGGGCTTTTACAGCAGAGGCAGGAAGAGATGGTTTCCTTTTCACATAAACGGGAAAGTTGCACTGCTGTGCAGCTGACCCCATGGGCTGGTCTCTGCCTTCAGAACCGATCTGCTAAAAAAATGCCGATTCTACGTATGTATAAGTGAAAGCATTTAGGACAACCAGCGATGACACATTCTATAAGCTAGAATGTTGGCAGAGTCAGTAGCATCAGTGAATAAAAGCAAGTTGGGGGTTCAGGGAAAACTGACTCTGCAGAGATTTTAAGAATTGCAGAGTCATCAAAGCTGAGGCTTCGGGTTCAGTTATCACCACATGGCCTCGGCTGAACCTGGAAATGGACAAGAGCTGGGCATGTGTCAGGGGGAGGGCAAAAGGGTTGAGGATGTTTATTTGTGGATGTTGCGATTTAAAGGGGGAAAAACACACATTGTTATCCAAAAGAAGATAAATATCATATTATTGAAGCAACAGCCCTCCAGGGACTAATTAGACTTTACTGTGAATTACACTGACTAATATGTCAGATTTGTGTTATGAAATAAAAACACATATTCCTTTAATGTAAACAGTAGAGGAATGTTCTCAAGTGTCCCAAGTCATTAGTCACATTGACACATGTGGTGTCCTTCTACTTACTCATCCCCACGGCCATATGCCCAGAGGTCACTTAAACTATCAAAAACCCCCAAGGATTGGAATGAAAGAGCACAGATACGTTCAATTAAAGCCCAGGCATGCCTCTCCTTCACCTGGGGGCACGGGAGCATCTGAATGTCTGTTTGGAAAACCTCAAGCTTTACTGCCTCATGTTGTTACACCCAGAATCTGAGGGATCCCAAGGGAAAGTCTTTAAAACTTACCTGTCTCCATTCCACTTTGTCTTGGAGCAGGTCTTTGCAGGAGATTGAGGAAGCAGCTGCTTGCCCCTGGCGCCCCTGGTGGCGTTTGACGTGGAAGTTGCGGCCGTGGTTGAGGTCACGGGTCTCTCCTCGCACGTTCGACTTCCCACACTGTCCTACACTGAGGAAGCTGCCTCAGTTTCTCATTTGTGGAGCTTCAATACAAAATGTCAGCTGAGAATTTCGCGCCCGGTAAGTGCACAGTGGGTGCAGGCTTGGTTTATGTAGCTTTCAGCCACAAACGCGTGTGGGCACTGACTCTTTGCCAGGCTCCGAGCCTGGTGCTGGGGTGAAGAGAAGTGAGACTGAGCCTTCAGGAGCGCAGGCCATGGGCTGGCTGGTCTGTTTGACTCCAGCCACCTGCTTCCAGGTCTAAAAGTAGAAACATAATAAATATTGATTGAACTGAACAGGAGGTCTCTGCCTTCCCAACTTTTATAATTTAGATACAGAATCTTATCAGCCCAGGTCCCATGAGGAAAAGAGAGAACACTCTCAGTATCTGTAAGAGAGGGAGGGTGGGGGCCTCGGGGCAGCCTGGTCGGGGTGGGAGTCACACGCCTCTGGTAGGCTGGGCAGATGAGAGAGCAGGTGCACACTTCAGCCATAGCTGTCCCTTCTCTGAGCCTTTAGAGATGCCCCCTCAAGCCCTTCAGGCAGGTGAAGGGGCAAAGGGGTTCTCCTTGGACCAGGCCATCCCTGCCCATCTCGACGGGAATGGACCACAACAGGCTAAAGCATCCTTGCCCACATGCCCCCCACCCACCCAAAAGAGCCAGACAAGGATCCACGAACATCAGAATAGTGGGGTGCAGCCCACACCCTGAAGACAACAGGCTGCTGCAAATGATAATGAGGAAGCCACGTGGCAACGTGGGAAAGAATGATGAAATCAGGTGAATAAGGCAAAACACAGAAGGCTACTTGTTGAGACCCCCCGGCACAATGGAGGATGCATGTGGGGAGGGTGAGGGCAATGGAGAGACGGTGTCCATCCTGGTTTGGTGGCAGTGTGCTCCTGCTTTTCTCCTTTAAGTGCCCTTAGTTGTTGTAATGATATTTGAATTTTTGATGTAACATACAAAAAAATAAAAGACAAATTAGGGAAGGACTGATGGAGAGAAGGAGAGAGAGGGAGAGAAAGGGGCAGAGAGGAGAGAAGACAACGAAAGGCAGGGGGCTCAATTTCATTTGGAGCCCAGGAAATGATATCCCCCACCCCAAGCTCTCAGCCTGCTGCAGCTGATGAGTAATGAAAAGGATATGGGTCTCATTTATGCTTTAATCTTTACTTAGTGTAGTACAAAATGGGGAAAAATAAAGAAAGGTGTCACTGAAAGTTCAAGATGTAAAATGGACCATCTGAAATATGATCCCCCCCAAAAAAGGTATTACGATTCCAGTGCAGTCTTTAAATTTCACATGCAGGAGTAGGAGAGCTCGTGGCCTACGAAACATCTTTCTTTGGTTCTCATTCTGAGAAGCCTCCTCTCTGCTCCAACCACATTCTCTCTGGACTCTGCGGCAGACACTTCATCTGCCAGCTCCCGCTCTGAGCTGCCATCTGTAAGGCCCTGTCCACGGGGCCAGCTGCTCTTCTCACCACCTCTTACCTTGTGATCCTGCTGCCTGGCCTTTGCTTCCAGAGTCCCCAGTCTGAAATCCCCTCTCTCCAAGGCTCCATGTCCAGAACTCATATTTTTCAAAACCATCTCAGAGACCCTCACTTGGGTGGAGCCCTCCTTGATCCCCCAGGCCTTAGTTTAGAAGGGTGTAGCCAGAGGTCCTTGGCTGCATCTTTGTAGAGGAAGTCATCACTCAATTTCCAGGCTGCTATGACAAATACCACCCAACAGGGTGTCTTAAACAATGGGGATTTACAGGCTCATGGTTTTAGAGCTTGGAGGCCTGCAGCATTCTGGCTGGCTGGCACTCCTTGGGTTCCTCGGCTTTCCTGTCACATGGTGGTATTCTCTCTTTTCTCTTCTGGGTTCCACTGACTTCCAGATTCCTGCTCCTCCCCATGGCCTGTTCTTTATAAGGCTTCCACTAATAGGATACAGAGCCATGCTGATTTGGTTGGCTACACCTTAACTAGAAATAACATCTTCAAGAGGTCCTGGTTACAATGGGTTCACACCCACAGGAATGGATTAAGATTAAAAACATGCTTTTTCTGGGGCCCTAAATCAATCTGCTATGATCACTTTTTACACCTGGGTATACCTGTTGGGTGAATTTCTGTTGTGTCACCTTAGCTAAACTAGAATTTATTTTCATGAATTCTTTCCATGAAGAGTGCCCAGCTTTGCTCAAGATTGGGGGCTGTAGCAAGGGGTGCCTGCATTAATTCAGAGGCAGCTCAGGGGACAGAGCTTAGGGAGGCTCCTGGCCAGTACAGGGCAGGGGATAGGAGCTGCTTTCCTTGGTCTTGCTGCATTTCCCACTTCAGCCTTTCCCACTCCTGCAACTGAGGGTGTCCGCTTCCTGCAGGAACACCCCTCTGTGGAAGTGGGAGGCGTGGAGGTGGTGAGAGACCACACTGGGCTCCAGCCTGTGCCATGGGTTCTGGTACAACTGCACAGTTTCCTGTTTGTGCCTCGCTTCCCCTTTTCCCATCCTTCTTCCCTCCCTGACAGCCCATTCTGTGGGTTCAGACTCTAGCACTGACCTAGAACAGCAGCTCATGAAGCCCATGTAGCCAGTGCACTGTCTTCATGGTTGAGGGGGTTGGCTCTGTCCCCGTGTGCCTGCCTGTCTCCTTTTGCAGAACTAGTTTATACACACAGTTGGTACTTACAGAACACAGGCTGGTTTGGGCGCTTCATTATCTTTTCTTCAATTGTAGTCCCCTGGCCAGGACAACCCAGGGCACCCTGATACCTGGCTGGCATCTCACATCTTGGAGACGTTCTGTCCTATTAGGCTACCTTTGCCTTGGGACCACTCATCAGGGCAGATGCTCCAGAGATGGGATGCGGCTCTGAATGCATTCATCCTGATGGCCGGGAAGCCTCAGATGCCATCCTCCAAACAAATGGCCTGCAGCTGGAGTGCACCCTGGGGACAGGGATGGTGCCCTCGGTGCAGTGGGGCCTCTGCAGAACCACTGCCTGTAGCCTTCCTGGGCTGCATCCTCACGGGCAAGACCCAGGAAAGGGGCTGCTTCTGCTGTCCCCTTGGCCAGAGTTCTCGTTGCCTGTCGGTTTTCCTAACTGGCTCTGAGTTCCTCTCCACAGGGACCTTGGTGGCTGCTGGCCTGGTTTGTGTCCCCTAATATTTAGGGCCTTACTATGTCCTTATGACCCTTGCCCAGCACTGACCGTCTCCACACCACCCACAGGGTTCTCCGTCTCGGGCCAGCATGACAACAGGGGTGGTCCTGTCCGGGTTGGATGTTCCTGGTGAAACCTGACTTTGAATTTAAGAATGGTTTCTGTTGGAAATGGAATCATGCCCCCACAAAAGACATGTTCAAATCTTGATTTGCATCCCCGTGGGTTGTGAGCCAATTTGTGAAAAGGACCATTTGAAAACGTGATTATTAGTTACTGTGTGGCTGAATTGCATCAATTTAGGTCTCGATCCATGGGACCGGAGCCTTAGAAAGAGAGGAAACTTGGGTGGGCACAGTCAGGAGGAAGACACAGGAAGAATCCAGAAGCCTGCAGAAAGCAGAAGAGTGGGCACAAGGAGACAGACATGACCACGTGTTGGAAGTCAGCCAGCCCCAGAATGCATCTGAGTCCAGGGGAAGGCACAGCCTTGCCCACATCTACCTTTCAGAATTGTGAGCAAACGAAATCTTGGTTAAGCCCATCCATGGCATGGTACTGGTCATAGCAGCCCTGGGAGACTGAGACACCTCCACGTGCAAATAAGAGCCAGCCATTGGTGTCTGTGGGCAGGCTACACTGCCTCGCTTCGAGGAAAAGCAGGGGCCCGGAGGTCACACACCAAGGCCCTTCTCCCTTGCCTGCCCCCTGGCCAGCCTGCCTCAATGGGGGTGTCTGTCTCATCCTTCCCACCCCAGGCCCCAGCTCAACAAGGAAACGCCTGCTTGGGCAGTTTCACACTGGGGGTTCTGGCAAACAGCCCTTCAGCTGTCTTCTCTCTTACTGCTCAGGAAGTTCTCTGATGTGTACATTACCATGGCTGCACCCATGAGAATGTCAGCCCTCGCACTAGCTGAAGACGACCCACCTCCTGTCACAGAAAGGGCCCTGCACACCCAGAGGCGAGAAGGGTGTGGGCATAGGGGAGGGACACCCACCGAATCAGGCAGCACTCAGAGGTTTGCGGCTCTCGGGCTGGGGTGCTGGCTCCATCCCCTTGGATTTCCACCAATGTCCCCACATGTTCATTTGATGTACTTAGTGCCCGCTCAATGAACGCTCACTCAGCTGAGTGCCCCTGGACTCACGCGGCTCACCTCTTTTTTCAAATTCCCTGAGTTTTTCCCAGTGTCATAAGGCTAAGTTTACAGAATGTGTGGACTGTCTCCGGACGTCGTCTTCTGCAGCCCTTGCTGTGGCCTGTGCCTTGCACCAGTGGCCTCATTTCAGCAGATGCCACCTGGGCAAGGGTTTCTTCCTTGGGGCCGCGGAGGAAGAGGGGCAGAGGCGAGAGATGTTGAGGCCAGTGTCCCGTGGGGCTCCCGGGGTCCAGCCTGGGGGTCGTCCTCCCTCCTCTCTCCTCTCCCATGCTCCACCTCTCCGATGCAGGGACTCCCGGTGTGTCCGCACAGAGAAGAAGCAGTGGGACAGCTGGACCCCAGGGCAGCTCCCCCTCACAGATCTGAGGGGATTCGCCTTGAATGTGGATTTCGTCAACTCAAGTTCTACCTTCATCTTACTCATCTTAATTCCGAGGGACAGCAAATCACACTTGGCAGCTTTAGGTATTTTGGCACAAGGCTGCAGTGGAAAAAAGCCAACGAACATATGTTGGCCTGCTTTTGTTTTATCTTGCAGAACATGGGTGCAATTTGTCTGCGCTTTTTCAGCCGTCGCTGCTCACTGAAGCGGCCTATTTGTTAAAGGGTCATTAATAGAAATAATAGTCCTTATATTGGAGGATGGTTTCCGGTTTCCGGAGGATGCTCAAAAGTCTTTTTGTTTATGTTGATATATGTTGTTGTCTTTTTTAAATAAGTAACTAACATCCGGGGAGACGATGTTATTCTTCAAAAGGTCACCCGGTCAAAAGCTGTGCCAACTCTCAACCCAAGCACAGATGCCTGCTTGTCCCTGTTTTACCCCTGCCACAGCCATCTGTGATGCTGACCCCATACCCCAGACCTGCAACTTTACCTCAGCCCACGGGGCCACGTGCTACATGGATAATCGGAGAAGAAGTCTCCAGAATCTGCGAGAAAAGGAGAATTCCTTTTCCAAGGATGTTCTGACCTGGTTTGCATCCCCTTGCTTTGTTTTTACCAATTTCCAGGATCTGAGAGTCTGTTGAGGAGACACTCCCCTCCCTCTGCTATCCTTGAGCCCAGCCAGGCTATGCCTGAGCATTTCTCCCATTGCCAGGTTCAGGAAATGTGATTTCTCCAAGTCCAGGCCAGGGTAACTGGAAAATAGAGAGATGTGACCGTCTTTGAGGAGTACGCGTTTTCATTTGTCTGCAGCACTGAGAAATTGGGGACCCTCCTTTCTGGGATGCTGGGTGAATTATGTGGGAAATTCTAGTATGAATTAGAGCCCACGAGGACTCTGCTACCTTTGGGGCTTCCAGGTTCCCAGATGTCTTTTGTTGTCCATCACAGCCCACCTGTTTTAGGACTCAGGTGCTGGACAGTGTCTGAGTTTCGGCTTATACAGGCTCTTTTCTGTGTTGGGCTTCTGCTTTGTTTTCTTTTTCTACTTTTTGCTGGATGGCCTGCCAAGTGCCTGGTTTGAACACTGGCCAGTGCTGGGTCTGACCCCTCAAGCCCTCTTCCCTGGCCTTCATACCTGTAATAGGAAGACTTCTGAGTTGGCCACCAACACTCCTGGTCCCCCAGGGACACACGCTGTATAGTCTCTTCTCCCTGAGTAGGGAGTATGAATATGATGGACTTCACTCCAGTGATTAGGTGACAAAGGCAAAGGTATTTTATGGATGTAATTGCAGTTCCTTATCAGTTTAATTAGTTGACTTTGAGATAATTAAAAGGAAGTTTGTCCTGGGTGGGCCTGACCTAATCGGGCGAGGCCTTAAATGAGACTACGACAGGCAGTCCTGAAGAGAGATTGCAGGCATGAGAGAAATTTCCTGGCTTGCCTTCAAGAAGTCAGTAGTCATACAGTGAGGCTCTGTGAGAGGGCCATGTGGCAGGTTGCTGAGAGTGGCCCTTGATTGATAGCCAGCTGGGACTGTGGTCCAACAGTTATAGGAACGGAATTATGCCAAGAACCACACGAGCTTGCAAGGGAGCTCACCCTGGTGAACATCTCAGTTTCAGAGGAGCCTACACAGATCTCTGACCTACAGAAACCATGAGATAATAAACAGGTTTTGTTTTAAACCACTAAGTTTGTGCTAATTCGTTACACAGAAATAGAAAATTATTACAATACCTCTACTTATATCTCCGCGGACCAGATGGGTCAGATTTTGCCACAGCTATTGGAGATTTTTCACTCTCTCAGCCACTGACTGACTCCTCAATTAGCCTGTGTCCTGGAATTCCATACTTCAGATCCTCCCTGTACATTAGGCAAATGTTGTGGATGATAAATCTACCCTATACCCTCCCCAGAGTTGGCCCCTCTGGTCCCACTGCACCTGAGTGGGCAGGGAGGAAAAAAAGTTTCTGAGCCCCCTTCTTCACTGTCTGGCCGCCTCCACTCTTCAAACTCCTGGTTCCCACCAGATCTTTCCCAGAAACTAACAGGAACCACAAATCCTGGCCTCTGGAAATCAGGCATAATGCTCCAGCAGTTCCCTAAAGAAGGTCAAGAAAATGTAATTTATCCAAGCCCAAACCATGGTAATCTGAGCCTGGAGAAGAGTGAACATATTTTATAATTATAGCACCTTCTCCCATCTGCATTGTTGAGAAATTGTTGACCCCATCATTCCTTGGAAGGCTTGGTGATTTATTTGTGGAATTCTTAGGAGCAATTGCAATGAGAAGAGAAATCTCAACAAAGTCTCAGGCTGCTGACCACCTTATTTAAAAATAGGCAATATATTCACCAGACACTTAGTGCAAACCATAGAAAAAATACATGAGAAAATTCATTCCTTGTCAGACATATTTGGAAATGTAAAGCTCCAAAATACATGTGACGATGGAAAATGAAGTTAACATTCCCTCATGCACTGTGTTCATCAAGCAAAACCAGTTTTGAAAGTCCTTTATTTTGACAGAAAGATCGATCCAGAGGAAATTGGGAAAATAGTACATAGGGTCCCGTGTCCCTTCATCAAACTTCTCCCAGTTGTGGCACCTTATATAGCTGTATATCAATATTGAAACCAGATAATCATATTAATTGTGCTTCAGATCTCATTCGGGTCATCCCATTTTTATAGGCATTCATCTGTGTGTGTGTGTAACACTATGCAACTTTATCTCCTATGTAGATTTGTGTAAACACCCAAATATAAAAACAGACATTTGAAAAAAACTACAAGACGTGTAGAAAAAACTTGCAAACCACCAATCTTGAAGGAATGTGTACTCTACTGTTTTGGGGCAGAGCATTCTATGAATGTCTATTAGATTCTGTTGGTGGCTGACGTTGTTAGCTCCGTATCCTCGGTGCTTTTCTGTCTAGCGATATGATCAATTGCTAAGAAAAGGGTGTGTTATAATGGTGGATTTTGTCTATTCTTGAAAATAGTTTTACCAGTTTTTGTTTCACGTATTTGGTATCTTTATTGTTTGGTACATTCACATTTAAGATTGCTATGTCTTCTTGATCTTTTGATCCTTTTGCCATTCTGTGATATCCCTCTGTCTCTGATAATTTTTTATGCTCAGAAGTCTACCTAATTATATTATATTACATATATATTATATTATATATGTATTAATTATATTAATATAGCCACTCTTGATTTTTCATTAAATTTGTATGCTGTATGTAGAGGGCACATTTCATTCTTTCTCCGTGTGAGTATCCCATTATTGCAGTACCATTTGTTGAATTTTGGGGTGGGGGGCAAGGAACTGCCCAGGCCGGGAATCAGACCCAGGACTCCCACATGGAAGGTGAGAATTCTACCCGTGAACTTCCCCCTGCACCCCTATATCATAGTATTTTAACTGAGTTTCTTGTGGACAACATATAGTTGGGTCATGTTTTCTTATCCACTGTGCTAAGAATCTCTGTCTTTAATTGGTGTACTTAGACCATTTACATTTAAATGCAATTATTATTTAAATTTAAAATAATTACTAATGTGATAAGGCTTAAGAACAAATTTTATTATTTGTTTTCTATGTATTTTCTTTCTCTTTGTTTCCCTTTTACTGCTTTCCTGGGGGCTTCTTGATCATTATTTATAACTCTATTTTTATTCTTTATAGAGTTTTTGAGCATATGTTATATCGTTTTTGGTTGTTGCTATTATTACACATAATTTATCATTGTCTATAGGTATCAACTTTTTGTTACTTTGATATGCTATTTCCACTTAGGTCCCTTCCCCTTTCCATTCTTTAAATACAATTGTCTTAATATTTCCTTTATACATAGTGAATACTACAGCAGATGATTGTATAATTTTTGTTTTAAACTGTTAGACATATTTTTAAAAACTTATGAGGAGAATAGTCTACTAGATATGCTCCCATTTTTATCCATTTCATTTTTCTTTGTCCCAAGTCTCCTTTTGTTTCAGCTTCCTTTCTGTTAGGAGAATGTTCTTCAGCCATTCTTTCAGGATAGTTCTGCTTGTGACAAAGTGGACTTTTTTTTTTTTTGACAATGTCGTTATTCTCCTTTCATGCTGTTCTAGTTTGCAAGCTGCTGGAATGCAATATGCCAGAAATGGAACAACTTTTAAAAAGGGGAATTTATTAAGTTGCAAGTTCACATGTTCTGAAAATGTCCAAATTAAAGCAAAGCTATAGAAATATCCAATCTAAGGCATCCAGGGAAGATACCTTGGTTCAAGAAAGCCGATGTTAGGCACATGGCACACGGCAAAGTATACTAGCTTTCTCTCCCAGCTTCTTGTTTCATGATGCTCCCCCAGGGGCATTTTCTTTCTTCATCTCCAAAGGTCTGGCTGCATGGGCTCTAAAGCTTTTTCCAAAATAGTTTCCTTTTAAAGGGCTCCAGTAAGCAACCCCACCTTGAATGGGTAGAGACATATCTCCATGGAAACCACCCAAATCAAAAGTTAGCACTACGATTGGGTGGGTTATATCTCCATGGAAACAATAAAAAAGATACCACCAGCAATATTAAATGAGGATTGCAGACATGGCTTTTCTGGGGTTCATGACAGATTCAAACTGACACACATGCCTAAAGGATATTTTCACTAGACATAGAAATTGGGGTTCACAGTTTTCTTTTACCGTCTGAAAAATTCTATGCCACTTCTTTCTGGTCTTCATGATTTCACATGAATAATGTCATTTGTATTGTTCCCTACCAATTTGTCATTTATTTCTAGCTGCTTTCAAAATGTTTTCTTTTTCTTTATTTTTCAGAAGTTTAAAGATGGTGTGTCTTGACATGGATTTCTTTGGGTTTATCCATTTAGGATTTGCATAGATTCTTCAATCTGTAGGTTTATGTCTTTCACTCTGCAATTTTCATCCATTATTTATTTGGATTTTTTTTTTCAATTTGATCCTCTTTTTCTTCTCCTCTTGGAACATCAATTATATGAATGCTAGACTTTTTGTTATTGTACTGCAGGTCTCTGAGGCTTTCCTAATTTTTTCAATCTATTTTTTCTCTGTTCATATTGGGTAATTTCTGTCTTTGTAACTTCCAGTCCACTATTCTTTCCTTTATCTTTTCCGTTCTACTGCTGAGCTCATCCACTGAATTTTTTATTTCAATTACTGAATTTTTCAGTTCTAAAATTTCCATTTGGTTCTTTTTCATGACTTCTTTTTCTGTTTTGGGAATTTTATATTTTTTCATTTGTTCCAGGATTTTCTTAGGGAAAAAGTGCTGGTCGAAGAATTATTATAATTTCTGCTTTAAAATACTTGGCAAATAATTCCAACTTCTAGGTCATATTTGTGATAGCCTCTGCTGATTTTATTTTCTCATTCAAATTGTGATTGTCCTAGTTCTTGGTAAGACTTGTGATTTTTCCTTTATTTTACTTTATTTTTACATTTTTTTTTGGGGGGGGTGCATGGTCCAGGAATCAAACCCGGGTCTCCTGCATGAAAAGCGAGCATTCTACTACTGAACCACCTGTGCACCCAAGACTTGTGATTTTTTATTGGTTTTTTTTTTTTTGTATTATCATTTGGGCCTCTGGATATAACTTAATCTAATTTTTTAAAGCAGGTATTCACCCTGTTTAGGTTTTCTGCATGGATCTAAGTTGGTAGATGTTCAGCAACCCACTCAGCCCTGCTGACACCAGGATGAGGGATGTGTTCCTGTCTAGCATTGCCTCATTGTTGATGAGCTGAGGTGGAAGTCTGATGCCTAAATTAGCTGTGCTGACACTGTGCGGGTGGAGTATTTTTATTGGGGTTCAACTGTAGTAGAACTGTTATGGGCAAAAATATTTTCTGTTCTGTTAGACAGTCCCTTTCTCAGTCCTTTGCTACAACAAGCAGAATCTTCTTGGGCCACATTTTGTCTGCATGTGTTGGCAGTTCCAGAGTGTAGGCTTCTTTGGTGTCCTGGTTATATTACTTAGAAGCAAAAGGAAAAATTTTTTTCACTCCTTTTTCATTTTTTAAGAAACTTCCATTTCTGTTATGACATTGATGTTTCACAATATCGCTGTGAAGAAGGCAACAAAGACCAGAATTATTTATCTCCATAAATAATCTATTTTTTTCTTAATATCTATTTTTCTTAATAGACAAAGAAATTGACCCAGTAGATTTGAGATGAGAATTTAGATGCTTCTGATGTATAAGCTACTGTTTTTGCTTTTAAACACAATAATCATGTAACTTGATTAAATTAGTTGACAGAATGATCACTTAACCATCCTAGATGATCAATCCCATCACTATCAATAGAGAAAGTCTTTGTTCAGGGTCCCTGCCTTTTTCCCCTAGCCTGAGAATTGAGGAACATGGTAAGGATGAGGGGAGCATGTTGGTGGATGGAGAACATCTGGTTTGCATTTGGCATCGGGAGGGTAATAACTCTATTACCCAGACCTGTGACTGTTTCTCTTTCTGATTTATCATTAGGGGATACAGTGTGTACCCTGGAGTAGGACATTAGGAATGCTGCAAACTGGAGTAGGTTTTGTGCACAGTGAAGGGTGGAACAGCTCACATCAGACTAGGGCCACAGAGACCAAAGGCAGCAGAAGTAGGTAGGAGAGCTCATCAGACACATTTGCTGAAAGATGTGATTAAGTCCCAGAGCTGTTTGCTCTGTCTGGGTCTGGGATGTCTGATGGGCCATTTAGCAATTGATCCCGTGAAACTTTCTGAACACAAGGTCAGGCGCAGAGTCAAAGCTTGTGATGGGTTGAATTGTGTCCCTCCAAAAATATGTCGAAGTTCTAAACCACAGCCCCACAAATGTGACCTTACTTGGAAATAGGATCACTGCAGATGTAATTAATTTAAGATCAGGTCATACTGGAATAGGGTGGGTCCTTAATCTAAGCTACCTGGTGTCCTTGTAAGGAGAGACAGACACATGGAAGAGGCCATGTGCAGACAGAGGCAGGTCTTCACTGTAGGGTTCCACGGCCACAGGCCACGGGATGGAAAGGAAGGCTGCAGGTCCCAGAAGCTAGAGGTGAGGGAGGATTCTCTCCGATGGGTTTCAGCAGAAGCATGGCCTTGCCAACACCTGGATTTTAGACTTCTGGCTCCCAGAGCTGAGAGACAATACATTCCTGTTATTTTAATCCACACAACTTGTAGTACTTTGTTACAGCAGCCCCAGCAAACGGAGACAGTGTTCCACACCACAGGGCATGAAGGATTTTGATGAGGGTTGTCCTGCACTCCCGGCATGCTGTCTGATGCTTACTCTAAGGGACCCACAGACCGACAGCCTCTCTCTGGAAAGCCTCCTTGCTCCATGCCTCCCTGGATTTCAAAATCAGCTTCCTGTGAAAGGTATCCCAGTTGTCAAGCAGACTCCATGTTCAGTTTTCACACTAATGTCAGCTTTTCCACCAGTGTCATTATGAACTATGCAAACAGATAAGGCAGCGTGCCAAGTCTCAGCTCTGGGAAGACAAGCAAACTGACAAAGACTGTGCGGGCGAAAAAGCCTGTCCGTGATGAGGGGCTGGAGACTCGGGCCCGTTGTACCTCCAATTCCAGTGGCTCTTGCACGGCCTCCTCTCCTCCTCTGCTCATCCAGACTGATGCGTGTGAACACTTTGCAGAGGAAAACACCCTGGACTTTTACAACCTAGCGTTTTTCAACATTGTTTGTAAGTCTAACAAGCTTAGTTTCTGTTTTCTGGGTTAGAGCAGATTAGAATGATGGAAACGGTTGCAGGCTTATGGAAATATTTTTTACAAAATATAATTCAAAGTGATTCAAACATTTTTGAAAAGTACCCCAAAATGATAATTGTGGTGGAGAGAATAACCCCCTTTCTCCGAGATGCCCAAGTCCTAACCCCTGGAAACTGTGAATGTGTTATGCTGAACAGTGAGGGTGAGATAAGGGTGCTAATCAGCTGGCTGTGAGATGGGGAATGGCCCTGAATTATTTCAATGGGCCCAACGCAATCAGAGGGGTCCCTGGAAGTAAAAGAGGGAGGCAGGAGGATCTGAGTGAGAGAGATGCAAGGTGAGAAAGATCTGACGGCACAATTGCTGGCCTTGAAAATAGAAGGAATCCATGACCAAGAAATTCAGGAATCTCCTAGAAAGAAAGGAAGCAGCTTCTCCCCTAGAGCCTCTTGGAAGAACCAACCCTGCTGACATCTTGATTTCAGCCCATTGAGACCCATTTCAGACATTTGGCCTCTAGAATTGCAAGGTAAGTCTGTGTGTATTTAAGCTTCTAAGTCTGTGGTTATTTGTTACAGTAGCCATAGAAAATGAATACAGGCTGTGAAGGTTAGTTTCAGGTGTCAAACTGGGCAGGTGATGGTATGGTCAAACAAGCCCTGGCTTGATTGCTACTGCAAGGGTATTGTGCAGATGGATTAACATCTATAGTTAGCTGATTGCATCTACAATCAACAAAGAGATTGAGTCTCCTTATCCAACAAGCTGAAGGCCTGAGAGCCAGAATTGACTTCTTTCAGCAGTCAGAAAGAAGAGTTCCTGCTTCTGCTTTAGCTAGCCAGTTTCTCCTGGGGAATTCAATGTCACTTTTATCATGGTTTCCTACTTGTGCCTGCCCTACAAAATTCAGACACGTCTATTTCCTTGATCGTGTGAGCCAATTCCTAGGATAAATTTCTTAGTACTTACATATATACATCTAATCTGCAAGTTCTGTTTCTCTGGAAGACTCTGACTAATGCACAGCTACTTACCAAAAAGATGGCTTTCCCAAGCTTTGGGGACAGGTGAAGCTATTATTATGGGAATGTGGGAATAGCAGGCATGGAGGGTCTCATGTAGTGGTGGATGGTGTGTACTGAGACACACCCAACCCCCTTCTCCCTGTCCAGACTTGCAGCTCTGCTTGGCAGTGGTGGGGCCTCTCTCCTCTTTCACAATAGAGAGTGGTGGCAGAACTGAGCCTGCGCCTGTTTCTGGCAAGGCTTGACGAGGCCTGCCATGCCCCATTAGTCCTTTGGAAACAGTCACCCTATTTAGAGGCCTGGCCAGTCCCCGCCACTCCAGCCCTCCCAGAAGAGGCACCAACTGCGAGTGAAGCTGCAGCCCCAGTTGATCCTGGAGGCAACGCCCAGAACAGTGATGGCTCTTTCTGCAGTGCTCAGCCCCAAATACAGAATTCTGAGCCAATGATACCATTTGTGCATGTGATACATGTATTGCATTTCTCCTATGTGCCAAGTACTTTACTGGATGCCCCACACATTGGTGAAAGAGCAGAAGTGATTGCCACCCTTGTGTAGCTTCTGATCTACCGAAGGAGAAGTATATCAGCAAATAATCCAATGTGTATTTAATAACAAAAGGGGAAACTGAGAACCAGAGAGATGAAGTCACTCCCCCAAGGATACATGGCTAAGCACCTGACAAAGACTGAAACTTAGGGCTGACCCCACATCCACTGGGCCAGGCTGGCTCTGCTACAAACCATTTCTTTTAGCCTAAAATTATCTCAGAAGACAAGCACCAAAGTACATTCCATGACTGCTTGACTGAGGTTCAATGAAGAGATCCATGTTCCATGCTTTTCAGTAATCTAAGGGTGCAAATTTTATGCAGTCGTCTCATTAAAAGTCTAATTATTACAGAGATGAAATGCAAAATTTGATTAGGTTCAATGCGTGGAGATCGATGTAATCCAAATAAATTCAGTACTCATCAGTTTCGGAACAGACTGATAGAATGTTCCAGCTGTGGCAGCCCTCTTCCTACTGTCTTCCAGAGAACTGACAACATAGAAAGAGGCTGATAAAGTAGAGATATCAATTCAAAAGTGCTTTCGCTTCTGGGAATCATTCTGACATAGCATATAACCCAGCTATGCTTAATTACACCATGTGAAATACTTTTCAAAATGTCTTCTACTGTTTGGGGGGTATATTTTATTTTCTTTCAATGGACGAAAGAACTGTCCTTTTTCTAAATGGACAGAATGAGAGCTGCCTTATTTGAGGCTCACCACTCAATTTCCAATGTTAATTATTCAGTCTAAGGAGATAAGAGGGTTTTATTTTTCTTCCACTTCTCTGAAATTGGAGTGTCCTGCCCAGAGAGGACGACAAAAATGCACAGTTTGATTCACAGGAACTGCAATAGGTTTATGTTATCTGAGAACCAAACCACAGCTCTGTCTTTCCCATAATTTTTAATTTCTTCTTTAGAGAGATGCAATTGACATATGTGGTGCTTCATTCCAGTGGATAATTTTACTGGAAGGATTTTGAAGGAACCAAGCATTTGGGTAATGTTTGATAACATTTTTTCCTACGCACAGCCATATCTAACTGAGAGTATTAGTTTGCTTATTTGCCATTGCAGTGAATCGTCAAAAACTTAACAGCTTAAAGATGGCACAAATTTATTCTCCTAGAATTCTGGAGGTTTGATATCAGTCTCACAGCATGGAAGTTAGGAGTAGGCCGGGCTGATTCTTTCTGGAAGCTCCAAGGAAGAACCTGCTTTCTTGTCTTTTCCAGCTTCTAGAGGCACCTGCATTCATAGCTCATGCCCTTTCTTCTATCTTAAGAGTCAGGAACACACAATCTTCAAATCCCTGTCTGACTCCATCCTCCCGCCTTTCTCTTTGAGTTACAAGGACTCCTGTAATTACATTTAACACTGCCCATCCCACCCCTCACCTCCCCATAATCCAGGAAAATCTCCCCATTTTAAGACCCTTAATTTAGACATATCTGCAGAGTCCCTTTTGACATGTGGGGTAAGTTGCTCACAGGTTGTAGAGACTAGGATGCACTCGTCTTTGGGGGCTCTGCTTCCAGCTTCCACTCTGGAATCTTCACAGGCATTTGCTGGCTGGATCTTTTCTGACCCACTCTGGGCCCCGGCTTTCTTCGTGCACCTTCTGTACTGTGGGTCCAGGGCTCCCAAGCTCTGGCTGCTGATCTGAGGCCTGCTTCTCTTGGTGGGACCCCACTTCTTTCTTGCTCAGCCTCCAAGCAGCCCTTAGGCTGCCCAGACCATGGATGATACCTCCAGGCAACTCTGCCCTTGCCTGGCCACAGCTTCAGTCAATGGGATGGCCTCTGTAGTAGATTCTGCTTCTCTCTCTCACTCTAATAATGGATGTGTCTGCCTGGTCCTTTGGTGCTTCTTTCCTCCAGATGGAGTACCAGTTGGAAGGCATCTCAGATTCCTTAAAGAAGCCCAATTCATGGGTGGGATTTTAAGAAACTTGGTGAAGCTTCATGGATATTTCCTACTGTTGGTGCATGTTGGTGTTAACCTCAGAACAGATTTGCTTCGCCATGGCCCTTTCCCCTCTAGGAGCGGGGTGCTGCTTGGAGACACAGTGCTCCCTGACCCACTCCTCGTCTTGGCCCCTTCTTGTCAGCAGCTCTCTTTGGAGTCCCTGCCTGCCTACCTAGATCGTTGCCTTCTGGCAGCTACTGGGCTCCATGGCATGAAGGTCCTGTACCTGGCAGGACATGGACCCTGAGCTGCACCTTGAGGCCAATCGTCAGTGCCCTGAGACCCTCTGCCCTAGAAGTCCAGCCATCTGGGCTGGCCCAGCATCCTCCTGGAGCCTGCACTACCCATGATGGACACTCAGGTCTCAAAATCGGGCCCAGGTCTCAGCCCCTCAGGGTATCCTCATACCCCCAGCTAAGAGAGGCAAATGCAAGCCAGGTGTTTGCATTTCTCTGCTGGGGACACGAAGTGATGTCATCACAAATACTCAAATAACGTATATATTCAATACATGAATTGGAGATCATTTATTAGAGAATCATCTGATATGGTACTTCAAAAATATTCCAGATGGCCTGAAGAGTGAAATGGAAAAGTAAAACAATGAAAACCATCTAGATGGAGGGAGATGAATATTTATCAGATTCTGGGATGAACAAGGGCTTTGTAATTGTAATGATTTGGGGGAAATTAATTCATTGAAGCCCTCTTGGGAAAAGCATGGTATGGTTTGGAAAACATGCTTCTAGAAGCCACTTGAGGAGAAGTGGATCTTTGAGGAAGGTGAGGAGATTGCAAACTTGTCTTCTGGAAGGCTGGAGGCCTTGCTTCCAAGGCAGCTTAGGGACAGATATCATCCTAATGTGCTGGAGGGGAGAGAGTTTTTTGTTTGTGTGCGGGTAGGGTAGCTTCCCTGGGGGAATGGGTTTGAATCATGTAAAAGTTAAATACAAGAACAACAAAAATATGTACCATGGGCAGAAATGAAAAATAAATGGCAACCTAGGGAAAATGTTTGCAGCAAATATGGCAAAGACTCAGTTGTATCTTCTTACTGCTGTCTGCAGAAAGCACCAAAGCCCCAAGAGAATATCGGGGACATCGGGCCAGCCCAGGTCCACAGAAGAGGGCCATGAGATGGATTCTGCCAGGAGGACATTTTCACTGGGGAGATGAAGTTGAGTGGGAAAAGAGGGAGGGAGCTGAGGATCCAGAGGAAAGAGGAAGAGAGGGTTGGGTGGAAGTGGAGCCCCAGGGTCCTGGGACTTTCTGCTACCCCCTCGCGTGTGGGGGCAGCCCATGGATGGCTCCCTCAAGCAGTGGCCCATTGGTTGTAACTTCTCCAGCACAAATGCACTGAGGTCCCATCTACCCATCAGTCTGGCCAGCGCTGAGATCCCAGCCCCGGAGATTGAGCAGTTCAGAGAGGAGCTCACCTTTAAGGTGGGCTAATGTGAGGAAGAAACGGCTTCTTTGGGAATGATGTAAAGACCTTTGTGCTTGTGACCCAAGGTTTGTGGGGAAGAGTGGTCGATCTGAAGTGAGGGTGCAAAAGTGATCAAAGGACTAGACTGTGGAGGTCCTTAAAAAGCAGTCTGGCTGAGTTTGCCAGATTGGCTCTGACGGATGCTATATTTATTGGCTCACAGTTTTGGAATCTAAGAGTCCAAAATCAAGGTCTCATCAGGCCACGCTTTCTCCCAGAGCCTGTTAGCAACCCCGTGCTGGCTGGCTGCAGCCCATGGGGCATTTTGGTTGGCATCTCTGCCTTCATCACATGGTGATCTGCCCCATTCTCTGATTTCTCCTATTTTCTATGCTCGATTTCCTTTGCTTAAAGGACTTTGGCTATATAGGATTAAAGCCCACCCTCATGCACCTTCAAAGGTTCTATTTGCAAATGGTTCACACCACATGGCTTAGATTTGAACTTGTGTGTTATAGGGACGTGATTCAATACACAATACAGTCTGAGGACTGGAGCCTAACAACAGCTAGAAATGCCACTGGCTTCCAGAAAGATGACTTTGGAGATGAAGCCAAGGGCGTATGACAGCGAACAGTGGTTGGCATCTGCTGCCAAGGTTCAGGGAAAGAAGCTGCAGTCTGCACCCAGCCGCAGGGTGGCGGGACAGAGCTGGGCCTACAGGCCTGGGGTGGAGGGTGCAGGAGGATGAGGTCCATGTTGCTGCCCAGCCCCAGCCATGCTCAGCACCTCTACCTTCTCCACCTTCGCTTCTCCACTTGAGTGCCTCCCAAAGACCTCAAATGCAGCACTTTCCAAAGTGAACCTACTGTGGCCCCCTCAAACTCCGCCCTGTTCTTACATCCCCTCTCACTGAATGTTGCCACCACACACACATTTTCCAGTCCTTGGAGCCCATGACATTTCCTCCTCCTTTGCCTCCAACATCTAACCAGTCACCTGCTTCTTCTGCTCTCAATCACTTAAATTCGTCTGAACCCATCTCTCCTACCCTGCTGCCACTGCCTTGGGGCAAGTCACAATGGCCACAAGCCTGGTGATTCTTGAAGCTTTGTCAGAATTTCCAGCTTCTAGTGCTGTGCATCACACCCATTCCACCCTCCATACTGGGGGAGTCTCTCCAGTATCTTCTTACAAGTGCTGATTTGATCAGGTCACTGAACTATCTACACGCCTCTTTAGAAAGTTCAAATTCTTTCCCCACAAACAACTGCTGTGGTCTCACCTGCTGACCTTTCCAGCTTGTATCTTCTCCCTGTGCCCTTCACCACCCTCCCTCCTCCATACAACATGGGCAAGGACCCTAGAACACGGTCCACTCTCCATCTCTGCACGTGCTCTTCCATCTTCCTGGAGTGTCCTTTCCACTCTGTCCTCGTGGCCCATCCAATTTCCACTCACCCTTAGCTCAGCTTGGAGTTACCTCCTCTAGGAGACACCACCTTCTCCCCAGACTCACCCAAGAGAGCAGTATCCAGTTATGTGTAGCATTTGAGCACTGGAAACATGGCAGATAAGGAACTGAACTTTCAGTTGTAAGTGTAAACTGTATGCCCAATTTTGAAGTTTTAGCATACTCTTCATATTAATTGTGCATCAGATGGTGATATTTTGGATATATGTGGTTAAACAAAATAGACTATTAAATTAACTTCTTCTGCTTAAATTTTCTTAATGAAGTCACTAGAAAATTCAAAATTACATATGTGCTCATATTGGTGGCTCTCATTATATTTCTATGGGATGGCCCCATACTAGACTGGGTTAGGGCCCCTCCTCTGTGCTCCCTAAGGGCTGGTGCTTGCCCCTGGTGTTATGTGGATCTAATCCCCTTGCAATCATCGATTCTTGGACCATCTTCTTCAATAGAGGCTATTTCTTGAAGGGTCCTGATTAATGGAACATGCCCAGAACCTCATTGTAGAAATTTACATGTAGAAGGTGGTTAAAAACAGATTGATGGAGGGAAAGAAGGAAGGAAGGCAAAAGAAGGAAGGAAGGGAGCAAAGAAAGTGGGAGGGAGGGAAGGAGGAAGTATGAATCCTGGAGCAGACAATGGTATACCACTGCATACGGCAAGGATCTACAGCGAAGGAGACCTCCCCAGCCTAAGAAGGCACAAAGCTCCTACTGGCCTCCACCAAGAGAAGGAAGTAGGTAGGAACAAGGACATGGCTGTCACTGGTTTTCTAAGGCAATGGTGAGCTGAGTCATTTTAGGTGTTAACTTATCCACACCACCAGAGTCTTAAAGAGAAATGCTTTGTCTCCTGACATAATGCAAGGTATTTATAACATTATGATTCCAGGGGAAAGTACCTTCTCCCTCGTTTTTCCATGCACATGATGAAAGCAGAATGGATTTTAGGTTATGTTTATGTGGCAGGCCTTTTTGTGTTCTCTTGGCTCATGGGCCATACATCAACCAAGTCTATTTAAGTACAAGGGGTCTCACCCTGCAGTCCTATTGGGCAAGGAATTCATCACACTGACAGCTCTTCCCATGGATAGAGCATTCCATGTGGTATAATTGAATTCATACCCAGAATATATAGGTAAGTGAGTTCGGTAAAGTTAAAGAAATCCATGAGTGGATAAGACATCAAATAAAATTTTTGCCATGATTCTCTAAAGTGGAGTCAGTTCTTTTATCAATTTATACCAAACGCATGTTCTAAAAAGAAAAGATGAAATGTACCTCAAACATGCCCAAATTGAGTAATACCGCTTTGTTTTTTCCACTAATCTGTAGATTGTTTAATCCTACACCTGGACTCCAGTTACCACTGCTCAGAAAATGCTTTCCTTATGAATCATGAAAGTAAATGGAGTATATAAATTTGTAAGCACAATATTTACATATCTTTTATCAGCTGGGGTTAATGTTAAGAAACAAGCACCAGGTATTTGGAGGAGCAAGAAGTTTAAAATGGGTTATTAGAGGCTTAAGCATGCATCAGTCCTTAGAAGTACAAAGGACTGGATCCACCTTCAGGAATTCATTAAGGGCAGAAAACTCTGGAAGCTGCTGCTGTGGTCCCGGCTGCCTGCTACCCAAGTGAGCACCCCAGAGCATGCCAAGGCTCTGGGAGCCTCTACGTATGGCCTCGGGGTCCCGTGGCAGAGAAGTGGGGAATTTCTGGATGATGCTTGATAACAGTGGGATCCTCTCTGTCTGCCAAAGCCACCATGTCTACTCTTACTTGCTGCAGAAGTGGACAGCTTCTCCTTCTCTTCTGCCTTCCAAATTTTGTAGGCAGCCTTCTAATTGTGGATTCTAATAAGAATTCCAGGGGACTCGAGAATGAAGTTTTCAGCCTTCAACTTTGGTTTGGGGGACCTCAGAGGAATTTGATGGTTTGAATAGCAACAATTCATATCAAACAGGTACTTGAAAGATACAAATGGTTTCTTATTTATTGATTCACAGTATAGACAGACCTATTTCTGTCTATATCAAGTATGCAGTAGTCATGTTGATTGTAAGTCTGTTTTTTTTTTATTTTCCAAATCATAAAACTCAATCTTTAAGGCTAACTATGATCAGAAAATGGCCAGAATAGAGCACCAGGCTAGAGAACCTTATTTAAAAGTTCAATTCTTCCACTAAGTCCCTGTATGACCTTGTGAAGGTCGTTTCTCTTTTTCACTCCAGTTTCTATATTTCTGCAATGGAACAATAATAGTGTTTCGAGGAGGTTCCACATGTGCTAAAGCAAATTAAACATAAGGAAACTCTGTTCAATGACATTCACACTAAATTATAGCTGTCTTTGTGTTCCCCATCCTTAAAGTGAGGGATTTTCATTAGCTTAGCCTGTAAGATGAGGCGAAGTTAGGCAAGATTTGAGAAAGTGAGAGATTCAATTTAAAAGATTTATGCACACAAAGCATGGAGACACAGGAGAGTCTTTAGGGCAGCTTTTTGGGGAAGTGTGATTAGATTAGCATGGCTGCATCTTCAGGTAGAAAGGGAAAGCATGAAGAGATGAGGGTGATGAAGCAGGCAGGGTTAGTGCATTAAAGGTCTTAGGCATGATGAATTTTAGATTTTCATCCTAAAATTTGAGAAAAAATAAGGCAGTTTCTGTACTCAAGGAGCTCAGTCTACTAGGGGAAGTATGTGATAGATAAGTAATTTAAATATGCTGTTATAAATAATAGTAGAGTTCTGCATTTTACTTTCTAAAGGGTTCCATTTATACTGCAATGTATGTAAACGCATACTCTGGATTTGTGCAGTGTGCAGACCTCGTGACTGTCCATAGTGGCTCTAGTTGGTAAGACAAAGGTAAGCACAGACTGCTTTGTGCATACATTAAAAGGAAGTCGTAGTTTTGCATTGACTAAGCAGAAAAAACTTCCAGAGAATGGCGTCCAACCTAAGACCTGAATCGTAAATCAGAATTAGCAAGTTGAGAAAGAAAGGAAAAAGGGGCAAAAGGTTTTCAAGACAGGAGCTTCAGGATGTATAAAGCTCTGGAAACATAAGAAAACTGGGTAGCAGGACAGGTGTCTGGAGGGCATGAAGGTAGGGCTGGTAGGAATGTGTGTGGGTGGGTAGAGGAGCATTTGGATAGAGGAGCCTAGAACTCGGAAAAGAGGTGTAGACCAGAGATACAGATGGGGGAGCCATCAACCCACCAGTGTTAGTTGGGGCCTTGAGCAAGGATGAGCTGAAAAGATGGAAAGGGAAGGCTAGGTCCCTGAAGTCCGCTGGAAGAGAAGGGAAGGAGGGCCAGAGAACAACCCTCTGGAGTGGTTGAGGGCCAGAGCCCTCTGTATGGAGAAGGAAATGGTTCTAATGTTGGTTTATTTCAAAGTGTCCTTTGGATTTTGCAACTAAGAGGTTCTTAACAATTCTTGGGAGAACTCTTTTGGGGGTGCTTTTATGTAGGGAGGTGATTGCAATGAGATAAGGAGTGACAGGAAGTTGAGGAACTTGGCTGTTCCTTTCAAATGCTGGACAGCAAAGGGAGGAGAATCAGACAGTAATCAAGGGTGGAAGTGAGAAAATTGAAGACTTTTTTTTTTCCTTTTAAGATGAGTGTGATTTGGACACATTTATGTGCTAGTGGGACTAACCCACCAGACAGATGTTGAGAATACAGGAAAATGAGGAGAAATTTATGCAGAAACCTCTGAAGTAGATACATGAGGCAGGGTGGATGCAGGGGTGCTTTGCCCTGGCATACATCCAGAAATAAAGTAGAGAATTGATGTTCGAAAGATAGAAGGATAGAGCGATAACTTAATCATTCATTGCGTTTGAGCTAGAAGAGGGGAGAGCAGAAGGATGAGGGACCTCCTTCCTGATGCCCATTGGATCTCCTGGGAAACAGGTTCTGAGGTGGAGGTTGGCATGCAGGAGGGTTACGGGGTATGCAGCTTTCAAGAACATCACATTGAAGGATGGGGGAATCAGGAAAAGAGGGAGGACTTGAACTGTGATGTATTGCCACGGAGAGCTCTTGAATCTGGATGATGCTTCAGATTTGTCCTGCCTTCAGGCAAGGGAGGCGGGCTTTTCTACCCCAGAATCAATCAGTCATTGGAGGCAGGCTAAACCTAGGAAGGGGCATGGTCTTGAGAGAGACAGCTGTCTGTAGCTGAAGGAAAGTCCCAGTGAGGCACCCAGTTGAAAGCCGTCAGCTGCCAATACTCCTTGCACCCAGGTGAACAGGCACACTTCACTGCATTGTAGACCACAGCCTCTACCACACGCTGTGTTTTCTCTGTGACCTGGTTCAAGATGGGAGAAGTGAGGGAACAGGTGGGTCAAGGGGGCTTAAAGAGAGCAATAATAGTTAGAACTAGTTTTGTTGTGAACAAGGAAATGTGCCGGAAACCAAAAGAAGGACTGCTTGTGACATTGTGGAAATGAAGTTGAAGACCCAGCATTTTATTTGCCTCAATTTTCAAGGTTGTGTGAGCTCACCAGTAGAGCTCATCATCTCGGAGGTCCAAATATAAAGAAAAGTATAGACCTGCACTCATATAAGGTGAATGAAGCAGAAATATCGAGGTTCAAGAGAATTGAGTATATTTACATGGGAAATTTATGAGATGAATTACGTGGCTCAACTGAAGCCAAAAGGGGAATGGTTGATGGTGGAGTGAAACTGCTCAAATGGTAGGGGATTCCCAGAGTTTGGCTCGAGACCTCTTCTCTTTGTATTCGTTTCCTAATTGATTTTAAAGCCCATCTATTTAAATTAATTCTAATTTTATTATTAAATTTGTCCCCCAGTTTTTATCTTCTGATTTAAGAACACCTCTCAATAATTCTCTATGTGTAGGAATCTGGTAGTAAAGTCTCTCAGTGTTTATCTGAAAATGTGTTTGTGTTCCTTTACATTCTTGAAAAATACTTTTGATAGATACAGAATCTGGCTTGCAATTATTTTCTTTCAGCCTGTTGAATACATCCTTTGGTATCTTCTACCCACCATTGTTGAAAAAAAGCAGGCTCTCAGTCTCATCATTTGTCTTTGAGGTAATCTTTCTCCTCGTACCTTTAAAATCTGTCATTTACATATTTGGTACTTCCTGAATCTGACCTATCACTTTTTATAATTTGCAGTT
Source organism: Myrmecophaga tridactyla (assembly GCA_004026745.1). Taxonomy (NCBI): domain Eukaryota; kingdom Metazoa; phylum Chordata; class Mammalia; order Pilosa; family Myrmecophagidae; genus Myrmecophaga; species Myrmecophaga tridactyla. The sequence goes on from PVIY010000180.1 coordinate 102,820, forward strand.
CTCTCCTGAAATTTTCAAGCTTTCGTTTTCCTCTTTGATTGCTGTGATTTAAATGTCTGAGGTCAGGCAGGACCAGTAGGGGCACTTCCCACTGGACCATAGTATGGAGTATGTATGCAGCTGAAGGAGAATGGTGTTGGCATGCATCAGATTTGAGGACCCAGGAGCCGTCCCCACAAAACTGAGGAAAGCACTGGGCAGCAGTAGAGGGGGAAATGAGACAGTGAGAGACAGGCAATGGTGCAAGCAGAGTCTTCAGTGGATGATGGGATGTGATGAGAAAAGGCAGATAGGAGGCAGGGATGATGGCAGCTAGTGGGTGACACATGCAGCTGAGAAGTTAGAAGACTGGGCATAGTGAACAAAAAGGAAGCCAGTCTCTTATCTGTCTCTGAAGAAAGCAGAGGTATATCTCTGTTCAACTGAGAAGACCATGGGGGGATTGGCTTTCTTGATACATGGTGACATTTCAGTCCAAACAGGAAAAGGACTGTCTTGTGAAGAGGCTGTAGGCACAGCTGAGATTGCATTTTATGAAAAGAATGTTCCAGAACACAATGGAAATGATAGGAAAGATGGATGCAGTAGGAAGGTACATTACTGGGAAGGGGACAGAGCAAATGACCCTTAAGGAGCAAAGGGGACCAACGATGACGATATTGTGAGGTGCCTTGGAAATTCCCCCTTGAGATCACAAAGCCGGCCGAGGCCTGGGAGGTAGTGGGCTGCTATGAAACTGAGAAAAGCTCACCCTGAGCATGTGGGCCAATGGGTCCATTAGCTCCAAATATGGTTACCACATTTTGAAAACATCAGCAGTCCCAGGTGGGTGAAAGAGAAGATGCATTGGATGTCACAAGACAGTCCTTTTCCTGTCTGGACTGAAATGTCACCATGTATCAAGAAAGCCAACACCCCCCCCCATGGTCTTCTCAGTTGAACAGAGATATACCTCTGCTTTCTTCAGAGACAGATGAGACCCTTACCTCATGTGAAAAGCAGCAGCTGCAGCAGACCAGAAGCTTTCTAGAGATAAGATGTGACATCAAGGGAGTCATTGCTTGTGTGAGAAGCATGTGGAAAGACACAGGTTAATGAATTGGCATTCTCAGTTTCTGTGATAAAATTGAAGTGTAAATCTGTGTCAGAGGGTGGTTGCAACTAAACAAGAAGATAATATATATGAAAGAATTTTAAAGAGTATTTCAGAATATCCACCTTTCACTTGAGGATATTTTATAAATCAACCAACAATTTTTATAGTCATTTGAAGAGGGAAGAGACCTTTCAATATTGAATTCCATGTATAATGTTATATTTAAATTAACTAGAGTTTTTTTACTGAGAAAATATGTACATAGGTAGTTGATGATCCAAGTAAATGCAAAAGAGAATTTAAGAACGATAAATCTTCTGGCGCCTTAGAAAACCATGCCCTGTTCCTGATTGAGGAGTTACTCTGAATTTTCATATACATCCTTTCAAAATGTTCTAAGCACATGAATCCACATATGTACCCAGTTTGGAGCATTCTGTGCCCTGCAGTTTGGACATTATCCATGTTCTGACATGTGGATCTAGTTCATTCTTTATGGCTGCATTGTGTTACATGGTGGTGGCATATTACGCTTTCTTTAAGTAGTCCCATATAGATGGGCTAACGGCTTCCAGTCTTTGTCATAGTCATCAAAGCTAGAGTCAATGTCATTTTATTTAGTCCTTGCTGCATGCAAAGCCATATCTATGTCTGTAGAATAGATTCCAGGAGGGCATCTGCAGGCTAATAGCACCTGAACAATTTTAATGGACATATTGACCTCCAATGGGATCAAGTGTTTCCATACACCCTCCTTGTGCTGGTTTGAAAGGATTTATATCCCTTAGAAAAGCCATGTTTTAGTCCTAGTCAATCTCATGAGAGCAACGGTTTCTTCTAATCCCTATTCAGTACTATAGGTTGGAAATTTGATTAGGTTTTCTCTATGGAGATAGAGAGTATTAAACTTGATTAGATGGAGACATGTCTCCACTCTTTCTATGTGAATCTTGATTAGTTTACTGGAATCCTATAAAAGAGGAGACATTTTGGATAGTGTTCCTTCTGAGAATGAGGAGAGAGCCACAGAATCACAACAGAAGGACAAAAGAACCACGGAGTCCACCAGCCAGCTACCTTTGGTGATAAAGAAGGAAAATGCTTCCCAGGGAGCTTCATGAAGCAAGAGGTCTGGAGAAAAAGTTAGCAGACACTGCCATGTTTTCCTTGTGCCCTTCCAGCTGAGGGAGAAATGCTGAATATCATTGGCCTTCTCAAACCAAGATATCTTTCCCTGGATGCCTTAGATTGGACATTTCTATAGTCTTGTTTCAATTTGGACAATTTCACGGCCTTAGAACTGTAAACTAGCAACTTATCAAAATCCCCTCTTTAAAAGCTGTTCCATTTCTGGAATATTGCATTCCAGCAGCTAGCAAATTAGAACACTTCTCAATCAGGTGTTATCAAAGTAACATTCTTAAGGGGAAAAAATCCTCTTCACTTGCAATGATTTAATTATGAGGGATGTTGAGCATCTTTTCAATTATTTATATACAATTTACATTTGTATCAGTATTAACTGGCCATTAGTGTTTTCTCTCATTTATTCCACTGTTTTGTTTTTGTTCTATTTTGTTGATTTGCATAGTTTTTATATGTTAAGAATATTTTTCCTTTTATCTGCCATTTGTTGCAATTTCTTCCTTTTCCTTCTCCTTCTGTTGGATTTTTGAATTTTGTTTGTAATATTTTTTGTTGTCAGTTTTATGCATCTTTTCCTTTATGGCTTCTGGGTTCTGTTTGTTGCTTAGCAATACCTTCTCCAACAAAATAGTTTATTTTTAGTTCAACTGGTGCTTCAAACATATTTACATTTTTGCTTTAAAAACATTTAAGTCTTTGATTTAATAGAATCAAATGGAGTGAGGTAAGAGTTGAGTTTTGTGTTCCCACATGATTAAGCAGTTGTCCTGTGTCATTTATTTAATAATATAGTTTTGTCCAATAATTTAAAATGCTGTCATTATAATATGTCATAATTTAATCTATATTTTGTTCTAGACTCTCTTTCTTTCCATTAACAGTTTGCTTATTCCTACTGTATAACTTTAGAACACGTGTTAATATCAAATAAGTCATGTCCTCATGATTACTCTTTTTTTTACCCAGAAATTTCCTCACTGTACACACATGATAATGTTTCCAGATGGACGTTAGAAATAGGCTAAATTATCCCAAATAAAGTTAATATGTGGAATTAATTCAAGTTGATATTTTTATAATATTCAAGATCAGGGTGTAACTTCTAAGCATTTAAGCGTTCTTTTATGGTCCTTAGAAACTTAAACTGTTCTTCATATATGTACTTTACACTTTCAGTTTAATTTAGTCCTAGGTATTTTTGTTATTGTTTTTGCCACTCTAAATGGTATCTTCTTTAGTACTTTATTTCTCCAAATATTTTTTATTCATATTAGGAAATGCTCTTGGATATTTTGTCACCAGCCATTTTGCTGAAGGGATTTTAGTAAATGGTTTTTTTGGGGGTGGTGGTGGTGGTGGTGGTCCAGGAATTGAACCCAGGTCTCCCACATGGAAGGCGAGCATTCTACCACTGAACCACTCATGCACCCCTTTACTAAATGGCTTTTTAAATTGTGTTTACTTTGGATGATTTTCTTGGGCAGAGGCTCTTTATGAAGTCTTGTGCAAGGTTGCTTCGTTTTGTTATTATTAGCATCATCATCATCACCAGGAATAGTAGCAGTATCAATATTGACAACAATATTAATCCCTCTGGTCCTTCATTAACATTTTCCTGCCATGTCAGAGCAATTCAGAGTAAGCATCTCTCTAGGAGAGATGGCTCCATGACATTCATTCATTTGTTCATTCATTTAACAAAATAGTTATAGATTATCCACTCTGTAACAGACATTTGGCTGTGACCATAAATATGAAAATACTCAAGGTATGATAAAAGAAAGGGAAAGGTCACCATTCACCTCATGTAATCCTCCCACAGCAATTTTTTGGGTAGATATTGTTAATTCCATTTTTATGAGTAGAAAACAACCATTCAGGGAGGCTAATTCCCTTGCCCAGGATGATTCTGTAGCAGAGTTGGGATCAAAACCCATGCCTGTTTGATTTCATAGATCTCTCTTTCTTCTACACTCTACTTCTTGTCATTCAGGTAAAGTCCTAGACATATATTCTTAGATGGCATTGTGAAATAAGCATTAAAAAGGAACCATGTGTTGAGAAAGGCAGGGGGTTGGGAGAGGCGCTGGGGATGAGTGGAAATTCACCAGAAAAACAAGGGGTTGGAGGGAAAAGTATCTGAGAAATAGGAAACAGCATGTACAAAGGAAAGGAGCCATGAGAAACATTGAAAAGATAGGGAACTATTTGAAACATGTTTGTGATTTGTCACATCTGGAGGTGGGAGGGGTAGACTTAGAGCCAAAACTGATCAGTGGATGATGGCGAGGCTAAATGCTTTGTGTGACTGATTGAGTACATCAATGGCCTGGAATCTCTTTTTTCTTTTAACAACTTAATTGAGATATAATTCACATACCATGCAAGTCATCCATTTAAATGGTTTTTAAATATATTTGCAGAGGTGTACAACCATTACCATAATCTACATTTAGATCATTTTCATCACCCCAAAAAGAAACCATGGGCTTCTTTGCTGTTATTCCCAATCTCTTACATCTCAGAGACCAAGGCAACCACTGATGCACTTTCTGTCTCCATAAATGTGCCTACTCTGAACATTTCACATGAAAGGAATCATAGAATATGTGGTCTTTTATGACCGGCTTCCTTCACTTAGCTTGATGACTTCAAGGCTCATCCATGACGGAATATGTACTTGTACTTTGTTCTGTTAATTGCCAAATAATATTCCATTGTATAGATACACCACATTCTGAGTATCCTTTCATCAGTTAATGGACATTGGCATTTTCTTCCACTTTTTAGCTATTATGAATAATGCTGCTAAGAAGACAAGTGTGGAAGGTTTTCATGGACATAGGTTTTCATTTCTCTTGGGCAAATCTGAATTGCTGAGTGTAGAGGGTTGAATAGTTTCCCCCCGAATCCATATCCATCTGGAATCTTAGAATGTGACCTCATTTGGAAAAAGGGTCTTTAAAGATGTAATCAGTACATCCAGATTAAACCAGATGAAATTATCCTGGATTTAGGGTAGGCTCTAAATCCAATGACTGATGTCCTTATAAGAAGAGGAGAGGACATAGAGACACACATGAAGAAGAGAGTGATGTGAAGTTGGAAGCAGAGAGTAGAGTGATGCATCTATAAGCTAAGGAACACCAAAGATTCCCCACAACCACCAGAAGCTAGGAGAGAGGCATGGGGTGGTTCTCTTTCAGAGCCCCCAAAAAGAACCACCCCTACTCACATCTTGATTTCTGACATCTGGTCTCCTCAACTATGTAAGAATAAATTTCTGTTGTTTTAAGCCATCCAGATTGTGTTAATTTGTTATGACAGCCCTAGGAAAATAACATAGTGGGTCATACGGTAACTCTATGTTTAACATTTTGAGGAATTGCCAAGCTGTTTTCCAATGTGGCTCCACGTTTTCTTAAAATTCCCACCAGCAGTGTATTAAGGTTCCAATTTCTTCACATCCTTGCCAATGCTCTTAATGGTCTGTCTTTTTATTTTTGTTATCCTAGTGAATGTGAATTGGTATTTCCTTGTGGTTTTGATTTGCATTTCCACATAATGACTAATGATATTGAGCATTTTTTTCATGCTCTTATGGACCATTTATATATCCTCTTTGAGAAATGTCTGATCGGAAAATTTGCCCAGCTTTTAATTGGATTGTCATTTGTTATTGAGTTGTAGAAGGTCTTTATATATTCTGTATATGGGTCCTTTATCACCTATATGATTTGCAAATGTTTTCTCCCATTCTGTGGGTTTTTCAGCCCCAAAGTGTTAAATTTTGGTGCAGTCCAGTTTATTTTTTTTATTCTGCTACTTGCGCTTTTGGTGTAGTATCTAAGAAACCACTGCCTAACCCAAAGTCAGCAAGATGTACTGCTATGTTTTCTTTAAGAGTTTCATAGTTTTAGCTCTTAAATTTAGTTTTATGATCCATTTTGAATTAATTTTTGTGTATCGTGTGAGGTATGGGTCCAAATTCAATCTTTTGCATGCAGATATCTAGTTATATCAGTACCATTCATTGAAATACGATTATTTTCCCCTTTGAATTGCCTTGGAACTCTTGTTAAAATAATTAACTATAAAAGTATGGTTTTTATTCCAGGACTCTCAGTTCTATTACACTGATTACTTTAGCTTGATATTAAGCTTTGAAATCAGTAAGTGTGAGTCCTCAAATTTTGTTCTTTGGTTTTAAGATTGTTTCATCTATTTTGAATTCCTGACATTGATGAATTTTAGGAGCAGTTTCTAAAGTTTTGCAAAAAAAGCTAGCAATAAATTTTCTCAGCATGTTTTTTTTCTATGAATGTTTTATTTTTGTCTTCATTTTTGAAACTTGGTTTCACTGAATATAAGATTGTTGATTGACCTTAAGAAAGAACGGGATAGTTGAAGTTGGATTTAGAGAGAATATAGAGAACCTGGACTGGTGGGTTGGAAAATAAAATTAGTTCCAATCTCCAGCCTCTCAAACCAATAAAAGATCATAAGGTGCTGCCATAAAGACGTAGCTTCAGTGTAAAGATCAAATCAAGGATGTGGCTAGATGATCCTTTGTTCACTCCTTTAAAAATCAATGCAATGCATAATAAAATCTCACAGCTAGACAACAGGTCTAATGTAGTTAAGTTTCAAGAAAGGCATATTACAAAAAAAAAAAATCATTGGTGGAATTATATCAAATGAAGTGCCCTCTGTAAGATTCATTGACCTCTCCACAATATTTTAAAGGGAATAGTATTGACTGACAAAAGTGCATTGGCCTGGACCAAAAGGGGCCGAGACTATTTAAAATTTCAAAGTCCTCTGTACCCACGTTTTATGGGCAGAAAGTAAATGAAAAACTATTCGTCTATCAGCTATGACTATTTCTTCAGAAGCATTCAAGGGAACTGATGGAAAAGGAAATCTATCCCAGAGGATGCAGTCAAGGTCTCAAAAGATGGGTTCAAGAATTGTGGAGGAATATGGATTAGGGATCCATCTCCATGGAGCAGAAATAGAATGTCAAGGAACATTCCCCACTCTGGAATAAGGGTATCAGAGAATGCTTGCCAGGTTGGATTTTAGAGTTGTTATGGATGAGCGACTTCTCCCTCCTTTTAAAAGAGTGTGTATGTGGGGAGACATAACTTAGCTCTGAATACCAAGAAGAACCACATCTGGTGAGCCACATCTGGTAAGCCACCTCTGAATCTGTGGTAGGTCTCAAGAGCCTGAATTCCTAGTCTGATGCTGTGATGCATGAGAATTTTGGGGTTATGGGGTGAGTTACTGTGGAGGACAACTCAAAGGTTCTAGCAGGATCTGATTTATATTATCCAAGGTTATATTTTCTAATATAGTTCTACTGAAGTCTCCTAAAAGGTCATATTGCATCCAGAACTTAACTGTGATGAGGCTCATAGCTACCCAACTCCAGGATGACCTGCATATTTACTCAGATGAAGGCTTCTTTACTGAATGAGTTCATAAATACTTACAAGTAGGAAGAACTGAACCCTGGGCCTGACACCTTTTGCCATGGCTTTGGACGACACATCTTACCTTGACAACTCTCCTTGGAGTCCATAAAACTTCCTGTCTCCTTACCAATGACCCAGAATCAGCACAGTTGGATGATACCCAATCCTGGAACTCTGCAGCCAGAGTTCAAAGAATGTTGTTCTATACCAGTTGGCATGGAACAGGGCAACTTATAGACATTGATACTGCTGAAGGCTTAGGGAGAAATGAGCTTGCCACAAACTAGGTGGCTAAAACACAAAATTTGATGTCTCACTGTTCTTGAGGCTAGGAGCCCAAATCAAGGTGTCAGCAGGACCAGGCCTCTTCTTACAGCTCTAGAGAAGAAACTGCCCTATGCCTCTCTCTCTCTCTCTTTTTTATTATTATGAACAACAAACAAATATACAAACGTTCTTGACATGGTTACAAACAATGGCTCACAATATCATCACATAGTTGTATCTTCATCACCATGATCATTTTTTGGAACATTTGCCTCTCTCCAGCAAAAGAAAGAAAAAAGAAAAAATGCATACATGTCATACCCCTTATCCCTCACTCTCACTGATCACTAATATTTCAATCTACTCAATTTATTTTAACCTTTGTTCCCTTATTATCATTATACAATCATCTTCAAGAAACATGGGCACCGGCATACAGCTCTACAGTTTCAAGTACTTCCCTTTAACCATTCTAATGCACCATAAACTAAAAAGGGGATGTCTATATAATGCGTAAGAATAACCTCCAGGATAACCTCTCAACTCTGTTTGAAATCTCTCAGCCATTGACACTTTATTTTGTCTCATTTCTCTCTTCCCCTTTTTGGTCAAGAAGCTTTTCTCAATCCCTTGATGCCAAGTCCCAGCTCATCCTAGATTTCTGTCCCATGTTACCAGGGAGGTTTACACCCGTGGGAGTCATGACCCATAGAGTGGGGAGAAGGCAGTGAGTTCACTTTCCATGTCTGCTGAGAGAGAGAGAGCTATACTTCTCTCTCAACTTCTAATGGTTTGAGGGCAAATCCATGGTTCCTTGGCCCGCAGCATGTCAGTCTCTGCTCCGTCATCATATGGCCATCTCTTATGTCCGTCTGTATTTCTCCTCTTCTTACAGGGACACCAATCATATTGGATTAGAAGCTCCAGCCCAACCTCATCTTAATTTAATGAATTCCATCTGCAACAACCTTATTTCCAAATAGGTTCACATCCTGAGGTACTGGGTGTTAGGACTTCAACATATCTTTATAGGGGACACACTTCAACCAATAGCATCATTTTGTGTGTGTGTGAAATCCACAGGCAGGCTCAACATGCCAAGGCTTCTCTGATGCTGAACTCTTGACCAGCAAGACTCTGTGTCCTGGGCAAGCATCTGGGGTCATGACCAGACCACCCATCGTTTCAGGCTTGACTCCTCATCTCCCAGGCCACCAAGATCGTACAGGGCCATTCAGAAATGTGTCATCTCCATAGCACTACTCCTTTCCTCTGAAGAAAAGTTGGCACTTGATCGTTCTCCTTTCTATAGCATTTTACACTCTGGCATTGAGTAATAAATTCTTATTTTCTCGACTTTAAAGAAAACCTTATAACCTTCTAATTTGGACCATGTTGGCAAGGTTTCCATATTTTCTAGCAGAAAAACTCACATTCAATTATATATACATATATATCTATACATATCTATACACATGCATATATGTTTTCAACATTTACAATAAACTTTGTACATAAATGCTGATTCTTTTTCAACCAAAAATAATAAATAATCTATAGTTTTCAAAAAGTTTGGTTTGGCAAAAGAAAAAAAACCCAAAAACAAAAAAATAGCACCCCTCTTTTAATCCAATTTGAAAAGTTTGAGGAGTTGTCTTATTCCTTGGGTTACAGTTTCCTTTATGTAAATAGCCTTACATGGTCTTATTTATCTCAGTTACTTCTCTGGGGAACTCCCATTTCCTTTCACCTTTCCTCCAACTTGTAAAAAAACATTGGGACAGGGAAGCTGAAAACCCCAAACTGAACAACTCATTAAAAAAAAAAGCAATCAATTACATGTGTAAATAATCTGCTGGTAAGCAAGGTTGTTTATGCAAGAAATTCTTAATGAGAGACTGGCTTTAAAAAGATTTGCATAAAACAGGACTATAAGAAATATAAGAAATTCCAGGCACTCAAGCTTATCTCTGTTCAAGCTGATGACTAGAATTCCTGGAAATGCTGTCTGGCTGTAGAGGAAAACCAGGTGTTGGTAACTGCTTCACCATGTGGCACTGGGGGGCAAAGACTTGGGGACCAGCATAAATTAATCACAGGCTTTTAGGATGTCATCACATTCCTGGGGTCTGGCTTTCGTGAATTTCAAAGCAAAGGCTGGGAGAAAAAGGCCATTTTGGTGTTCGGTGTTTTCTTTTTAAAATGCCAGTGCTGCAACCTCAGGCTCTCTTTGATGGCAGGAGCCCTGAGCCTTTGTGAAACAGGGATCCAGGCCACCGGGCAGATGTGTCCCGTGTCTCTGGAGAAGGGGTACTGCGTCGTGGGTGACATGAGAAAAGGTCTCAACCAGTGAAGGAAGCTGCCAGTGTGCATTTTCTTTGCTGCTGGGCAGCTAGTCTGAGTTCTCTCCATTGAGGACATTTGGTGAAAAGTAGTCCCAGAGCAGAAGTCCTTACACTGTTCTTTGGTCAGTGCTGTCCTTTAAAAGAGATTATTTCTCCACCAACCAGCACAGCTATGAGAATTGTGAGCACGCACTGTGATTCCTCCTTGCCAATTTGCTATATGAACTTGAGTGTATGAGTTAATCGAGAACTTCAAGTCCAATACTCTGCCTCTTTTCAAACATATCTCCAGGGAGATATGCTCAGGTAAACTCATCTGTTGACAATCCAAACAAAAGAGCAACTTAGATAATCTACCCTAATGCAAACATTAATGGAGCTTAGCAGAGCCTACATTGCACTGAAATGATAATAATAGATAGGCATGGCTAAGTGTGTTGGAAAATTTCTTTGGGCTTTATCAAGCACTAGATTCTTAGGCATCTGAAACTTTTGTGTTTTGTTTGAATTATTTTGTTTATGTGCATCAAGCTTCATTCAATAAAATCTTTGATGCAGTTTATGAAAGCACAAGCTCTGTAAGAAGGCAAAATGTATACTATAGGAGATTGAAGAAGGAAATGATTCTTCTAAGGGTATGGAGGAAATGATTTAGCACCCACAGTGGAAGAAAACATTAAAATGTATATATTCTGTGTTCTAAATAAAATATTCCTGATGTTATGAAATGGGGGTGAACATTGGAAGGAGGTCGAGGTAGTCTGATTTGAGAAAGACTGGATAAAAAGAAAAAATAAATTTAGAAATGCTAAAGCCCTTGGCACAGAATAAAAATCTGTCATAAATAGTGAAAAAAAAAGAGTTGACAAAAGAAAAATCAGTGACTTGGAGTCTAAACTATGTAGGTTTTCTAAGAAAGTAAAATGAAGGTACAAAGTAGAATATGATGAGAGGGAATACAATAGCTATTTGAGAATGAAAAATCTGATTTATGACTAATCAGGATTCTAAGAAATAAAAGCTAGAAGAAACAAATCACCACATTAGAAAACCTTGTTAAGTGTGTAAAAAAAAATCTGGACTTTCTGAATAAAGCCAATCACTTGTAAATACAAACTAGCACACACACATCCTGTCAAAATGCTTTAATTTCAATGGTAAAGGTTGGCCACCCAAAATCAGCCTCACAGAAAGAGAGGAAAATTATAAGGGAAAATGGCCTCAAATTTCTCCTGACATTGACTATTAAAATATAATGTAGGGATTTATATGAATTTTCTTGGGGAAAGATGTTCAAATAGTCTACATCCAGCCTACGAGAAGTTGTTAGAAAGACATGCTTGGTTATCCAAGAGCCATGTGCTTTCCTTGAAAAACTTACTTGTAGAGTAGGAAATAAATCAAAGGCAAATATTTAGGAATGGGAAATCATAATACAAAATGCCTGTGGTTAACATCACTACTAGGTACGCATTTAGAGCTAAACATTAAATACCTTGGAAATAGAAATTCAAAATTGTTTGCAAAAATAAAAAATATAAATCAGATGGTGCATGACATTTAAATTAATAAAAATAATCAAACTGGCATAAGCAAATGGAAAAAGCACGTGAAAAATTCCTTACCTACCATAGATGTGAGAGTTATTACATTTTCTTGGATTTCACAATTAGAGAAAACAAAGGAAGATGTATATTTTGGAAAAATCTTAAAAGATACCAGAGTAAATCTGAAACAGGATATAAGCTTCCACATCACTAGGGAAAATAAAAACAAAGAAAATCTGCTTAGGAAAAATCCAAAAGGAACAGTGAAATCATAGCAAAGGATAAAGTGTAAAATGAGATGACAAAATTAAGAACAAAAATGCCAATGAATATACTTATATAATATATATATTCAGCACATATATATGATATAAATGAGTATATATATATATATTAAATATATATTCAAAATTATATAAAAATCATATATATGCCAGTCAGGTTAGCTTAAGAAATAAAACTTAAAGTATAGCCGACATAAAATCCTTAAAACAAAAGGCACAGAGAGATCCCAAGTAGAGGCTCTGTGTAGACACCCACATTTCATTGCTCCCAAATGCAACTCCTACCCCAAAAATGGAAAGACTGCTTCCGTGAAAAATAGTGTTCATGCCAAAAATAAAAAAGAAAGAAAAAGAAAACAGCAGGAAGAAAGCTATATTTTCAATGAAAGTTACAGTTAGCAATTAAGAAATACTCGAACATTTATGTACCAAATAAGATACCATGGAACATAAAGCAGATAGCTCCTACGAAGCTATCAGATGAATAACATCTTTGCATAAACTCCCTTCTTGGAATGCACCCAAATGATCAAAAGATCCCAATATAGAGAAGGACTCTTAGTCAGTCACTGATAAAGAAAAAGCCTCACCCTCAGAAGAATATATACAAAATGTGACAATTCTAGACCCTATTAAAAGAAAATTTAAGGTATGGTGGCTATCTCTCTAATCCAGAGGAAGATATAGTTCCTAGAAGTTATGAGATGGTTAAGAAGCCCCTGCAAAAATCCCTCAACTTGGAGGGGGAGTACTGGTTATGGAGGCTGAGTGTCCACAGAATCAAAGGAGCAGTAAAGGCGAGGCTGGAGAGGACCATGTGGCCTTGCCATTTAAATCCCCCCTGTCAGGAGTGACCTGGAAGTGGAGTGCAGCAGAAGAAAAATGGGGAAAATAACCTTGAAGTCAGCTTTGTGTCTGCGGAGCCAAGTCCAACGAGCAGAAGTAAATTAACACTGACCTCTCTCCTCTCCAACCAAGATGTGTGTAGTCCATAGGAGCTGGCCTCCTGCCAAGGTGACTTGCCTGCCCCAGGAGGAGAGATGCCTAGAATTGGAAGGAAGAACCTCCCCCTTCCCCATGTACTCATACACCATCGACCTGCCAAAGGAACCGACTGGCAGGGAGAGGGTGCAGGGCTGGAAGATAATGTACAGGAAGCACATGATGTCCAATTCCAGAGTCTGCAATGGTCAGCGTCTTTGCTTATCCCAATCTGCCTTTCTGTGAGCGTCATCCAAAGTCACTGCATTAACAACATATTGTCACTGCTGCAGACATTTCAGGAGGAATTCCCTGTGAGCTGCACTTCAACAGCGGACTGATGGGCTTCTCCTAGTGGGAGGTGGAGTTCAAAGAAACAAAAAGAGGAAGGTTCAAGAATGGCAGGTTCTCTTTGGGAAGGAACTGTGATCCCTACAGCCAGACACTTAGAAGCAGAGGTGGAGCTACCATTTGGTAGGGAGCACCACCATTCTTGGGCTTTTCTTTTTACTGGAGGTAGGAAGAAAGGGACTGGAAGATGAACATGACAAAACTCCTTTGGTACCTGGGCTTGCAGCTTGGATGCACCCACATTTCATTTCCCAGCTATGTGTTGCTCCCACCCCTGGGGAGTGAGGGTCCATGCGGAGTCCTTTCCCAGGATGCTGTGGCATAGAGCAAGCCCACACTGCCCACAGAGCGTGGGTGGTCCTGTCTCCCCTGGCCCTGGAAGTCCATTGTCCAAGGTAAATTAGCAGCTGCTGAACCTTAAATCAGCAGGGCAGGTTTCCGAAATGCCTCTGCCTCCTCCTCTCTCCATCAGCATTTAGGGATAATGGGAAAGTAACTGTTTATTTTCTTTGGTTTTTACATTTTTTTTGTTGGCTTTACCACTACAGAAAAGTAAGATAAACTGCCCCAGAGTTATGGAGAGGGAATGGTGCAGAGACTGAAACATATGCCAAGTGTGTGAACGGGAAATTGAAACCAGCAGTGCTTTCCAGTGACCCTGGGCCACAAGGGTCTCTGCATCTGAAGCCCCTCATTTTTCTCTTTTGTCCCCTGAAAGCATATGTGAAGGGCAGACCTATGTTTTATCAAGAAATCATTTTGGCCTTGTTTGTTGACCTTACATCCTAACCATCACAGCAGCCATCTGAGGCTCCCATTTACATTTTGCCATTTGCAGGAGGTTGGCCAACCCCTCCTCCTTCTCCCCACTGCTGAGTCTCTGGCAATGGCTCATCTTTGTCACATGCATGATTTCCTGACAGGCATCTGGTCTGAAGGGCGGGAGCCCACGCTCGTAGGGTCGTTAGATATTTTAAATGCCAGCCTTCATTGCCTCTCCTCTTCCCCTTTGGAACTACCATCTCCCTGGTCTCTTCCTATAAATCCCCCTCCTGTCGAATTCAACAATTCCCATCGGATCCCTGGACTTGGGTTTCCCTGATCATAAACCTCTGAAATTTCCCCTTCGCCTTCAGGGTTCAGTCCAAATTTCTTGATCATTTGCCAGCTGGGCTTCACTTACTTTTTCTGATTTCAGCTTCCATGGCTTCTTCAACTGAACCCATTGCTTTAGGCAAACCAGAGTATTCCCAGTTTGGGGCACTTTGGTCTGCATTTTTTTTTACGAGTCCTTTTGCAAAAGGACCTGCTTTTACAAACAACTCCATCCTCACCCACACCTCAGGCTATTGAGAGCTCGTCCACCCTATTTCTGCTCTCTCCAAATTCTGGACTCCTATGGTACCTCCTTGCCGGTGTTTATCATTCTGCAGCTGCTGTGGCCATAAGGTGCATCCCTGGCTTCCCAATGGCCTGTGCTTCCTGCAGGAGAAAGGAAAAAAATCTGATGTAGCCTTATGTCCGCAACCTTCTCAGGAGGCCCAAGTACTTGTTATTTCTCCTTGGGCTACACTTCCTCTGGCCACTTGCAAGGTTATTGGCTCCCAGATAGAATCTTGAGCACAGACCTCTTCTAAACACCATTCCTTTGTCTTCCTAGGTATCTCCAGATCTCTAGTCAGGTGTTCCACAGCTATGGGGTCAAGCTTCACATCCTTAGACATAAGCCAGCTGTCTCCTTGTCTGCCCCCACCAACTTATGTTTGTTTGGATTTTTCTATGCTCCCTACCCAAGAAAGAGGCATCAAAACCAACATCCTGAGTCCACTCACTCACCCAATTCTTCTCCTTCACCTCCACTTCCCACCAGCCACCATGTCCTGACAGTCTCCTTCTTGACATATTTTGTTTTTTTTTTTCCATTCCTCTCTATCCCTAGATCTCATTATCTAAATGGTCTCTCAACTTTCTAAAATTATTACCCTTCTGAGCACTTCAGGAAGACTTAATTAATTGCTCATAGTTGCTCTTCTCAAATTCAGTTCCACGATGCTTAGGGTTACTTCTCTGTTCTGAGGGCACTTGAAGCCTCCGGGAAAATTGCTACAACTTTCTGGAGTATCAGTTCTACTTGAGGCTTAAAATCAGTATTTAATATTAAAAGTTAATATATTGTGGAGTAGAAGACAATCCACAGTATTTAAAGTAAGTTCTGTGCATATGGGTTCCATTTTGAGTATGAACTAAGACCCCTGGGGGATAAGGGATCATCTTCTAGTTAAACAGTCTATCCAAGGGAATATAAGCTTCCCAGTACAGCCTACAAGGCTCTCCTCCAAGGTCTGTCCCTCTTTTTCCTACCAATCTTATTTCTCATAGTGTCCTTTCTCAATGCCTGTTTCCTGGCCTACTTTATGCAATCATGTTTTTGTTTATAGACATTTCTCCACCAGGATTGCTCTTACCTGATCTTTTTCTGTGTGACAAGCACATATTAATTCTTCCTGGCTTAGCCACAATGTAAACATACTCTCTGAAGTCTTTGTTCTTTCCTCCCCAAATGGAGCAGAATTGATCACTCCTTCTTTGTGTCCTCAGTACCTCCCTTTTCACCAGTTTCCCAATAAAACCATCCTGGTAAAGTTAACATTTTGGCATCTGTGTCTCAGATGCTGGAAAGGAATTCTTTCCCAATTCTGCCTGTTCCTGTGGAATGAGGAAAGCCAGCTTGCTGCTAAGGCACCTTCCTGTCTACGATGCCTCAATGATTTCCTTTTATGTACAAATGTCCCACCCAACTCAAATAGCCTTGGTTCCCTCTTGGGTCACCCCCATTGCAGCCCACTTTCAGGGTTAAGCCCTGAGATTAGCATTTTCCCTTGGATCTGCCACCCAGAGGCTGCTGGGAGGGCCACTCTTCTTGCCACCGCCATAGATGGAATACTCAAACTTGACCATGGTGGTCCCCTCCCACCCAACTCTCATTTGTTTTCACTGTTCTTTTCCCTCCAGACCTCTTTTTCTCTTCCTTTAGAGGAGCGTATGCTCCAAGACTTCAGGAATTTGCACCCTATTCCTTGAGCCTAGCAATGCCTTACTTATAGTAGGTGTTAACTAAAATGCTAAATGGTTGGATGGATGAAGCCGCCACTACCATGCAGATTCTTAAAGTTAGCCCCAGGGAAGCTATCTCTTCTGCAAGTTCCTTCCCAGGAAAGTAGGGACATTCTCACAGAGACGGTGTTTTCCCCCTTGCCATAGCTTTGCCTTCATGGAAAGGACAAACATCCGTGAACAGCACCAGGCTGAGAATTGAGCTCTTGCTTGTCCCCAGCCTGTGTGAGGTGAGAATGAAGGGGTCTCCATCCGACTAAGGCACCCAGTTCTATGCGTGAACCTAAAATCCAGCAGACACCTGAGCTTTCTTTCCAGTTGACTCAACACCCTATTGAGAAAGACTCTCTTTACTTCACTGATTGCCAGGCATACAACCAGCCTGCTCTCCCAGCTCTTTAGAGTTTTCTCTGTCATGTACCTCCCTGTTTGTCCCCTGAAACCAGCAGCCCTTCTGTGATATCTGTAGATTCTATAGGTCTTCATGGAGTATGTGACTCAAGAGGTGCAGATTACATAGACAATTAGAAGGTGAGCAATGCTGCTGTTGTGGCAAGTGAAACGTATTATAAAGCTACCGGTAGAGATTGATAAATGCTTCTCGGAGTGAAGAAGAGAGTGTAAAATGTTCTCAGTGAGGTGATGTTTGATCACAAAGCTGAGTCTGTGCAGAGGAAAGTAGACAAAGAAGGTGAAGGATTCATTCTCAATAGGAGGGAAACACAAGCATACAGGAACAACGTATTCCTGGTCTGTTTTTCAATCCAAAAATAATAAACAGCATGTATTTATTTTGTATTTTGGGTTTTTTTTGGTATAAACATGCAAAACACTCATGTAAAATTTTACACTATTATGCAAAATATTCCTGCCAAATTTTTGCATGAATATTTTTCCTCTTTCCAGGGGTAATCTTATACCTTTGTGGAAAACTATTTTAAAGCCTTTTATTTGTAAAAATTAAGAAATTTATAAAGAGAGTATAAAAAGCTGTAAGATGAATGTACTTTCAGACAGTTCAGAACAACCTAAATCACCATCTGGGAAACCCTCGTGGAAGGTCCTTCTGCTGCTTCCTTCCCCATCTTGGGCTGGGCCAGCTCTGGCTCCTCTCTCATTCAGATGCCCAATGCCAAAGACAGTGGGAAAGGTCAATCATTAATGGAGCCAGACAGTGCCTTAAGGTTTGCAATGGCTTTTAGAAGGAACTCCATCTCTGACATGGAATTCCCCTGCCCAGAAGGTGCTAATAGGATGACATCAGGCATATTCTGGCCTGTGATGTGCTTTGAGTATGTGAGTGTGAACTTTCATTATGTACAGGAAGCAGAGGAAGGAAAGTGAATCTAAGGAAACAATGGCCACCTTTAAAAGGGGGTCAGTGTTAAACAAAAGCATGCCCTTGTGCTCCGTATTTCTGCTTATTTGAAAGGACTGTTGAGCAATTTTGAGAGGGTCCCTCAGACAGAGCTGGGGCCTGTCCTGAAGACTTTTTGCCCTCAGTGCAAGAATTCACTTTGTGGCGAATTTTGGTGAAAGGAGCTCCTTAGAGTTCTCATAGACTGCATGCCACAGGCAAGTCCCATTTGCTAGATAAACTCAGCAGGGGCTAACTTTTTCTCTTGCACTTTTTTGACCTAAAGCTTCTTTCCTGGAATATTAAGAACAGTGAGTGACATGAGTGTGATTATTGAGTTAGGAATTGTGAGCAGAAATAGTGGAGGGTTTGCAGAGATGCAAGCATCTCTAAAAGTGTCTCATGTACCCCCAAATCTTCTGTGGGGGCCTCTGACATGTCTTCATGTTCCAGATTTGCACTGATCTTCCCAGACAGCTCAGCCGGCAGGAGACTGACCAAGATGGTAAACAAAACAAGGGAGAAATGTTTGTTCCAGGGCTTCAAGCATTTTTCTATCATGCTCCTCACAATTCTCACAGTCTCTATCTACTGCCTAATTATGAAACTCTCCCATATTTTAGGTATTCGTTACAGTGGCACCCCACTTCCAGGTAACAAATCTTTAGTAGTTTCTTTTGCTGCTGTAACGAGTTTCCACAATCTTAGTGTGTCAAAAGAGGACACATTTATTCCCTCCCAGCTCTGTGGGTCAGGAGTCTGAGCAGACATGATGAGACTGTCTATTTAAGGTCTTGCAAGGCTGAAATCAAGCTGTCACTCTGCTAAGCTCTTGTCTGGAGGCTCTTGGGGAGAATCTACTTCTGAGTTCATCCAAGCTGGCAGAATTCTTTTCCTTGCAGCTGCAGAACAAGGTCACTGCTTCCTGGTTGCCTCCATCAGGGGCCATTCCCAGCTCCTCAAGATGCTTAGGCTCTTGCCCCATGAATCTTTCCATCTTGGCAAAGGGCAATCTCCCCCACATTCAGACCCTCTCATGCTTCAAATCTCTCTGACTTTCTCTTTTGCAACCGACCAGAGAAAAACTCTCTGTTTTTGAAGAGCTCATGGGGCAAGGTCAGACTTACTTGAAACTTTCTTGAGGCAATTGATTAGTAACCTTCTTTACATCTGCAACATCTCCTTTGCTCTGAGATGTCACATAACCACAGAAGTAGCATCAGGGGACACCATGAGCCATTTTTGAATTTTGTCTACCACAAGCACCCACTAGGAAATAGAATCTATGCCCACATTAGCTCATTGAATTTATTTTGCAGATGAGAAAACTGAGGCTCAGAAAGTTGATCTTTGCCTGAGGACACAAGTGAGAGGCCAAACCCTGCCTCGATTCATTTGATATCAAGTACAAATCACGAAAGAGTGGGGACAAAAGGGACAGAGGAAGAGGGCTGGGGAACCCTGATGAGCCTTGGCTTGGGACCAAATTGTGTGTTTGTCACTTCTGTGGCTTGACCCAACGCTCTCCTGCTCATTAGCATGTGTGACCAACCCGTTGATCTCAATAAGGAAAAGGGGACTTGAGAAGATAAAGGCAATAGTAGCCGCCATACTGTAAAGGGTTAAAATTGTAGACATGATTAATTGACAGAAGAAGAAAATAGTCAAGTTGGGAGAAGAGAAATAGCTTCTCCCAATGTCCATACTCAACACAATTGCTTTTGGTTCACCTTTCCACTATTGAGTCCAAATACTACGTCATGCCAGAATGTTTCTGTCTTGAAATGGTAATCTAATCATCTTCCAACCCCTCAGGGAAATGAGCATCATTTGTTCTCTTCACCATTTTCCCTTAGAAATCAAGATTTTTAGAAAATCATCTTGGACTCCTTGGATTTAGGCACTAAGAAGATAGCAACCATCCTTGGTTTGGAAAGGACACAGACTGTCCTCAACCTCAGCTCTCAGCAGCCACCTCTTGGCCTTGAGTTTCTAATCTTGGTGGGCTTACACTGAACCCTTAACCTCTTTCTTAAATCAGGACCAGAATGAGAACAGGGAGGCAGGGCTCTGTAAGCTGGGAAATAATATTCTTGGCTGCCTCTTCCTTCTCTTTCTATTTTGGTCCTAAGGGACTTGGCCTTTTTACTTCTTTGAGATTTAGGAATCTTGAGGTTTTATTGTGAAAAGAAGAATTCTGTGTGGTTTTAGAAGGCAAGTCAGACTCAGTAATTCAAAACCTCATTTATCCAAACACAAAAG
This sequence comes from Myrmecophaga tridactyla, assembly GCA_004026745.1. Lineage (NCBI taxonomy): Eukaryota > Metazoa > Chordata > Mammalia > Pilosa > Myrmecophagidae > Myrmecophaga > Myrmecophaga tridactyla. Next base: position 123,050 of record PVIY010000180.1, read on the forward strand.
GCTGAGGACCTCTTAGCAAACTGGGCCCCAGAGTGATAAAACTTTTGGCAGAGAATTTTGATCTGTTCTATGCACTGTCCAATGTTTGTACCTAGCAAGTCCAATCATCGTCTTTCCCCATCAGCCTAGCTCTGTTAGTTTATCTTCACAGATGTAAATTTTATGTACAGGTGTGCAGATACACACGTATATGAGCAAGTGCAAATACATAGGTCAGGTTAGAGAGAGGAAAAGGCTTTCGGCTAGTTTACTAAGTCTTGCAGCAAATAAGGTTCAGGGGTAATTAAGAGAAATATCCCTTGGCAGAAATGTGCCTTTTTGGGTCTGCTTCTCATTTGGGACAATTGGAAAAGGCAATCACTCAACTTTTATTGATGCCAAAGAGTTTTTCACAGTCATCAATATGGGCCACAAAAATGAAGTTGTTGACATCTTATTTCTGGGGATTTTTCTTTCAGATAATTGTGAGCCCTCCAGCATCATATATTCCAAAGTAAGTCAGTTCCACTCCCATAGCTGAGCATTTTCAATGTAAAACATGCAATTGAGATTAAGAGCATTCTGCCAAAACCCAGACCCAGCCCATCAGTACCTTTCGAGCCCCATTCAAATTTCTCCCTCTGCTGTAAGCCTCATTCCTCTCATCTTGATTTTACTCGAAGGAATAAGAGATAGAATTTAAATCACACGTGAACATGTTTTTAGCTTTTTTGAATATTATGTATGTATCTTGGATATGGATTCCTGGGTTATTACAGAGTAGAGTTTTGGCCTGCTCCCTCAATACCCCATTTCAGTTGTATCTTCTGGACTGTTTTTTTCAAGCAGCCTAGTCTGGGTCTCTTGGTGGGTAGAACTACATGTGAGGGTGGATCTTTCAGCTCTGAGTTCCACTGGCCCCTTTCCTTGGGCATTCAAAGGTCTATGGAAAGAAGACACTTCTCCTCCCTATTCCCATAGTGAAAGCAGCTGGTCCTGAGCTCTTGGTGGTAGCCGTGAGTCCCTGCATGAGAGGGCCAGGCTGTGTGCCAGGTATGGCCAGGACAGAGCATGGGGGTCAGCATCTGAGGGTGCAGGGCTTTGGCGCCAGCTCATCCTGATGGGGGAGGCCAGATGTTACGGTGAAGGTGAAGGCAGTGCCATTCCCGCAGGCTGACCTCCTAGGGCCAGACTGGAGGCCAGGTGCACAGGAAGCTGAGTCACCCGCGGCTGCCACGGCCACTCCTCAGCCTAGAGGAGCCTAGGAAGCTCAATAGAGCCAGCCAAAGTCAGCACCATAAAAGTACAGGTACCATCTACCCCAGGAAGGAAGTGAGGTGACCCATGCAGTCATAATATTAGCTACTGAGCGACTCTATGAAAAGTCACAATCTGATCTGCATCTTGTGCACAATGAAAGAGCTTAAGAGGAATAATGGGATTGAAGGACGGTGTTCTTCCGGCCCCACAGTGATCTCGCTTGCTTTCTATAGTTACGAAAACTGAAGCTTGTTACTCAAACTGAAGACTCCTCTTGCCAAATTACCCTCATTTTACCCATAAGCAGACAAATAATGCTACTCTGGGCCGCTGGTCATTCTCCCCTAAGATTGCACATTAAGAACAGATCTGTAACTTCTCCTTTTTAAAGACATGAACTGAAGGTTAATGAAGATCCCCCAAGATCACACAAAATCTGCAAATTTTTCCCAAAGCACCTACCTGTTTACCCACCTAAATAGGGGCTTCTCTTCCAGTTGGGGCAATACTGCAAAAGGTTGCTGCCGAGACCATAATCTGGGCCCTTCCCCTTGACACTGCACTCAACTAAGTGGTAAAGACAAAAATCTCACCCCGTCTTTGAGACCCAGATCAGACCCAGCCGTGGGGCTTGGGCGGTCCTGCACATCCCTGCCAAATTTTTTAACACTGACCTCATGCGAGGGACTGCCCTGGCCTGCTTGGGGAAGAGAAACTCTTCTTAAGATGGCTGATTGGAAAGGACATTTTGCAAGAAACCACAAGTAAGTGGCCAACATGATAAGCTCTCGTTCTAGTAATGACTCACAGAGAGAGTGAGCAGGAGCCAGTGGACAGCAGAGACAGCTCAGGGAGCCATGCAGGAAGACACGGGGATGGGAAAAGCCAAATTTCTGAGTGTGGGATGTAGGGGCAGGTCGGTGGACCCCTGCTGAGGAGCTGGTCTGCACTGTGCACATTTTGTCTCTGTGGGTGGGTATTGATGCTTTCTGCCCCTGTCCCGGTAACTTAAGGGAATCTCTACTCTTTACAGCCTGAAAGAGTCAAACTCTGCAGTCAGGTTTCCTTTCATAAGTCATTCTGCTAGGAATGAAATCATGACCTTGTGTGGAGCTTAGAACCCACAGAACCTGATGATCTATTGATTATGGGAGAACAGTGAATGCTAAAACCAGGGCATCCCAGCCACTGCTCTGGGAGGCTCACCACAGTGGCTGGGGGACAGTGCCAGGAGATGGGGGACAATGAGCTGAGAAGGGCAGTCGGGGCTGGCCCTGGATTAAAGAGCACCATATTTCCTCTGTATGAAGACAAGATGGATCTGGAATCCATTCGAATGTGTTCCTCTTTCCCTTGCTTTTATTGTCTCCTGTTCACCTCCACTTCTTCCTCTCCAGAAAGGTGACACATCAATCCATATTTTATTAGCTTCCCTGGTGTTTTGATTTCCAGACCTCTTGGTTCATTTCTCTAACAAGACTGTGTTATCACATTTCTGGCAGGGAAGATGATTTTTGGCGATTCCTTGTGGTGGAAAATTCTGCCAGTAATGTTCTGAATTCAGAGTGAGCTCTCTAGTTCTTGCTAAGCTCCACTGCTGGAGCCCGAGGGCAGGTGATCACAGAAGGGATCAGGATCACTGGCATTTTTTCTGAACTCTGTTTCTTTCTGAAGTTCAGTGCTGAAAAACTGCGCCTGGAAACAGAGTCCTGTAGAACTTGATATTGTATTACTAGGTGCCAGGTCTTTGTTCTAGGCACCTACAAGTGTCGATCCATTTACTTTTCACAACATCCAATGAAGTAGGGACTTTCATTATCCCCATTCCCTGGATGAGGAAACCGAGGCTTGGAGAGGTTCCATGGCTTCCTTAAATACACAGGGCAGATGGGCACGTGGCTCCAAGCTCATGCTCTCACCTCCACCCCATAACTGCCTGCCTCCATCTGCACCTTTCTTCCTCGCTACCCAAGTAACTCTGGGCTTCCCAGATCTAGAAATTTCAGTATACCATAGATAATGTGATTTTCCAGAAGCAAATCAATCATAGGACCACATCTAAAATGCTTTTCCTTCAGGGTTTCAGAGAAAAACAAAAACAACCTTCCTATCGACCCAGCTGTAAGAGGAGTCCGTTCAGAGAATTTCATCACACAGACTAAGAATCCCACGGGACTGCACAGTCTTCTCAGCCCTTCCCGGGCTGCAGGGAGCACTGTGCTTCTGGAACCTGTTGATGGTGAGGGGAGGGTGACAAGGATGAGCTGAGGTTCTACAAAATCCCAAACTGCCTTCCAAAAGACTCAATTTTGTTGGGGGCACATTTAATTTAAACAATTTTTGATAAAGTCTAATTATTAATAAGTTGTTAATTACAGTCATTAGTTCAGGTATTCATTAATTATTAGTAAGTCTTTAATTCAGGTGAAGTAAGCCCCTTCTGGCTGAAACCAGCACCTCCAGGCCATGCTGGACAGAGGGGGGTTGCCGTTCAGCTGACTGAGGACATGGCTAAATATGATGGGCGTCTGCCGGGACCCCTGCCATTGGAGTATACAGGGCTGGTGAGGAGAAGGAGCCCCTTTCACCTGCAGAGGCACCCCGCATGCAGAGAGAGGGAGGTGGCTCTCCATTCATCACCCCCCTTTCCATTTTGCTCTGTGACCTTGGGTGAGATTCCCGGGGAACCCTCCTCAGCCACCAGCATCTCCATCTTTAAGGTGGGGGTGAGGGACAGGCAGGAAGCTCTGTTTCCAGCCATGCTGCAGGCATCCACAAGATGATACCAAACAATAGTTACCTTGGCTGTACCCCAGGGGTTGACCACAGAGAGGCAAAAGTTACTTGGGTCTTAAGGGAATGAGTCAACCCAGGTCAGCCATCTTTACTTTAGATGACAGGACACCCGTCCTTGCCTTCCACATGCCCCACACGATGCATTGAACTGTGAAGTGAGGGTGTGAGGTTAATCCTTCCTACAGCTACCAGCTCAGGAGCTGAACCTGCCACCTTACCTGGTGCAAAGCGTGGGGCACTCTGCTCACTGCAGGCTGCTACAGTTACAGGGGCTTTGTGGACCTCACATGAGCTCTGACTCTTTTTTTAAGCTGCTTTGCACTTAGGGCAATGCTGAACTCTTGCTGGTTTATCGTCCTGCCTGAATGCCCAGAATTTGGGTCCTGAAACTGACTTTGGGGCGGGGTGGGGTGCATGGTCCGGGAATCGAACCCGGGTCTCCGGCATGGAAGGTGAACATTCTACCACTGAACCACTCGTGCACCCTGAAACTGACTTCTGATCCACCAGCCTTGAGCCCAGACTCTGGAACTTTTTGTTTTCAAAATAAAGTAACCTTAGAGCTTTGTTTTGCATATCTTTTTTTTAAAACCTTTAATTCTTATTCTTTCGCAGCTCAATTTTTTTCCTTCAGGACATCTTTGATATTCTAAACTCTACCAAGAAACTTTTAAGCCCAAAACATAAGTTAGTGTCCCTCCTTCCTAATACACACTTGCTAAGAATGAGGTACATAGCGGTTTAGTTTTTTGAGAAAAGAGAGAGGGTCCCCAGAATCACTCAGCAGCTTTGACAAATGCAGATTTATGGGCATTCTTTTTATACCTACTGATTCAACACTTTGGGGGCCAGAATACCTGTAACTGTCAAGCGTTCAGCTGGAGCTTCTGATCATCAGTGGAGTTTGGGAAGTACTGAATTAGGTTGTGAATTCAAGTCACAAAAGTCATTGGGGGAGAAAGCCAAGGTTCCAACCTGGGTGTAGCCGGTTCCTAGGCCTGAGCTCCTTACCCCCCTGTACTTCTGCCACAAACACTGCCTCCTTCTGTGCTTGGAGAAGTGTCAATTAGGGTGGCTGCAGGTTCAACAGTGGACATTTGGAGCCAGATCCCTGCTCCCTAGCCCAAACACAAAGCCCCTTCCCTATGTTGCTTCTCACACTGACCAATTAGTTGGTCCTGGCATCTGAATTTCCATCAGTGATTGGAATTATTTCAAAATAATGTATTTATGTATCTAGCCACTCCAGATTACAGAAATGAGTTCCATATAAGAGTTTTGGAGGCTGGGTCATTTTCAAATGAGGGAGCAGGTCTGAATGGGGCACACGTGAGCAAAGGTGGAGAAAATGTGTCTTGTGGCTTGGGAGCAGGTGTGCCCACCTTGCCTTCTGGGAGGATGGAGGGAAGATGGAGGTGCTGGGCCCACCTCCCCTGAGGACAGCATCTGGTGGGCTGGCCTCCTGAGTATGGGGGCCACCTATTCCAATGAAATCATGCCCCAAAGATAGATCAAGTCCTAACCCCAAGTTCCGTAGATGTGGACCCATTTGTAAGTAAGATCTTTGACGATGTTATTAGTTAAGGTGAGGCCAAACTGAACCAGGATGGGCCTTAATCCAATATGACTGGAATAGTTGTAAGTAGGGGAAACTTGGGCACAGTTGTAAGAGAAAGGCAGGCAGACAGACAGCTATGTGATGGAAGCAGATATTGAGTCAAGAATTGCCAGCAAGCCAACACCAGAATGCTACGAGCTTCAGAGAAAGCATGACCCTGATGACACCTTGATTTTGGACTTCCTACTTCCCAAACTGTGGACTCCTGTTGTCTATTCCAAGCAGTCTGTGGGGCTTTGTTGTAGCAGCTGTGGCAGACTAAGACATACCACGTGTTCTGTGCCGAGTTGGTGTCAACTCAGCTCTGCCTGAGCATAGGCACGGTGCCATACCCTGGGTTATAGATGAGGGTACTAAGATAAGTAAAGCATCCCTGCTGCACTTTACAAATGGGTAGTCAGATGGTTGAATTACTGAATCTGTAACAAAGCTATTTAGTTCATATGTTGTTAGCTCTGAGGTATGAGGTTGAACAAATTCACATGAGGCTACATTCACAGAGGGGAAATTCAGAAGACAGATGAGTGCTTTGAGAGAATTGCACAGGATGGCCTGCTAGAGAATGACTGGAGAAGCTTTAGAGGGGCAGGGAGGAGGGTAGTATTTGAGCTGGCCGACTGTGTATCAGCACCCTTCAAAAATTTGGGGGAATGTGTTCTTGACAGCAAAAACAACACATGCAGATAAGAGAATTTGGTGGTTCCTGAAATGGAAAGAGGCCCATTTGTCAGGAGCATAAGGAAGGTGAGAGAGAAGTGCCAGGTAAGAATTAAAAGTCAGCTGTGAAAGCAAGGGAATGATAGATAAAAAATCAGGATGATCGTTATCTTTGGGTAGAGGGTGGGATGAGAAGGAGGATGGCATTAAGGAAACATCCTGAAGGGCGTGAAAAATTCTGATTGCTTTATTTTTAAGCTAAGTGGCAGGTACATGAGTGTTCATATGTTACCAGGTTATAAACATTCTTTTGAATCAATTCAATATTGAATAATACAACCAAAGAAAAGCAACTTGGTTGTATACATATTTGGAAATTTTTGACTGCTGGAGTTGGCAGCTGGTTGTTTTTCACTTGTTTTTACTTTTGTGTGTTTTTACTGGCGAGGGGTTTACCTCCTCTTCTATTACCAGCTCCCCGTTTTTGCTTTGGGCTCACCCTTTCCCATTTCATAGCTTCCTAATGGGACTCTTATTCAAGTTGTCCTGACCCACCTCCCATATCTCCACTGGCCAATGAATGAGGATGTGGCCCATGCCAGGTCAATCAAACGTTCTCTCCCTTTGACTGACAGAAGAAACTGGAAATGTGATTGCATGTGGTTTTCCTTACCTCAACAGCTATAGTCTTTGGACCCACAGACCTGCCTTGAATCCCATTCTTTTGGAAGTCTAGTTCTTCAACTTCTATTTCTATTCTGCAAACTTCCCATGGCCTGCCAAAATAAAACATTTTGATTTCATGAACCACAGTTGGTTCCTGTTGGTGAAATAAACCCATAGGCTAAGGAATATGCTCTTAATTCTGAAGACATTTAGGTGCAGTTGCAATCTTACCATGGGAAAATTGCATGGTCGTCACTCTAGGCTTTCAGAAATAAACTGGCAGTTGTATAGAGAATGGATAATAAAGGAGAAAATTGGAAAATCAAAGTCAGTCAATTTCAAAAACAGTTTCAATGGTGACCCTGAGCTAGTTCTGGAGAATTCAGAACTAGAGCCAATACCTTCTGCTCCCTTTCCTTCCATTTCCTTAAACAACTATTGTCTAATAGGGAATATAGTCAAAGGACTTATCTCTGACTCACCCAGGTAGAATTCTGTGGTGCTATCCTTAATCTCATAACATTTTCTATGTTACTTTACTACGCAGTTAATCCCATCACCTCATAATTTTACCTGTCCTCTTAGCTAAATTATGAGTTCACAAAGGGCGGTTTGTTTGCTTATTTTTAATATCTACACCCCCAGTGCCCAATCCAGGGCTTTACAAGTAGCCATTGAATTAATGGATGATGGAGACATTCAAGCTTAAAGGAAAAATAGCTGGACAACAGCAGTGGCAACACAAATAAATAGGAACAGGGTAACGTGAGAACCTTGGAATGAATCAGGGTGCAAGACAGGAGACTGGCTGTGGGGTCAAAGGAGAGCAGGCACCAGGGGAGGCCCAGCTTGAGCACGGTGCCCGGCTTTGCCTGAGCCTCACCTCTGCACAACATGCTCATCTCTCTGTCCTTTCCAGCTCTCATCTGTCCACCTTGAGAGTTTGGCTTTTCTCATCTCATTCTTCTTGGGGGACTTTTCACCAGGCTGTGACATCTGTGCCGTCCTTGTCTTCTCTTTCTGTATATTTCTGCTGACTCCAGCCTGCATGGAGACCAGGCTGAGGTACCCCTGGGACAGGGAATTCAGAATCTCACAAGACTGACTGCGAGATGGGCTTCATTCCAACTTGGGGATTGAGAGATTTGATGAGATAATGATGACCAAGCAGCTAGGATGAGGGTGGGCCAGTGGTTGTGGAAATATTAATAATATCAGTACTACTAACAATAATAGCTAAGATATATTGAGTATTTATTACGTGTGAAGAACTCTCTAAACCTTGCACACATGATCTCAGTAATTGGTCAAAACTGGTTTTGAGATAAAGATTCAGAATCTAGGCAATTGTGCAAACAGTAAGTGTGATCTGGTGCTGAGCCCTCTGAATATTAGATTAGAATGCGTCTCACTACACAAAAGACATACTTCATACAGGAAAAAAATTGATAAATTGGACTCCTTCAAAATGAAAAACTTCTGTTCCTCAAAAGGTCCTGTTATAGGAATGAAAAGTTAAACCACAGACGGGGGAAAATATCTGCAAATCAAATTATCTCAGAAAAGGACTTGTATCCTGAATATATAAAGAACTCTCAAAACGTAATAATAATAATAAAATAACCCAATGGGAAAAATATTTGAATAGACATTTTGCCACAGACGGTATAAGAATAGCAAATAAGCAACAATATAAAAAAGGATCCTCAACACCTCTGTCATTGGGGAATTGCAAACTAAAACCACCAAGGGATACCATTACACATCTATTTGAATGGCCAAAATTTGAAATCCTGACCATAGCACCTGTGGGAGAGGATTTAGAGGAACTGGAATTCTTGGAAAAAATGGTTTGGCAGGTTCTTAAAAAGTTAAATACATGAATCCCATATAATTAAGCAATTCCACTCCTAAGTATTTACCCAAGAGAAATGGAATAAAAAAAATTTGTACATGAATTTATAGCAGCTTTATTTATGGTAGCCCTAAAATGGAAACAACCTAAATGCCTTCAACAGATTAATGGATAAAACAATCTGTGGCATATGAATACAATGGATTATTCAACAATAAAAATGAACTATTGATAGATACAACATGTGCTAATCTAAAATAATTACATGAATGAAAGAAATAGACAGAACAAAAGTGAATAGTGTATGAGCCGTTGATGTGCATTCCCCACCCCCTCTTCTCTATGTGCTTCACCCTCGTTGACAAAGTCCCTAAGAACTGAGACAGAGTTAAGGTAGATTTTCAGTTCCTGGACTCAATTATATTTCTTTGGTGGCTCTGAGGAATTCTGTTGAAATATTTAACTTCACGATTTCCCAAATTTCCAAGCCCTCTCTTCCAACAGAGGTCCCAAAAGATCTCTATGCAAGAAATATAACAAAGGGCCATTCAAGAAACTCACAGAATGTATTACACATGTTGATGGATGGAGGAACTGGAGCTCCTGGAGCTACTGGACATCCAGCTTCTCAGGATGGCTAAGTTGGCATATACTCTTGACAACCTGAACAGCAAACTCAAGTACCAGCTTCCACAGACCCACTAAAGGTACCCTCAATTCGTCCTATAGTTTATCACATTGGTAGTTCTAGCCTTGGCTTTGGGACATTGAATCGTCCTTAAAGTCAAACAAAGCTCCTCCAAAGTTGGCCTTGGAGGGAGACTCAGAGGATGGCAGTTCATGCTCTTGGTCCCTGAGATTCACCTTTGTCCTGGGTTTCTGTGTGACTGTCCCTACTCTCCTCTTCTCCCACCCTTTTAACAGTTCAGGCGTAAGTGAAGACACATGCCTCTTACTCTGGCAGCAGAGCAGAGGCAAGGCCATGCTATTTGGATAAGACTTTGCTGGTTAGTCAAGGATAATGCAAGAAAGACAAATGTGGAGTGTAGCGTGAAGTTGGGCGATCTGGCTTTCCACTTCTGGATACGGAGAGGACCTTTTCATTTTGGCTTCTGTTTGCCTCCAGATGGGGAGCTCTGTCCCTGTCCAGAAACCCACACCCTGTCATCTACTTCCAAAGTCCGGAAACAAGAGAGTGAACTCGATGAGATATGAGATCCCCCACGTCTCTCTGCCTTAGTGGAGAGAGGAGGGCCCTGTTTCTTTTCTAACACACTCTTTTACCCATTGTTAACTTTGGGAATGGACCCAAGCCCCTCATCTTTAGGAGAGATCCTGAGTAACCACCTGGCCTTTCAGGCTTCCCATCATGACCAAATTACAACACAACACGAACAGCCCAACATTTATTACCTCAACACGGGAGTTCACAGGCTCAGCACCATATCGCATGGGACAGAAGAGTAACAAGGAGTGGCCACGTGAAAACAATACCTATATAAGCAAACCATCCAGTCTCACGCTTTATCAGCTAGAGAGGACAAAGGCAGTGGCCTTTCACATATATATCCTGTAAACACTGGGTTGCCTTACAATGGGCACAGACTCCCACTCCACCTCTCTTGGCTGCAAAAATGCTAGTATCGCCCTGGGGCTCTTTTCCACAGACATTCCCAGGGGTTTCAAATGGGCTCATCACCTTGGATCATTATCAGGCCAAGTGTCCCCAGCTTGTCTGGGGGTGGGCAGTGAGGACTCCAGGGCAGTCCTGGCTATGGAGCTTAGACTGGCCTTGGGTGGTTGACTGGGAATTTCACCTCTACCACAGCAGTCATGGTGATACAAATTGCTGCAAAACTCGACTATCTGATAAAAAAGAAACAAGGACACTGTGCCTTTTCCCCAAGAAGCCTTGGACTCCCCAGTGTTCCCCACTTTCTGAGCCTCGGGTGCTAAGACACTTTGGACTCACTATTAAGCAGAGTCTCAAAGCCAGTCTGCCCAGCCCCTAAAGATGAATGTTTTTTATTTATTTTTAATTTGCCAAAAACATATCTTTTCCCACTGGGATCACACATGCAGCTGAATTTTCTTTGTCAAGATAGGAAGAAATATAAACCAGCTGCCATACCATGCAAGGACCCTCCCCTAGAATAACCATGCCTGAGACCTTTGCCTGTACTGTGATCTCCTTTTCAGGAGGCACGCTTCCACAGAGCAACCTTGCATGGGGCAGCTGATTCACTAGCTGTGGATTTTGTTTTGTTTTTTTGTCTCCTAACTTGAGTGTCAGTGGAGTAGGGCTTATCGCCCAGATGCTTTCCTCTCAGGAACCTCCCTCTGTCCCTTTTTTAATTCATGGAGGTACATACGTAGATATTGGGGAAAGGACCATAATCTATTTCCACTGGCAAGTGCAATGGAATAACCAAAACTGTCTGTTCTGGGTAGGAGACCCTTGAACAGGTCTCAGTTTCCCCGACTTCTACAGAGAAGGGGATCCCCAAGTCCCAATTTAAGTTGATTGCAAATGAGAGAAATGACTGGAAATCATTCCACAAGAAGCCTATTTTAAGAGTAAAGCTGCCAAGAATAATAGCTGTTAACAATTCCACTAAAGGACGAGGTTCGTCCCCCCTAAAATGTGTTAGCTGTTGTCTTTCCCCTGGATAAACAGGGCAACGCCTCACTGGGTGTGGAATAGAGGGCCTCCATGGGCAGCCCTGGCTCTGATTCTGACTCCAATCCACAGCTTTGGTTTGCTTGCTTGTGAAGTCCACCGAGCTCTGATTATATTTCTCTCTTTTCCATGCATGGTGGGTTTTCACAACCACGTCTAATCAAGTATTTTAGAGTTAGAACCTAAGCAGGAGAACTAACAGAGAGCATGTACATTTGTTTGTGGAAGAAACCCTCTGGCCACGTGTCATACCCTCTACAAGGACAGGTGTGGTCCATCTGTCCATCCTCATAGGGGCACCTGCCTAGAAGATGGGTCCTCAGGTCCGCCAGCTTCTGACTGCTTGGAGAGCTTTCTGCTCAATCACAGCATAGGAGTGACTTCCCACAGTCAGGTTGATTTTAGTGCTCAGAGGTGCTCAGATACCACACAGAGGAACTGAGGTAGGAAGAGGGTATGCCATCTGCTCTTCTCTCGAGGTACACTTCCATATTATTTTTTATCCTGACTCTGTATTTGTCTGTTTCTGTCATAATTTGCTCCGAGGTCCTTTCATTCCTTTTAAATCTCCTCTGGGTAATTGTATATTCTAACTGCAAGCTGCTAATAAACGGTATAGGAAATGAGGAGCAATCAAAACAAAAATCTCGTGAAAAATGTCACATAATCTCACAAATGAGATTTCTTTCCAGATTTTCAACTTGCCAGGGGGTATATGTGAAGGCTTCAAGACCTTTTCAAAATCAGATCACTCCCCCCACTCCCACCATACTTAATTGAGATTGAAAACATGATGGACTGAAATATTTAAAAAAATAATAACAGGTCCTTTCAGAGGACTTATAGACACTGGGATTTAAAAACGTGTCTTTGAAACATTTTTTCATGGGTGTCTGAATTCCAGCTGGCAGACAGAACATGGGGTCAAAATAAGCATTTAGCTTAAAAACAACAAAAAAGGAAACAGGACTGAATTTTGCCCTGAGCTAAAGAGGAGATCTTGTTCTTAGTATAGCAACAGCTGCGAACACACAACTAGAGCAGAAATCAGGGCTACCAGAGAAAGAAATATTTGCATCTTCATGCATTTTCCTCTCTTCCCCATATCCCTCATTTCCCACTGGCAGGGATGAAGCAGGTAAAGCATCAGAGAGAAATGCCTATTTGCAGAAAATAGCATGTAGAGGAAAAGCAACTCTTCTGAGAACCTCTCTTCCTTTGGGAAAAGCTGGGGAAGCCTCTCCCCTTGACTTAGCTGTTCAGAGAGGCAAGGAAGCCAGGACCACAGGAGAGTGGATTAGTATCCAGTGCAAGGTAGAGATGGGCAAACAGGGGCCAGGAAGGCCACAGGCACGTCCTTCATCCTTGGAAAGTTCTCTGCCTTCACTGATATCTGAAGCACAGGCTCTGGGCAGGGGGAAGAGTGAAGCTTGCCATTATTTAAGGACTTAGAGATAGACGTCAGGAATTTTCAGCTTGCAGGATTGGGTCAAGGTCTTAAACCTGGGAGCAGACCACTTAATTAATATTTTGGCATGTGGATCAGTCAGAGAGAAAACTTTCATGTCCTAAAGAGGCAGCCACAGTGGAAAGAGAACCACGACACTTGCATCCATGCCCAGACTTGCTATTCGCTAAATCACGCAAACTTCCTGACTTAGCTTACTCATGCATAAATTCTAGATTGCTTCTAAACCAGTGCTTCTTGAGCATTAATGTGATGGAAACACACTGGGATCTTGTTGACATGCAGATTCTGATTCAGCAAGTCTGGGGTGAGATCCCAAAGCTTGCATTTTCAAAAAGCTCCCAGGAGAGGCTAATGGTATCCGAGGGCTCCATTTGAATATTCTTGTTCATTGTTGGCTGCATCTAAATCCAGGGCAGCTGGGGCCCCTCATTCACCCTGTGCTCTGCAGGCACTTACCAGTTCCTGCTGTGTTCCGGGCATTAGGGACCCAGGGATGAACAAGGCATCAAGACATGGGGGCAGGTAGAAAAGAGTACGACCTTAGACAAATGTCTTAAACCACTTTGAGACTTAGTTTCACTTCCTGCTGAATGGGTCAATAGACCTACCTCATAGGGTTTTGTTTTATTTTTTGGGTGCATGGTCTGGGAATCGAACCCAGGTCTCCCACATGAAAGGCAAGCATTCTACCACTGAACCACCTCACAGGGTTTTTGTAAGGATTGATGAGATAATCTATATAGAAATTCCTAGATCAAAAAATGGGAACATGAGAACTATTCAATATGTGTTGGCCCCTTTTTCCCTTTTCTGCGCCCAAGAAACTCAAAATCTACTGGAAAAGTCTTGAAAGAAAATGAATACAGAAAATGCATGAGCAAAGAGCAGAGACACTACTCTCTATGAGACCATGGGCTCTGCAGGGACTGGGCTCTGGCTAGCTGCCCTGCATAGCCCCATCGCCTAGGACAGTGTCCAGCACATGAGCTCACACTGGGCTCAGTTCCGGCTGCTGACAGTAAACCAGGAACCAAGACTCCTTCTCTGCCCTCAAGGATTTTAAAGCCTGTTGTAGGATTTAGTAAGACTAGCAGGAAATGTTTCAAGGTGAGACATGCTCTGAAAGGGTAAATCCAGGGGCCTGGGGCCCCATGGCAAGGACCCTTCCTTCCTTCTGCAGAGGGGGAAAGTTTCCTGGAGAAAACACATCTCACTTGGGACCCAGAGGGCAAGCAGGAGTTAGTTGGCAGGCACAATGTGTGTGCGTGCATGTGTATGCACACACATGTGCACACGTATTTGCACACCTATGTGTAATGGTGGGGATATTTGGTAGGGAAATTCCCAAGGATATTCTATATTTCATAAAATACTACAAAACTACTAATGACACCTAGCTAAGTTTAAATAAGAAAAGGAAAAAGTGAAATCTTGAGGTGTCAAGTGAGGAAGATTGGTGGGCAGGGGACCTTGGGGTGGAGGTTAGGATCACCTGCAGGTATAGGATGAGGTAGGACACTGGACCAAGCTGCAGGGGAGAGCTAGACTGAGGCCAGCATGAAGTCTAGAGCTCCAAAGAGCTGTCCCCTCCATGAAATAGAATCAAAACACTCCAGAATTCTGAAAGCTATCTGGGGGAGGGGAGAGAGAGGAAAGTTACGCATGAATAATTGAGACGCCAGGTCTGTGCACACACAGATGTGCAGTCCACATGTGTACTATCAGACTGTTGTGGGAATTCCAAGTGGAGAAATTAAAATAGCTGTTCAGGGCCATTGAATTCCTACATTTTTAGCAGAAGTGAATGTGAAATTGTTGCTGTTGGGAAACTTTCACAACCCAGGGGTCATGAGACTCCCACAGGAAAAAACAACCTTATTGAAGAAGAGCTGACAATCAAAATTATAAACCAAATACCCAAGAAAATGAGCACAACGAGTGAAAGCCAACCAATGAAATTAATAGAATTGGTACCTTTAAAACTGGAAATAGCACATTAATCTGAAAAGAACAGAAATATCGGTATGTTGCAAATTATGAAAGAGATGAGAATGAATGTTAACCATGGTTAAAGGCTTAGTGTGTTAGTGTGTGTGAAAAGTGATCTGAAAGAGAGCTATATGGAAGTTCTTTGGTTGAAAAAATAGTGCCATTGAAAATAAAACTCAGTGGACAAGACAAAGTACAGCTGAAGAATTAGTAAACCAGAAGGTGGGTCTGAGGAGGTCAAATAGAAAGTTGCAATGAAGGAAAAAGATACAGAAGAGTAACTGAGAGTAATGGAGGACAGAATGAGACGATTTGTGGAAATATGAGGTCCCAGAAGGAGAGAATAAAATAAATGGAGTTCTAGAAATATTTAATGAGAGAATGACAAAAAATCTTTCAGATTTGAAGAAAGACATATGTTTCCACTTTCAGGAAGCACAAGATTTCTGCACAGGCTGAATAAACATAGAAACATTCTAGACTTACGCCATTAGAGTTGGAGAACATCAAAAATCTTTCTCACAAAGACAGTTATAATGATGGAAGATTCTTCATCCCAATAATTAATACCCAACAAGGCAATAATGGCATTTTCAGTAAAATAGGGACTGAGGACTTATTTCCTTAGAACCCCCCTCTCTTAGTCTGCCAATTCTGCTATGACACGTACAGAAATTGCTGGGCTCAAACAACAGGGATTTACTGTTTCACAGCTTTGGAGGTCAGAAATCCAAAATCAAGGTCTCTGACAGAGCATGCTTTCTCCTGGAGCTGTAATGTTCTGGAGGTAGTTTGCCAGAAATCTTTGGGGTCACTTGACTTGTAGAAACGTCTTTTCCTCCATCACATGTATTCTCCGTCACCTTCCCTGGCTTCTCCTAAATGACCAAAACTGATGTCACCTGTGTTGGACCAAGGCCCAGGCTGGTTCAGTTTAGCCTCATCCAAATAGGGTCTTAGAGGGACAGCGGTTTAGGTCTTGAATGTGTCTTTGTGGGGATATGATTCAATCCATGACACTCCCTAATAAATAACCATTAAAATGTGGGGTGCAAGGGTAGTTCAGTGGTAGAATTGTCACCCTGCCATACAGCATACCAAAAAAAAAATGTGGACTGCAGTAAGATTAAAGTTGAACCTGAAGTAGGAGTCAGTAGCCAGGAATTTAGGGTGACCAAAAAAAAAAAAAAAGGCAACTATATGGAGAAATCTGAATAAGAATTTGACTGGGAAAAAAAATAAAGGTAAATTTGGGGAGCATTTAAAAATAAGGTGAAAGTAAAATACTAAAAAGCAAAACCATGGTAGATGAAAGGGTATAAATCCAAAATAATGTGTTGCAAAGGTAGATAAAAGCAGTGATTACTTTTTATACTTATTAATTTAAATATAAAAAATAAAGAGTTGAGGTTACTACAAATTTGAAAAAAGAACGCAAAATTTCAAAACCATTGGAAGGGAAAACAAATGAGTTTCCATTATCCTGGAGGGCATACTCCTGCAAAATCAGTGTTTTGCACAGTAAGTTTGATGTTTAGATAAAAAGTTTTAAAAAAATGGTCGACCCTAAGTTCTGATTGCACTGCAGTACTACATTTGTGACACTGCAGACAAGACTGAGATGTCCCCAAATTCTCGGTAATGAGTTACATTAGCATTAAAAATACCTGGTGGTTACTGTTCACCTCTGTAAATTTACCTCTGTAAATTTCAATAGCTGCTTGCTAGTATGTAGAGTACTTAGTACACATTTTTGAAGAACCATTTTGCTTAGATTGTTTCACTGACAGGCTCCCTCCAAAAGGGAGGTATTTCAAGGTGTCAGTGAAGGAAGGACATCTTCCCCTTCTCTCTGGTGGGGCCTCAACTCTCTCTTCAAAGAGGTCTTCTCAGCCTCTTTCCTTTCCAAACTCTAAGTCCTTGTGTATCCTTGATCAGGCTTTGGGGTTCAAGATGGAACCATTCCTTGGACATTTCCTTTGTAGATCCTGGATTCCCTGTTCTGATTTGTAACTTCGTATCCATGATCGCTTTAAAACTTCAGCAATAGCACCCTGTTATGTATAAACTGGGGTAATATTTTCCTAGTTTGTTCTTTTATCTTACTGGTAGGAGCGCCCAGCGAAAAAGCTTTGGAGACCAACTGGTCTGGTCATTTTGCTGCTCAATTCGGTTACCTATACTAAATGAATTCTGGCTCTGCTACCCTACAGATCCTGCCTTAGAAATTGTAATAGAAGAACAAGGATCAGGTTTTGAGACAGAATCCATCATTTGGCAGCCCAGCTTCCAAATAATTCTCCTCCCAGGCTCAGACATTCCAGGTCTTGTCACAGCTTAAACGTGCTTTTTCTGTTTGGTCAGTCTGAGTTAAATTGCTCTGGGCATTTTTCAGTTTCATGAGCAGGAAAAAAATAAACTTTTTCAACTTGAAAAATAAATGGAAGCCATTCTTTTTGGCGGCAGATAACTCCGGAAGATGTGACCTTTCAAAGTTCACATTGCCCCAGTGAATTGTTTCCTTGGAGGAACGGAATCTGCATGAGTTCAATCAAATAATGTCAAAGAGAAAATGCTAAGTGATGGAGGAAGAAAAAATATTTATAGGACAAGTAAACTTTGGAGCGAGTCATTCTCCTTGATTTCCTGTGCCCGGGTTTCAATGCTGGTCCGTGTGCTTTATGTCACTTTAATAACCGAGTTAGTTTGGCTGAATAAATACAATGATTTGATTTAGAAAACGTGATTACTAGGGTGCCTACGAAAATATGTTTCTATAGAAAATGGGATAATTTGATAGCTTCTGGGTAAAAAGGATTTTCTGTTGAACATTGTGCAAACAAATCCAAGTGACACTTTTTTCCCCTTGGTGGATTCCTTTGGTAATCGACCTACCAGGTTCTGGAAATGGACCATTATGCAAATTCATGAAACACAGCTAGATCTTTTCACCTTGGGATGTTTATAATTCTTTTCCTTGGAAATAAGATCCTTAAATGAAAATCTCAGTGGTAATGCACCGTGAAGAATAAGACTAAAATGTCTCTCTAGGAAAAGAACATTAAAAAAAAAAGTTAAGCTACTCAGGGAAATATTAGCTCAATTTCATGGCTGAGATATTATGGATTCTCTTAAAAACTGCATTATACAAATCTCTTATGATGTATAGCCGTGAGCCTCTCTGTTTATATTTCTCCTCCCCGGCTCAGTGGTAGGCCTGGGACGTGGTATGGAGCAAAGGCTGCTTGGGTTATGGTGTGGTTTTCCTTCTGGTTTAGTGTTAGGGTTAGGGTTATGGTTAGAGCTAAGGTTAGGGTTAGGGTTGGGCCCTTTGATAGCCTGTGTGCTCCATTTCTTCTGGGCAAGATGGGTAAGGCTATCCATGGGTGTTCGTGGAGGATGTGGGGAAGACATGATAAGGGAGTACAGAGGGGTTAGTATCAGGCCAAAATTTAAAGGTATCTTGTAGCTTACAAAACACACTCATATTCTGCAAAACATTTATTGAGTACCTCTGTAAACTAGTTACTATACATTCATTATTTCATTTTAATCTCAAATGCTTCTCCCAGCATTACAAAGCGGAGCTCCACAGAGGTTAACACGCATGAAGTGGCCTTCATGATGGTGGCTGCATGAGAAATTCACACTGCCCCAAGACTCAGAGCAAGTGGTCAGATGGCCAAGGAAATACTTCCAAGAGACATGAAGAAAAAGTGTAAAAAATGAGAATACCTTAAAGACAACAAGCAAAACAAACCCAAAGCATAGCATAGAGCCCATGAGCCCAATAAAGCATTTTGCAACTTCAAGAAAAACGAAGCATCTTGAAAAACCTCCAGGGTTCCCAGGCTGAGAAACCACAGGGAGGGCTGCAGTCCCTGGGGGCCTGAGTGTAATATGGGGCAGCCTTGCAGAAGGGCCAAGGGAGAGGATGCTGTGGCTCCAGCACAGGAGGACGCTGGTCCCCTGGGATGCCAGGAGAAAACCTAAGACCCCATCAGCCATCAAAAAAGCAAGAGCAGCACTGGAAACCCAGACCTGAAAATGGAAGTAAGTCACAAATACCAGAGAAGTCAATACAAAACAGGCCTCTGCACAGATACGTGGTATGGATTAGCTGCACAAGCAGAACGCGAGGATGCACTGGCTTAAAACTCAGTTTGAAATGATTGAAACGGTCAAAGTCAGAATCTGGAATATGGGTTTCCAGGGGACAGGATAGGGATGGGAAATGGGATGTTGAGGTGCAAAATGTACAGTGTTCCTATTGGAACGATGGGACTGTTTGGTGATGGGTGACGGTGATGGCAGCACGACGTTGTGGATGTAATTAACAGCATTGAGTTACATATATGAACATGATTAGAAGGAGAAATGTTAGATTGTATATGCGGGAGCAGCGGAAAATGTTTTTAAAAATCCATGGAACTACCGTTCACAAACGATGAACCCTTAGTTAAACCGTGACTATGGGTAATAGTACAATTATTAAAATCTACCCTCAGCAATGGTAACACATGCTCCACACCAATGCAAGGTGTTAATGTAGGGTGCTGTGTAGGAATCCTGTATTTTGTGCATGACTGTTCTATAAACTCCCAACTTCTCTAATAAAGAAAAACTCAGTCTGATGCCCTCCCAAACCCTGTCAGGCCGTACTTCTTGTTGGTATTTTGTGGTTATCATGTTTGTTTGATGCGTAAAGGATGTATTTTGGCATTAGACTTTGCGCAGGTTTTAATGTATCTTTCCCAGGCTCCTGACACCTAAAAGTTGACAAGCCATGCATGTTAGAAAGGCAGCTAACTGTGCTTTTTGAGTGATTTCTTAGCCCATGTCACATGGCTAGAGCTCTGACAAGGGTGAATACAGAGCGCTGGGCTTCGGGGTGGCGGTGTTTATCCAGAAACACTGAAGGAAGCAGAGGCAACCCTGTGCCAGCCCCAGCTTTTGCTCACATGTGTTAATGAGGAACTGAAATCCTTCCAGGCCCCAAACTACAGACACTTCTTCCCTGACCTCTGCACACTCCCCTCATTAGCAAAAGGGGCCTGTGATTCCCGGGCTGCCTGGGTCTCCTGGGGTGAAACAAAAGTTGGGTGCTGCAGACCCACGAGGCAGATGAAGTTCCCTGCTAGGGGACCCCCCTGGTTTTTAGGTCTCTTTCCGTTTCCCTACAATCTCTGAACCACATCCCATTTTAATGTTTGCCAGTGATGTAAATACTCCCGTGATGGCCGATTACAAGGATGGCTGTGTTTAATAAGCGGCTCACAAAATTCCTGAGTATTTCACAATCGGCTCTTGTGAACCGGTTTGAGCCGGCTTCAGCTCACAGCTGGTTCTCCCCACACTGGAATGGGTGTCCCGGAGGGCAGGGATTTCTGTATGTTTTGTTAACTGCGGCAAGCTCAGTCTTCCAAATGGTGCTTGGCCAATGGCACACATTTAATAGATATCTGTAAGTGAAGGAATAAGGATAAAAGAATATTTTATAACTGGGATAATTGAATGGAAACAATGTATTCTGTCATTTTCAAAGTTGCTATTGAGAACTTGGTCCATGTAATTCATTACATGCTGTGCTATAATATTTTAATGTTGCCAGAATGTTTACTACTGGGGTTAATTTGTTCCACCATTATTTGAAATTTAGGTAATTTTTTAAAAATTAGCACATTATAAATGTTTTTGAACATAAACATTTTAAGTGTTTTTGAACATAAATATTTATTCTAATTAACTAAACCAAATGGAGACTAATGAAGTCAAATGGTAGGAGTCTATTGTTTGCTTAAGATTAATAAAATTATGCCAAAAAGGATTTGGGAAATAAATGTGTGAGGACTTCAAGTGAGATTCTGAAGTTAAAATGAGATAAAATTGTTTGCCCAAGCTTATCTCTTAGAACATATTTTTAGGAAGTAGAATTAAAATGTGATACTTGTAAAATAATGGAAATATGGACCAGTGAAACAGAGAAGGCATCCAAAAAAATTGAATTTCTTTACAGTAAAGTTTAATATGCAACTATCATAAACAATGGAGCATGTATATTTTTTAAAAACTGGGTTGAGGGTAACTTGTAAAAATATTGAGAAAATTTTTCTTTAGATTTTACATCATAATTTATAGCAAAATAAAATCAATCTAATAAAATAATTTAAGAAAACTAAAATAATTAAAGTTAGAAAATAAATTTTATTCTGAATATAGGAGTGGAAGTTTTTCAAGGATTAAAGCAATAGAAGAAATCATAAATGAGTTCAACAAGTTTGGGGATATAAGGAATTTTAAAATGTCCCACAAATGTTAACAAAACTAAAAGTGAAAAGAAAGTTGTGACTACTACGAAAGATATAAGATCTGTTAAAATTTTATTCAAATCTGTAAGAATTCTATACAGTCAGAAATGGACAAGAGGTTGAAGAATTTAGCTAGAATTTGCATTTAAAGTAAAGTACCAATGATAGAGACACATAAAGAAAAATAAAATTAGTTCAACATGCTTATTAATTAAAGCAATGCAAAATAGAATTTTATTAGGAGATGCTGTGGGCTTGGCTCAAGTTTCTTTTCATCTATCATACCACCTGGGCTGACTCCATCTTAATTCTCCCATGGCTTCACTGAGCAATTTATTGATCCAAATGTGGACCTCCGTTCGTCCATTTCCAAGTCAGCCATGGAAACAACAAAGGAAATATCAGAACCTTGCAAAGGTAACCAACTGGACTTGCAGTTTGTGTATGCTTGTACTGTCCTGAGAGATATTAGACTAAAAATTTCTTGTTTTCCTGAAGAAAAGCCAAGCCAATAAACCATAAGCAAAAGTATTTCAATCCCAAATGCATTGCTTTGGGATTGTTTCACATTTGCTTCTTATATGAAGTTTAAACAGAAAGCCATAGGTGCATCTGTGCTGCCAGTGCATCATGATACCTTGATGCCAATGTTTGTGGAGCAATTGTCGTCAGGAATACATCCAACTTCAGTGGTGGCCTGAGTCAGTGAAGTATACGCTGCCAGGCAGCAGAAGAGACTGAAGTTTCTACCTGATCCTGACCTCTAGAGAGGCCTGTCTGCCCATCTGCTAGGTCTAGGTCAGGCACATGGGGCACTCTCTTGGGGTTCTGTCTCTGTGTCAACTCCATGGCCTTTACGAAGCCACAGTTATAGGGATTCTGAGGGGCTGCATATGAGGTTCAAAGGATACAGGGATAAAAAAGGAATAGTATTTTAAGAGTAATTAATCAGCAACAGATGAAGTTCACATGCCATTGGCTCATGTCCACAGCAATAGAACTAGACACCTTCACCTGGGCAAATTGACACCTGAATCTAACTACCACATAGCCACCCCTTGTCACCTTGGCAACTATACACATCACCTTATATATTAAGGTGGAAAAAATTCTCTTCTGGTTGTGGACCTATGAATCTCAAAGCAAGTTATCTGGTGCCAATATGCAAGGAGGGACAGTCACAGGATACATGTTTTCATTTCCATAGGAAGAAATTGGAAGGAACACAGTTGTTACAAGACCCAAATAGTTCTAAAAACCTGCAGAACAAATTCCATTGGATTTCAAAGTCTGAAAGTCATTTATCCTTTGGCTTTAGAAAGTGGCAGTCCCACCCTCTCCAAGGGCCTATGCTGTGGCCTGCCTCTTTCCAAATCAACCTCAGGGGACATTGAGGAGACCACCTTTTTCCCGGCTCCACTCTCTCCAGGCATTGGGACCACCCTGGGCTCTCTGCCATTTCTGGGGCACATGCTTATCCCCTCCATGTGGTGGCAGTCAGGCTCTCCCAAATCCCCAAGGAGCATGCTCTACCTTCTCCAAGGCCTGAGGATGCATGACTCTTCCACTGCAATGAGGTGGAAGGCCCATCCTCTGCCTTCAGGGCAAACTCACCCTCTCCATGTATATGGGTGGGTCCACTCTCCTGGCCTGAGGTTTCTTGCCTTCAGACCCAAAATTCCATGGTTCTTACTCTGCAAACTCCAATTTGTCCCTTTTGTGCCCCCTTTTGTCCAGATTGGCAGCAATTCTGTTTACATCAACAGTCTTTTCAAGCACTCCAGGACTTCTCCATCATTCTCCTCACAGTTCTTCCAAAATCTTCTTAGCCATCCAAAAAACTGTTCCAACATGTCTGGTATTTGCAAACTGCAGCAGCACCCCACTTGTCCAGTACCAAATCTGTTCTAGTTTGCTAGCTGCTGGAATGTAACACACCAGAGATGGATTGGCTTTTTAAAAGAGGATTTATTTAGTTAAAAGTGTATAGTTCTTCAGAGGGAAGGCAGCTAACTTTTAACTGAGGTTCTTTCTTATGTGGGAAGGCACAGGGTGATCTCTGCTGGCCTTCTTTCTAGGCCTCTGGGTTCCGACAACTTTCCCCAGGGTGATTCCTTTTTGCATCTCCGAAGGCCTGGGCTGAGCTACGAGTGCTGAGATGAGGTATGCTGAGCTGCTTGGGCTGTGCTACGTTGACCTCTCTCATTTAAGCTTCCAGTCAATTAAATCAAACATCATTCATTACAGCAGGCCCACCTCCTAGCCGACTAGCAGATGTAATCAGCAACAGATGAGGTTCACATGCCATTGGCTCATGTCCACAGCAATGGAACGAGGCACCATCACCTGGCTAAGTTGACACCTGAATCTAACTACCACAATGGGCTTAAGACAAAGCTGCATTTTGCAGAGGAAAGCATCAGTGAATTGGAAAATAGGGTAATAGAAACTATTCACAGAAAGAAGAAATGCTGTAAAAAAGATCTGAGATTTTATGTCAAGGAATAGATGAACACTGATGCAGTGAAGAGGACATGGACTTGGAGTTGGTCAAGTCCAGACTTGAAACATAATTCTATGTATGCCTAGACAAGTCATTTAACTTCTATGACCTCAGTTTCCTATTGTTTTAGTCAAATTATTGAGGGGAAAAGCATAAATTGCATTAAAAAATCAAGCATCTGAGACATAGAGTAGCAAAGAGATTATACCAAGAGCACAGAAATACAGAGTGTAAAATACAGAGTAGGAATCAAACATTTATCATCTGACTCTCAGTCCAGGTCTAGTTTTTTTGTAGAAACATGACAGGTCAAAGCAATGGATATGCTGGCACTTCTCGGATGGCTGGACCATTTTTAGGGATTCATTCAGGCTGACATTTTCATGAAATGACCTTCTAGTACTTCTTCCATAAATGGGATTTGAATAACTGAATTCTGATTGCAGAACAATGCAAAGAATATGAATCTTGCAACCACTTCTAGCTATGTCAAGTCAGCAAGTTTTCTAGACCTCAGATTGTTCATATGTAAATATAATACTAGATTGATATAGTTTGATGAATATAAATCAGAAGCACATAGGATCCTCCATTCGATATGTCTTTCCCCTCTGGATCAAGGATATTGAACCATTACCCACTATCACACTAAGCTTCTGAGACCCAGGGATAGATACAAACAGATGTTTTGGAACCTCTGTTTATCACTAAATAAACAGCTGGAGTGAATAGGGTAAAAGAGCACTTTTAGGGCAATTTCCAACCCCAATATTCCTTGGTACATAAACATAGACCAATCTGCCAATGTTATCAGTCTCCTGGGCCCAGTCCCCTTAAAATTGAGGTTCCCAGATCCTACAAGGCAGCACCCTCATTCATACACCAGTGCTGAGATAGGGATACCAAGCTAGATGTCAATATAGTAAACCCGAGACAAAGGTGCAATCTTTCAGTTTCTGTAAAGAGACAGACTATGTGAAAGTGGAAGAATTTCTAAACTTGAAGTCAGAAGACCTGAGCACGGGCACATCTATCTCATCCATGCAAAGGTGGGAATCACCCAGACTGATTTCTCACAGACCTTTGGTGGAAATACAAGGGCCAAAGGATATGGAAGGGTTTGTAACACAAAACATATGGCTCACATGTGAAAGAGAGAGAAAGAAGGGCATGTGCACAGTTTGCCATAGGGCTAGGAAGCTCTCAAGGCTATGCAACTATATGATATCTGTGGCTGCATAAACAAATTAGCAGCATTTCTACCTAGTTTGCAGCATTCCTAGGCACAGAGGTCTTCCAAGGGCTCATGTGCCTGTCATTTCCAGCTCTAAGACTTTTGAAGCATATCTGCACTCAGGACATTGTGCAGGAAATATCTCTGAGGAATCCTGGGGCACAGGATGAGAAAAATTGGTGCCTTCTCTTCTCTGTCTCCTTTCTTTCCTTTTGTCTTCTGCACGGAATAGAGGTCATTGTTGCTTAGGGATGTACCAATGGCTCTGACAAGCCTGGGCTAGGGACAAAGGAGACAGGGAGTCTACTGGGGGACCCACCCTAGACTTTAAAGGTGTTGCCTGGAGAAGCTTGGAGGCTCTTCAGTGTCTGGTCCAATTTACTACCAGGCTTGGGTATGAGCTACAGGCCTAACTGTAAGCAAGCTGTGCCTCAGAAACCTGGGTTTAGGAGTGGGTGCTGAGAAAAGAGGAAGAACCTGGTTCCATAGGGGTTTCACTCTCTTTTTCCACAGCCCCTGTCACCCTTCCAGAGAAAGTTCTTAGTTATCAGGGTTAGAGTTACCTGTGTAACATCAAAGAAAGTTCCAGAATAGCTCATCTCAATTTTAAATAAGGAGGTTGCTTATGACAACCTGAACTATTATAACCAAAGGGATAGCTTTGCAGGGTAGTAAGCTCTCCAACAGATGAGAAGGTCCATTAAATTTCTGAGCTGTACCATCTCAGAGCTGCAAGCAAGGATTCTTTTAGTTTCTTTTCAGTATCACAGTTAGCTAAAATTCCAATATGATGGATCTCTAAGGTGTTTCCCACTCTAAAAGGAGAGAATCCATTTCCAGTGCCAACTTCTGCCCTTACTCAAGCCATGACTATGTTTCTGAACCCAATCCCAATACCTCCAGCTCCCACACCAAGGACTTACCAGATTTCCAGATACCCTGGAAAGGCTTGTGTGGAGCCCACTACAGCAGCTTGCCACATAAGGCATCTGTGTCTGCTGCAAGACCTAAAGGGATGAGAAGTCTGCAAATGTCCATTGGTTTAATGAGCTCTAATGGACCTGGAAGAATGATAATGAATACGATAGAGCCAGTCCTTGCTCAAATAGGCCATCACATTGTGACTTGGTAGCCCCCTAATGTTGTGAGTACAAGAATTCCAGACCTCTTAAGCAAAGCTGAAAATATGGAAACTTCCAGAGGGAAATTGGGAGAAAAAAATCTTAGCCCAGGGCTTGAGCTGGCCATTCAGAATGGCCTGGTTTCTACTATTCTTTGATTTCTCCTATCAGCCACGTTGGCCTCGGAAATTAAAATACTGAGCATCAGTTTAGGGGTGCAGAGAAGATTTAATGACAGAGCACGGGGGGCTTGGAGGACCATAGCTCATCCTATATTCAGTTTGGCTAAAGCAGCCCTCACTTATTCATGAACACTGGTAGCATCACAAGTCTCCTGTGGCTGGAGTGTGACAGCAAGAAGGTCTTCCTTTCTTGAAGCCCGGGTGGTTTCCAGTCTAGTTCCAATCTCTGTGCCTGGGGAAGACTGGGTGCAGATTCTGTGCAGCTCTGTCTCCCCACTAAAGCATCAGGAGAGTCTTCAAAGATGCAGTCCTCTACCTCAAATGATAAAGAAGGAATGTGCGTGTAACTAAAACATATACTAGTGATGAAGTGGGGCTTCTTTCTGGAACATTGGCCAAGGGAAAGATTCTAGGGCTTGTGTTACATGAGCCACCTGGCCCTTATGGTGAAATATGCTTGACTTCAGGAGGGCGTTCAGCACTAGGGGCTCCCACTGCTCTGACTCAATACCATGTGTACCCAGGCCTTTACAGTTTATAGTCTCTTCGTGACTGCCTGTGTGCTCATAAAGATAAGAATTGTTCATCTCTTTGGTCAGGTGAGGGCACTAGGTCCAACAGGAGGATCAAGGGACCCCAAGGATGCCTCTGGAAGGAGACAGAGGTGGGTCTCCTCTGACACCCACAGCCCGTCAGAGTGGATTCTCCTCCCTAAAGAGATTGCTCATTGGGTGAATTGCTGTCTGGTACTGATTTGGCACATCTGACAATAAACAGCTTTTTTGGACCCCCTGCCCAGGTCCTATTTTGAGCCTTTACTCTGGCTCTGGGTGAAAGGAACAGGAGCCTGTGCCTGCTGTGCTGGCCACCTGCAGGCCAGCTCTCTTCGGAGCCGGCGGGTGCTGCCTGCCATTGTTCCTGCTCCTCGCCACTGAGCCAGTGATGCTATCGCTGGGGGCCCATTGTGTGCCGGGCCGGCTGCCAGGCCCCTGGGCTCGCACAGGGCTGTGTCATATCCCCACTTTCCTGGAATTCAAGGAGTAAGAACAAAACCACTGACTCCTTATTCACTCCTCGATTATTTCCAGCTTCATTTTCAGTCTCCCTGTATGGCATTGTTTTCCCAGGAACTATGAAGCAATGAGACTATTAAAAAATTCAAACCTATACATGGACTGTTTATCAAGAAAACAATTCTAGAAAAAAAATCCTGGAAATTTGTCCAGGGAAGACTTTGGTGTGGGACGGAGACAAAGGGAAAGGCAGTGTGGAGAATTGGGTTACCCATCCACGGGTCGACCAGCTGGCCCTGAGCTGGGCACACGCAGGCTCTCACAGCGAGGGTGGCACTGTACATGTCCTGCTGTCTTTGCAGAACTCTTCCAAGGAATAGAAAGATTCATGTTTCCCGTTGGATAATTCATGAAGTACTTTTAAACACACCCGTTCTCGTGGGGGAAGATTTCCAAGCAACAGCATAACTTTTGATGATGGATTTTTGGATATTAAGCATATTAGTTCAGCATGGTTTGATATGTGGATTCAATTGAAAGGAACAGCCGCTAAGACCCAGCTCAATTAAATAGACTTGGACTGGAAGATGACTGGGCAGGTATGGAGATATCATTCCATACCTGCCCTCCCTGGGTCTCTTCACTGCCTGTCACAGATCTAGGTGACAAAGAGAGGTGTCATTTGTGTGCATATTCCTTAAGACCTGGCATTTCCCTGCCTCACTTCTCCCCCTGGTGTTGGCTTTGCTCATCCTCTCTTTTGGAACCTAAGCCAGGTGGAAAGCAGGGCCCTGGGTCCTAGAGGCTTCTGTGCCAGGTATCTTAGTTGGCTCATTGAAAACAGGGTGAATCCAAGGGCCATGTAGGAGCCTTTCATTGTGCCTGAATTTGCTGATTTCACAGCTTTTTCATTTGTTGCTGGTGTTTAAGTGCCATGGTACTCCTTGCATAGATAGGGCTGGTGGACTGGCCACTTGGAGTCCAGAGCAGATGGGCTTGAATGGGCTCATCTCCACTGGTTTGCTCATTTGTGCTCAGCCCTTGGTCCTCAACCAGAAGCTCAGAGACCACAGCAGTGTAAAGGTGCATTCAGGGCCTGGGGAGTTTTGACCACTCTCAGCCCAGTGCAAATCTGTTTTCTTGCCCCTACCCCAAGGTAGAAGAGAAAGGACATTGTCAGGAATGTAATGAGGAGCTTCTAGTCTCCTTCACCATCTACAGATCATTCAGTGGTTAGGAGCAAATAGGAAAGAGCCCTTCCCTTCTGGGTCCCAGGTTGTCGAGCGTGTGAACATGGGCCCTGGCATCAGGGAAACCCACTTCCTCTGCAAAACTCTTCAATTCTGTGGCTTCAGCGACAAAAATGCTGAGCCTCCCATTTCATGCGATTCCAGATGGCCTGTGCATTCGCAGGCCCTGGGGCTACAAGCAGCTTCAGCTGCTGCTTTTCCTCATTTGGGAGAATAAAAACATGGGTTTGGAACAACTTTGAGCTCTCTAATTGGGCCACCAGCTGATCTACCCCAGCCTTCTTCCTTGGAAGAAAGTTGGTCTCCTAAAAGGAACCGGGAAATGCCTGTTTGCGTAAGCTTGTGTTTTCCATGGTTATATAGCAAAATCCCATTTTTATAAGCAGAGTTTAGTTCACAGCATAATGAGGCACCATTCAGCTGTCCAAAAGAGCCAGGCAGGCTCCCTGCCTGCATGAGACTAGGATCCCAGCCTTCACAGAGGATGGAGGCCCTAGGAGAGGGAGGCAGCTTCTCCCAGGATATGCTCCAGGCACTGTTTCCATGCCCTGGAAGTGAGTGCAGAGTGGAATTCTGCACAGTCAGGCTCATTTCACTGAGGGGTATGGAAAATGCCTCTTTAGCCTTTGAGTACTCCACTTCTCTTCTTGCCTGCAAAATGGCAGGTCCAACACTGTAAACCCTTGTTCATTAGGAAGATTAATTCATCATTCAGGTATTAAAATATAATGTAAGCTTCACAACAGGGCAGGAGCTGGAACTTTGTTAGATTGTGCAAAGCTTTAGCTTTAGCATGAACTTCTGACTGTCATCCAGTTGGGCCAGTTACACCTTCATTCACCTGTTTGTTCATTCTTTCTTTTGTTCATAATGTAGCAAGCTTTTCTGGGGACCTGCCCTGGCCCTGTGCTGAGGAAACATGCCCACATCCAATGCACACTGAGTCTTCCCCATGCGTACCCCATAAAAGGCTGTAAAGTTTCTGATTTTGAGCTTTTCATCTATTTATGGTGGATAAAGAGGACTTTACTAGATGAGGTTGAGTAGTAAAAAGAGGATGCCATGTTCATTCTGGGAGCGAGCCCTGCAGACACATCTTTGCCTCTGGCTTTCCGGTCCCTGCTCTGGAGGAATATGACCCCAGCAACCCACAGGGGCCTGAAGACCTATACACGGTAGGAAGAGCGCCCAGACTCGTCTGCAAGGACACATCCAGGTGGGGGCATGTTTGGAGAAGGTAACACATGTTTAACACAAAATGGTACTAATTCATGGCTAGCCAGGACTCAATTCAGTTAGTAGGAGCCAGAAAAGCTCCAGGCAACTGACATCCACTCAAGTGGGGGAATTGATTCTTTAAAAATGAAAAAATACAAGCACAACAGGTAAAGCAAATCTGTTTTCCTGCACACCTCTCTCAGGCTACAGTTTACATGGGCCGATAAAATCTTATTCATTTGGGGAATTTGCTATGGCAAAGTGGAACAGTTTAGCCATTAGCCAGATAACACAGGAAACATGCATTTTCTACAGCAGAAGGCAACAGAGTGTTTTTGTTTGTTTCTTCAAACAAACCTCAAGCCCTTCACCATTTCAAAACTTACGGAATAGGAACATGGATATTCTGTGCAGGAGACTTGCCTGATGCAAAGGTGTACTTCCCAATATGCAAAAGCCAACTCTGGGATTCTAAAAACCTCCAAACAACTTTGGGCATAAATTTCTATTCAGAGGAAGAAGGTTTTATGTGTTTATAGTCTTCTATCTAGACCAAAGGATCTTGGAGTGTTGCTGTTTATTTTTGTGGCTCAAAGGCAGAACCCTCAAGATAATATAAAATAGGTAATATAATAAAACTACTTTATAAATCTGAAACAAGGTCCAGTAGGTACATGCCCTGTCAACTCTGAAATAAACAAGAAGGAGCTCTTGCTGGCTTCGTTTCCTCCTCATTTCTTCATCCATGTGCCAGAATCCCTCCTTGGATTTGTTTTTGTTAATTCCCCTGGCCCATCATGGACAGGGTCAGTCCTGGTGCAATTATAAGTGAACCTTGCCTTCATCTGCAGTGTGGCATGGAAGGATGTGTTTTCACTCCTTCTCCTGGTGGAGTAGAAGGGACAGGGCTGAGCAGCTGCCTGCAGAATGGCCAACCAAACACAAGTCAATCAACTTGTCATGGGAAGGTCTGGTTCTTAACCATGGCGCTTTACTTGGCAAAACCATCCCTAATTCTTGGGTAAACATTAGAAAGTGGTACATTGCAAAATAGATGATTATCTGTGAATAAAGGACACCAAAATGTCAAGCCTCAGGGTCCCCAACCTGATCATTTAGCATGAGGACAAGAAGACCCAGGGAAAGTAAGTGATTTGCCCAGGGTCACCTAACAGGAGGAGTTATAGAGCCTGAGCTCCTGTGTTGGGAAGGAAACTTTGGGAACTATCACCCCAACCACCCCAAGAGCCCAG
This sequence comes from Myrmecophaga tridactyla, assembly GCA_004026745.1. Taxonomy (NCBI): domain Eukaryota; kingdom Metazoa; phylum Chordata; class Mammalia; order Pilosa; family Myrmecophagidae; genus Myrmecophaga; species Myrmecophaga tridactyla. Next base: position 154,103 of record PVIY010000180.1, read on the forward strand.
GCCCTGCAAGGCATGCTCTGCTTTAACATGGAAGAATTTGGGAGTCCCCATCTCCCTGACTGTCCTAGTGAATTTCACATCTGCCCCAATCTTTGGATGCTGCTCATCACTGGCTTAGGTTCTGTTGTCTGAATTGAAGTAGAATAAATACATTCTTTCCTCCAAGTTAGGGTTCTTCAAAAATATGAAAACTCCTGTCCTACCCTCTCCAGCCTTCATTTTTCCAGAGAAACCCCATTTTTTTCAGTAGTTCCTCAAACTGATGATCCCTTCTTCTTCTGATGTCTTTGAAATTGTCGGTGCTGCTATTAAAACGTGGCATCAGAAACAGAATACAATATTCCATGCAGTGACCTGACCAGAAAGAAGGACGTGGAGGGCCTGACTTGAGCTGATGACTCTGTAGGGATTGTGGTGTCTGGTTGAGACTCACAGCTGTCCTGCACCATCTGACCATGCCCCACAGTTTGGTCACGCACAGAACTTGCACATTTTTAGGTCCTTATTTGTTGGTTTAATGTAAACTGATATGTGTATTCAATTTATTTATGCAACTATTCATTTCTTGTCCTTCTCATTCTTAAAAAGACTCAGGTGACTTAAAAAAAGTAGAATACAGCCATTGAGAAATATATTAATTGAAAAACTAGTCAAGGGAACATGATGAAGAGGGGAAATAAGAGAAAGTCAAAAGTTGGACTGGTAGACAAAATGAATTCCAGGAGACCCAATGACCCTGCTAGAGGGAAGCCACACATCTGGCTGTGAGTTCCCTAGTAACAAGTGGAAAGATGGCAACAGATTCATTTACATGTCAGAGTGCACATCCAAGAGACACAAGGCCCCAGATAGGCACAGCTATTCCTGGTACAGAGCCCAGAAAGAAGTGTTTTCCACAGATTTGACAGAGGCCACGGTGTGGATTGGTGCTCCATGAAGACTGCAGCAACTGCAGCAGGTTCTTGAAGGCTCTCTGGACTCTGCTGCTCTTATGCCACCCTCACGTGAGGCCCTTTGGCAATTGCTATTTTTTAACCAATTAAATACTCATTAAATATCTATTGAACATCAATTTTTAAAATACCAATTAATATTTATCCTTGCTCCATTTTAATGCATACTGTGGGGGGATCTCACTTACAAAGGAAGAAAGAAAAACTGTGGGGAGCCTCGGTGTCACTCACTACCCTAATAGGGTCCCCTTGACTTTGGAGGCTCTGTGACATTCATCCCTTTTTGCTACTGGATTGTGTCCTTTTAAATGAATTGTGGTGTTTTAAAATGAAACATGTTTTGAGATCTGGGACCTTTCTGTTCTGATTTCTTAGCTCCTGAAAGTTCTAGCTGGAAACCTGCGGTTATGCTGACACCTGTACTCCATGGTATGGAAACTGCTTTAACTCTCCCAAAGTTCTAGCTGCCTGGTGCGACAGGGTGGGTGGGAGGAGCTGCTTCCACTTGCCAAGTGGCTCTGGTGGCAGGGAGAGAGAACAGCTGTCCAGTGTTCCTCTGGTCAGGATGTGGGTGGGATTCCCAAGTGGACTAAGCCGAATGGTCTTGAGATTTCATGAGGTGAGCATCCGTGGCCTCACAGCTCCTCCAATTGGGAGAACTGGCAGGATGGGTAGCTTGGACACTGAGGTCTGCTCAGAAGGATCTGGACCTAAGAAGTGGAATAAAACTCAATGTCCAGTCTTCAACTATGTTATCATAGCTCCCCACCATCAACAATGAGGAACTGGCGATACTTGTCCAGTTCCTGATGGCTTTACTCCAGTTTTCATTTCCTCGACTACTGCTTGCATCTGCGTGGGCCATCTTAGAACACGGTCTCTTCTTGCCTCATGTTGATATCAGCATAGAGCTTTTGTGGGTGCAGTAGGGTTTCATTAATTCCAATGCCAATGATCAATATCTCTAGACTTTTTGTCACCTCTCTGGTTCTCTGAATACTTCACAAATCGCTTTTTCTAGGTCAGTAAGGTACTGTGAAGAGAATGCTGTTCCAGGGACTGTCTTACCAGGATGAGAGAGGGCAGAGAAAAAGAAGGAGAGATTTAGAGAGAGACAGAGAGAGGGGAGGGAGGAAATGAGAGAGGAGAGAGAGAGAGAGAGAGAGAGAGAGAGAGAGAGAGAGAGAGAGAGAGAGGGAAAAATTTTTTATTCTTGGGATTTTGTCCCCAAAGAGGAAATAAATTAGTAGCAGAAAAGGTACATGCACATGACATTTGAGGCTGACATTTGGGGTACTCCCCTCTGAACAAATTCCTCAGCTTTCCAATGAAAGTGGCCAAGACTTTACACTCCATTTTGGAGATAAAGACCCATAGGCTCAAACAATTCAGGCAATTTTCCGAACTCAGAGTAAGGATAGAACAAAACCTCAATAGGATCTGGATCTCAGAAGTGGAATAAAACTCAATGTCCAATCTTCAACTACGTTATCATAGCTCCCCACCATCAACAATGAGGAACTGGCGATACTTTGTATTTTGCTTCCATTCAATGATGATGCAAACCAAAAGCAAGAGGAGAGGGAAAAGGGTTTATTTATTCTGGCAGAACCACCTGGAGAGTTTGCCCCCACTGGGTCTGGAAAGCCCACCCTGGAGAGGTCCTTGGACCCAGCAGCAGTGTGAGCCTGGGAGCAGCCTTGACACTTTGTTCTTTCTGCTTGGGGAATGCTTTGCCATTTCCTGAACAAGAACAAGAACTTTATCAGAAATGTTTGGGACTTCATCTGCCTAGAAGCATTGTGCTTGTCCCACGCACTGACATTTGCAGAATTGCAAACACGCTGTGGTATCTCATTAAATCATCCTGTGACACTGAGCTATAGGAATTGGTGATGAATGTTGCATAAACCCCACTTCCCAGTTGATGAAATGGAGGTTGTAAGCGCTCAAGGCCATTTGCAATAAGGGCCCTGAACCAGGCACCCGGGACCCACCTGCCTCCATTTACTCATAGAATCCCTTTTGTCTGTGTCCCTGTCACTTGCAAAGCCCCAGGCATTGGGCCAGGACCACCTGACACCAAATGTTGTCTGGGTCACTGTTCCTTCTTGGTATTTTTATCCTGGCAGTAAACACATTTAGAAACACCAGGACCCCCAGAAGCAGCAGCTTCAGCTTTGGACAATGGAGTCTGATAGCTGTCCCCTAGAGAAATGGGGGAGAGCGGAAACTTTTTAAAAGATCACATTCTTTGTTACTGTTGGCGCTCTCTGAAATTTTCCCTGGTGCTGAACTCGTTTCAGCTGAATAAGCAGTAGAGACTTAATTCTGGAACTACTGTAGACCTCATCTCAACGGTGGCGGAATGAATGTTTAAGGGTTATTGAACAGTCTTTCCATGGCCCCTTAAGATCTGTGAAATAAATCTCTGTTCCTGGCAAACACACGGAGGGCTTTTCAGTCTCCATGCCCCATTGAAATGTCAAAAGTATGTCAGGAAGGCATAGGTTCTCTAGTTTGGGAACTTGGATAGAACAAACCAATGATGTATGCAAACCAGCTACATCCAGCATCTCTGGGAAAATAGGCATCCATCTGATATTGCCTTTGTTTTACTATATTAGCACAAAATTAGGCCTGATTTGACAGTTTCAGCATCCGACGGGCATGTTGAATTCTTGGGTGTCCCAAGATGGCAGACCTAATCTAAGGTCTGTTCTCTGTGTGAAAACCTTCCAGAATTTTTCCTTGTAGGGAGCTCAGTTGTTCAGGGCAGTAATTGTAGGAGATGATCTGATCTGGGGACAGCTCATTCAGCTTCCATTCTCCCTCACAGTCTTTAGAATGAAATAGAACTAGGATATGAGTTTAATTAGACTTTCTCATTGCTCTTTTATAGATGAGAAACATTGAGAGCTGGAATGTGTGTCTTTCTTGGGTTGAGCAGCTGGACTCAATGGTACAGAAATCTGGAAGAGAAAAGTGTCATCTCAGGGGGCATTGGCAGCTTCAGGGTGAGTCTCAGGGTGAAGATTCAGGGGATGAACTCTGAGCGGGGTGTGGTGCTGCCCTTGAGAACATAACTAAGGTCTGAGTGAGCAAGGAACCACCTGGCTATCACGAATGAATGGGGAGACAGGGGAGATGTGGGTGTCCTCAAATAACCCTGAAAAGCATGTTGTGCTCAGGTGTTATCTGAGGGAGAGTGGGTGGCAAATGAGACTGTGGCATCTGAAATAGCTTGAGACAGTGATTCTCAACCAGGGGTGATTTTGTCACCCAAGGGCTATTTAGCAATGTCTGAAGACATTTTTGGTGGTTACAACCAGGGTGGGGGATGGAGTGGTGATTATTACTAAATATTCTACAACACACAGGACAGCCCCCCATAACAAAGAAACATGAGGCCCAATCAGGATTGGCTCAATCATGCTGAGGTTAAGAACCCCTGATTTAGGAGTTTGGTTTTATCAATAAATATTTATACTGGTCCATCACGCCAGTTTTCTTGGATCCCTATCAATTCTACCATGTTGATTTTGGATGAATTCTTTTATGCTCTTTAGAACCATTTCCCAGATAAGATAATAATGTCAGGGCATAAGGGGAGAATGGTTTAGAAATGTTCAAGTACATTCTGCCACTGCTCAGGACCTGTTCTCCCCCCCAGCTGGAAGAAGTTCTTCTGTGGCTCTCCACGTGCTCCATCTGTCCTCTCAGGAACTTGAAACTTCATGTCCTAGGGGCCTAGTTGACTCAACCCCATTCCTTCAGCTAACTGAAGACCCCCTGCGTGGAGAAGACTTAATGGGAGTTTGTAACCAACTCACAGCTACCGAGTCCTGCCTACACTGAGGCGCCATCGCTCTTTCCACCATGTTTATCTTTGGTTTGGGAAAAGTGACCTCACACATTTTAAGTCTGTCACCATTGGGAGAATCCATGGAAGGACATCAGAACCTCATTAAGATTCTTTCCCTGAAGTTATTAGTCTCCCTGAAACTCCAGTAGTTTTTGAGACCCCTTAGGAAATAGAAAATAGATCCTCCTCACTTACTTAAAGTTTGGCCGCTGTTCACATATAAAGACTTATTGTGTATTTCATGGGCTTTTAATAAATGATCCTGAATAAGGGAGTCTCTAACACAGTCCTAAGTGATGTTGTGTGGTGTGGGAACCCACCTGAAGACTCAGAAACCATCCCTCTAATTTAGGTGAAGGGGACAAGTGGTTCCATGAATATTTATGCTAAATGCATCAAATGATCTAGTAGACATATATGCAGAGTGTCTGTGAGAGGAGGGAGGAAGAAGGCTCTCACTCTGCCTGGAGGAAGGGCAGTGAACCGGGAGCTGGGGAGAGTCACATTTTAACTGGAAGGTGGTCCAGTGGAATGATGTGCCTAAAGAAACATTTAGCTCAGCAAAGGAGTGGTGTCACTCACACTGCTGCTAAGGCAACCGAATCACTTCTTTCCACAGCTTTCAAATAGAGACAGGCCCACCATCTCAAGTTTGAAAGCAATGAATAAATATCAGACCTCCCCAACATGACCCATGAAATGCCCCCACAGGGTGGACACATTTGTCTGTATCCCTCCCCTGCTTTGCATCACAGCTGCCCCTTCTAATTCCTGATACAGCCACTCTGCGCTGCATCCTTTTCCCCACTTGGAAAGCTTTCTTCTTGGGTCATTTTTCTACCCGTCAAAGTCTCCTTCATCTTTAAGGGAATCTAAAAGCCACTTTCTCCATGAAGCGTTTCCATCCTGCCTAGGGGGGAATCATTGCTTTATAAATCAGCTTGTCCCACCATTTTGTACTGCATTAGTGTCGAGAGCACACAGCTCCATTTCTCCCACATAAACTCCTTTAAGCCACACATGGGATTTTTTATATATATTTGTACTGTTGTACTACTACCCTCTCCACATAGTGTGAAGCCTCTTCAATGAGTACATAGTAGGTGCAAAATAAAAACAAAGATGATACACGGTACAAATGTTTCATTATATTTTCCAAAAATGAGTAGGTACTTACCCATAGGATCTTGAATTTCTAAAACTCCACCAGCATCCAGCTTTTAATGGTGTTCCTGAAAATATAGGCTCCCGTGGTGCAGAGGGGATATTCAAGTTCAAAGAGACACGGAGATCAGGTTGAAGATGGTAAGCCATCAGACTCTTAAGGGAATACGAGCATTTCCTCATTTTTGGACTGGAGCAGAAATGTCTGTAATCCAGACACTTAAACCTTATCTGGGTGAACAGGTGGGGGGTGGTCCACAGAATAGGCCAGAATCGGCTCCTCAGGGATGACCTTGATGTGATCATCAAGGTCACTCCTAACCCAGAGCCTTGGCTTCCGTGATAGCACATCTGCTTTTGATTGCAGTGGGCTTCGGGACCCAGGCCATCTGAAGTGGGATGGGGGTGGGGGGACACTGAGCCCAGACGTCCCCACAGCTGTGGCCATGGCCTCAGGCCCTGGACTTTGTCGCTGGCATCAACCCGCTTTCTTGAGCTTTGCACATGGAGGCCTTGGTGACCCATGCCAGCCTATCAGGATGGCTGAACTAGGACATGCAGGGGTGCTGAACCAGAGAAAATGGGCCCAGGAGGAGCAAGAGACACGAGCCAGGGTGAGGCGGCAGTGAAGGGAAGGTTCCAGAACCAGAATGTGAGCAGCCTATGCAGAGATATTGGCAACACTGCTCAATGGCCTTCCTGTCCTGTGGTTTCCTGCTTGTGAAATGCACTTTACCCAGACAGCACATGTGAAACATTCAGCTCTCGGCCCAAGACCCACCATGCGGTAATGGATAGCGCTTATGATTATTTCATAATTTTATTCCAGCTCACTCCACGTGGGGAGATGAAATTACCCTGAAATGTGAAAGGAAAAACCCCGAGTATTGTTGAGAATCGAGGGAGTCAACTTCAGCTAGCAGAACCAGCTCCCTGCTGAGCTCAGATGTGAGGGGACGCCAGGCTGGCAATGCCCTTGCTACCTGGGGAGAAACAGGGTCCGGCAATCACGTGAGTGTGGGGGAGGGGTGAGAGCTGCAAAAACACCTGTGGCGGGAACACGCAAAAGGAAGCATGCACTGCTGCTGAAGCAGGGCTGTGTGTGACACGGATTCTCCGGAACGTTGCAGAGAGAGAGATGGACTGTGTAAAGAAGGGATGAAAGCAGTAACCTTGCGAGGACTTCAGTGTGATAAATGTTGGCCCCCAATGGGCAACAGACATGAAACACCACTACCATCTTTCCGTGGTCTGGGTTTTCAGAGGACTCTGGAGAAAATCCACTGGTGGGAGTTGGATGCAGCATCCTTTCAGCTGGCATGTTTCCCCGGTGGCTGGGCTCACCTCGCAAGGTCAGATGAGCCCGTGCCTTTTCAAAGCTGAGCCCCCTCCCAAGCACAGGGGTGACAGAGCAAGCTGCACAGAGGCTTGCATCAGTGTAAACCGGGCTGGTGTGCACCCTCCTCCCCAGCATGGAAAAGTCTGGGCAGCCTTGTTCAGATTCCAGTGGTCACCCCAGGCTCACCAGCTAAGGGCAGTTTCACTGGACGCAGACAGTGCAGGTCAGTATGCTAGGGCTGGTCAAAACCACCTAAGTTTTAGCAGCTTTTTAGTCCATATTTGCTACTCACCTCTGTAACACAGAGCCCAAGCTCTTTCTGTCTGGCTGTTATCGATTTGGGTCCTGGTGGCCTTATCTTGGGTATCTTCTCCTTAAAGCCAAAAATATAGAAGGGAAAAACATTTCCTGTGAAATGGCTGAAAGCATGTGGCTTCTGAATGAAACCAGCAGGTTACTGAGCCTCAAGCAGTCTCTCTGGGCAGATAGCTGGGTGATCTATTAAATGAAACAGTTCTTTTAAATCTCACCACCTTTTATTTCATTATGAGGATGGCAAACTGTCTCTTTTTGACTACTTAACTTTCTGTTCTTTCTGTCAGAAGGGCCAAAGTAATGTTTGAAGCCCCCAGCTCGTGTTTGTTATTTCATCCAGAAAGTGTCCGTGATAAAGTCATTTGTCTGAGCATGTTGGACTTGCCTTGCTTTGGTTGTTGGGCCACTGCATTGCAGTGCTTGAGGCTAGAGAGTAATAGACAAAATCAATCCCAAGAGAAAGTGGTACGATTGACGTAATAAGCATCTGAAAGGACAGTCAATGGAGGGGAGAACTGTAGACAAGCTGGGGGGCCTGTAGTGGGGTGTGTGTGTGTAAAGTGAGGCTGGCACAGAGGTGGAGACACTGCTGGGGATCACAGTGAGGACCTGTGAACTGGAAATGGTCTGGGAAAGTTCCAGATGCTTGTGTGGGTGGCAGCCATGGGAAGATGACAAAAACCCATGTCTAGGTTTTTATGCTGGTGTACAGACATTTGTATGGGAGGTCGGCTTCTCTTTAGAGCATCTGGCTCTAGATATCTGTGATGGTTAGGTGCTGGTATCAACTTGGCCACATGATTATGCCCAATTTTCTAGTCAGGCAAGCACTGGCCTCACCATTGCTGCAAGGATATTTTGTGGCTGGCTGATTAAATCATCAGATGATTGATTGCATCTGTGGTTGATCATATCTGCAATCGAGTAAGGTGTGTCTCCCACAACAAGGTACTCCAATCAGTTAGTTGAAGGCTTTTAAGATAGGAGAGACTCTTTCATTACTTCTATAGCCAGCAAGCCTCTCCTGCGGAGTTCATCCTGACCCTACATCAGAGCCACCAGCTTCACAGCCTGCCCTATGGATTTTGGACTCTTCCATTCCCATGCTTGCATGAAACCCCTTTATATATCTCATAATTACAGATCTCTCCTGTTGGTTCTGTTTCTCCAGAGAACCCTGACTAACACAAGGTCCTGCAATGCCTCCCATAAATAAGTTCTTTGATCAACTGCAGCAGGGATCTTAGCAAAGGTGGTTGCCTCAGAGGGCCCCAAGGCCCTGGAGGCCTTTCTTTCTGATCTGGGTTTCTCTGTGCCCACTGGTCAGGCAGCCCATTTGGCTGGACAGAGATTCTGTGGAGTGGAAAGCCCTAATGCTCAAGGCCCTGAGCCAAAGGCACTCAGCAAATCTCAAATTCAGCAGGGAAGAGGCCCCATGGACATCTGGTCCACCAAGGCACTGGATGCATTTTAGGTAATCAGCTTCTCTGTGTCTCAGCTGCCCATCTGTGAGCTCCCAGACTTCTCAGAATGTGAGTGTAATGCATACATTAAATAAAACAGTGCATGCTGTGTCTTTGTAGGAAGTGATAAACACTATTCTGTGTTTGGGTATACCGGAGGTAGACACTGCAAATGCACTGAAATGAGCCCATCCCCATGAAGAAGTTCCTGCATGTGGGAACTCTTTGGGTTCAGGAGGCATGCCACGTCATGCCATTAGCTCCTTATGTACATTTCTATTCAATGCCGACTTTGTGCCCTGCCTAGGCCACAAAGCATATACATATGAAGGGGGAGAACCTGGTTTCCATGCTCCAGAATTCTATAGTTTTGTTGAGCAAACTGACATAATGTCTTCATCAGGGTTTCCCAGGAAGCAGAAGGAGATGAAGCCTCAAAGGCAAACAGGACACAGCAGTCAGCAACTTACTCAAGATGTTCCTGGTGGGCAGGACCAGCCTCAGACAGCTGGGTATTCACGGTGAGCGGGGCCAGCCCCAAATGGACCTGGGTATTCAGAGTGCGGAGGTCCATGCCCTCTGGCCCCCATGCTTCCCCCTGGCCTCCCACTCTCAGATGTTGGTTCCCATGAACTTTGAGGCCAGCCCACATCCTGCTCTTTTGATCTGGCAGCTCCTGGATCCATACCACCAGATACCTAGTCCCAAATGTCCCTGCTTCTCTCTCCTTACCACGAGTTCAAGCCAGGCACAAAAGCTGGGGGAGCAGAGAAGGCCCGTGGCTTTGGTATTAAAGATGGGTCAGTGGTCTTGAGGATGGAATTTCTGGAGTGAGACAGAGTGTTGTATACCACCCAGTAGCCCCCTTTTCTCTTCTGCTAGTTTGCGACTCTTGCCTTTTTTCCACAAAAACAAAATAAAACATCAAAATGACAAACAGTTAAAGGGTCTGAGGCCCTTGTAAATATCAAGTTCATTATTTATTTGCTTTTTTAATGGGAAAAAGATTTTGTTTCTGGGCATCACTCCTGAACCTCTGATTACTCGGTGGTTGGCAGCTGTGAAATCCAAAAGATTAAGGACAGACGTTCCGATTAAGAAAACAAGGGCCCCTCTCAAGATTGCGACCTCCGAGTCAGAAGGCTCGAGAGGTAGAACAAATTCCAAGTCCCTGAGGTTTCCACCAGGCTAGGCATCCATCCGCTTGTCCAGGAGCGGGCAGCGGTTACAATGCGTCCCTTGTTATGTTTTAGAATTCAAGATGCTATTTTCCTATTTTGGTTAATGGCCTGAGAATGAGATTTTTGGTTGTTTGCAATAAATTGCCTGATTTGGAAGTATTGGTGCAGAGGGACTCTATAATTCAAAGTCTTTTTACAGCATAGTTTTTTTCCCCCTGTTCTGGAGAATTGCTTTAATCAGGTGGTGGGCGTGATTAATGACCCTGTGTGCCTCTGTGCACGTGGAGGCCCATGTGTCCTCAGAGGGGGCAGCAAGGGACACCGGGTAGCAGCCCCGCTGCAGGGAAGGAGATCCCCAGGTTGCTGCATCCCCCATCCAGATGGCTGGGGGGTCTAATTGGAGCATCGCCAAGTCCCACCCAGTGAAAATGGGGACAGGTATATTGAGGTTGGGCCTGTGCTCAAGGCTCTATCGTCAGCTGTGCTGGCTCAACATTTCTATTCCTGGCCCAGAAAAGCAGGGAAGGAAGATGCAGGACATAGTCCTAATCTTGTTCTTTTGTTCCAATTCTGTTATTTCAAAAGGGAAATGCTTAAAATATTCAATTGCCATTTATTTTTTATGTGCCAGGCACTAAGAGCAGAAAGATGAAAGGCTGTTAAAAAGAGTGAGACCTTATCTTGCTCCTGAGAATTCAGTTTGGTGGGAGAGGATACAAACACATAATCCCACAACAAGATGGTAGCAGGTAGTGATGACAATTCCAGGAGCTGCTTGTTGGGGCCCTGATGAAAGGGTGATGATCTCTTGGAGGGGTCACCAGATGGGAAAGAAGGAAGGGTGCTTCCCCCAGAACTAACAGCCGTGCAAAGGCACTGAGGCATGCAGAATGAAAACCTCTGTGTGCCTGGAGGGTGAGGTCAGCTGGCAGGTAGGAGGGGATGGGAGAGAGGGCAGTTCTAGGGGCTGGGCAAGGGATACGTGTCAGAATAAAGAGTTGAAGTTTTCTTCTGCAGGCAGTGGAGAGCAATGGAGTGTTTTAAAGCAAGGGAGTTGATAAGGACTGAGCATTTCATGGCCACATTGGACCCACAGCTCACTAGAAGGTCAGTGTGGTTCAAACAAAGTTTATAAAAATGTCTCATGTAACCATGGGAATGTAGAGTCTAAAATCCATAAGGCAGGCTGTGAAGCTGACGACTCTGATGAAGGGTGTAAATGAACTCCACAGGAAAGACTGACTGGCCAGAGCAGGAGGAGAGACTGTCCCTTCTGAATCCTCCTTAAAAGTCTTCTAGTGATTAGATTAAACATCTAAGCACTAGAATTACATTAAACTCATTGCAGAAGACACTCCCCTTTGCTGATTACAAATGCGTTCAGCTGTGGATGCAGCCAATGTGACCATGATTTAATCCTATGAAATGTCCTCATAGCAATAGACAGGGCGGCACTTGCCCAACCAAGCAAATGGGCACCACCACCTGGCCAAGTTGACACATGAACCTGACCATGAGTCACTAAAGCAGCCAAGCCAGTGGACAGCAGTGCCTATTTGAAATCTCAGATGTCCTAAAGGACCACGCAACTGTGGTCAAATCTGGAGTTTTTTTTTCATCCATTCCTTTATGCATAGTAGGTTACTGTCTCTGTCACTTATGAAATACTTTGTTAGTATGTACCTCACAGGTATGCCAGGGAAGCTTTCTCCCAAATCACACTTTCCAAATGTGCCCACTTTCACTATACTGGATAAACTGGTACCAGTTATGATATTGTGATTGAGGGTCCGCAGTGAAATGGTCAAGCTCTCCACAAATCCATCACACACTATCCAAAAGGTTCCAAACAGCAATAAAAGCTGAACTGGAACCTGGCTGGGATCCAGCCCAGGCACTCTACCCAGGACATCTACACCCAGGATGCTTCTGAGAGGGGAATTGCTCTAGTTTTCTAGCTGCTGGAAAGCAATATACCAGAAATGGAATGGCTTTTAAAAGGGAATTTAATGAGTTGCTAATTTACAGTTCTAAGGCTGAGAAAATGTCCCAATTAAAACAAGTCTATAGACATGTCCAATCTAGGGCATCCAGGGAAAGATACCTTGGTTCAAGAAGGCTGATGAAGTTCAGGGTTTCTCTCTTATCTGGAAAGGCACATGGTGAACACAGTCAGGGATTCTCTCTCGGCTGGAAGGGCACATGGCGAGCAAGGTGACATCTGCTGCTTTCTCTCCTGGCTTTCTGTTTCATGAAGCTCCCAGGGAGGCATTTTCCTTGTTCATCTCCAAAGGTCACTGACTTGCGGGCTCTCTGCTTCTCATGGCTATGTCATTCTTCTCTGCTCTCTCTGAATCTCCTTCTTTCTCCAAAATGTTTCCTCTTTTATAGGACTCCAGAAACTTATCAAGACCCACTTAAATGGGTGGAGACATGTTGTCACCTAATCCAGCTTAACAACCACTCTTGACTAAATCACATCATCCAGGGAGATGATCTGATTACAGTTTCTAACATACAGTACTGAATAGGGATTATTCTACCTTTATGAAACAGGATTTTGATTAAAACATGCATTTGTAGGGTCCATTCATCCTTTCAAACCAGCACAGAAATGGATCGCAAATCCACCCCACCATGGCCGGGTACCAGCACCCTGTGGCATCCTTGTAGCTCAGCCTCATAAGAGGTACAGATGCTGAGCCCCTCCTGCCTCTGAGCTGTGCCTCCCCAGGGTCTTGGGCACAGCCCTGTGCCCTGCTCATCCATCTCACCTTTACTAAAAGGTTGCCAAGTTCACTTTCAAAGTGACCTTGAAGGCAAATCCCATTGTTTTGCTTCTAGCAAGAAGAAAGCAAGGTCTTTCACATGTTGAAGTCAGGCATATCTTCATAGCTGAGATGGTGAGAGCACCCAAGTGGGTAAAAACACATTTCCATCATGCTTCTCTCTGCCTCCCCGACTTCCTTGCTGGAGGACTTTCCTTTGAAAGGACCTCTCCTCATTGCATCTCACCCATCCTTCATCTCTCTAGTTTCACGCTGTCTTTGGCCTTATTGACCATAACCAGAAATTAACTTGAACTAGATGTAGACAGATTCCTAATTACAGTCTTTTTCAGAATGGGGAGGCTCTTTGGCAGCGCTGAGGAGATGCCCCTCCTGTTTTGTACCTCCAGCCCGCCTTCTCTCACCATACCCAGGACACAAACTTCATGGTAGGCAGAGGCTCCCAGTTGCCATGCACAGTATTGTTTTTTCACAGAAATTGGTGATCAGTCCCTGGGCTGGCCAGATGGTGAGGACATCTAGGATGAGCTGTGCTGAGGAGCTGGTCACCCTGGAGAGAGGTGGCCAAATCAGCTCTAACCTTCTGGAGTAGAGCAGCAGAAAAAAGTCAGAGTTTGGATTTAAATAGACCCAGTTTTTCATAACTCATCAGGGCAAGGCAAATTAAAAGCACCAGGAGAGGCATCACAGGCCTTCCAGAATAGCTAAAATGTAAAGGACTAATTATACCAAGTGCTGGAAGAATGCAGAGCAACTTAAAAACTCTCATCAGAGGTGCAAGGGTAGTTCAGAGGTAGAATTCTTGCCTACCATGTGGGAGACCTGGGTTTGATTCCCGGTCCATGCACTTCCCAAAAACAAACAAACAAGCAAAACAAACACACAAACAGAAAATTCAACAGATGGTGCTGCAATAACAGGATACTCACGTACAAAAATAATGAAATATGACTCTGCCATACAGCAAAAAAAAAATGCTCTCATCAGTTGCAGTGGGAGCATAAACTGGTACTACCACTTTGGAAAGCAAAAATCATCTTCCAAAATTGAACATACATATCACATAGCCCTGGGCGGACCCCTAACAGAAAGGAGTGCTTCTGCCAACAAAGTCATGTACAAACCTGTTTATATTCATCACAGCCCCAAACTGGGTAGAGCCCAAATGTCCATCAGCAAGAGAATGGATAAACAAATCACGGTGCATCTGTCCAATAGAATCCATCACAGAAAAGTTATTGCCAAGTGCATCCACTGGATGACTCTCACAGACCTAACCTGTGTGACCCTTGTGGCATGAAAGATTGAATACTGCCCGATTCTGCTGGGTAAAGTTCAGAAACAGGCAATGTCATCTGTGATGTTAGATGTCAGAGGAGTCTGGTGACCCTTGGAGCACGCTGATGGGAGGGGAAATGAGGGAGCCTCAGGGGCTGCAGGGTTTCCATATGGAGAGCTCCTGGCCTCAGTTTCTTCCACCAGAAAATGGGGTAATAAAACATAACATTGGAGTTCCTGAAGATAAATGATGTTTTGGTGTCAGGTGCTGAGCAGAGGGCTTAGTGAGGGATAGACCTTAAGGGGGACCAGGTGAGCATCCCTTCCCTCCTCTCCTCTGGCCCTTAGTGGAAAAGACCTGGGGTCGAAAAGGGAGACTGGAGGCTGGATGTGAGCCAGGGTTGGGGCCTCTGCAGCTCTGTAGCCAGGAGATGCCCCGGGGACAAGTGCTCCCACACAACTGCTCCGCTTCACAGCCAGGGGAGCTCGGGTGACACTTACAGCCCCAGCCTCCCTGGCCAGCCCAGGACTGTCCAGAAGCCGAGGCAAGTCTCCTCTGCACATGTGGGCCCATGCCCAGGGAAAGACTCCACGGCCAGCCCTCCTGGAAGTCAGGAGTCCATGCCCACAGCTCACCTTCTGACAGCATCACTGCATCTGACAGTGCACCTGGGCCCTCATCCTCCTCACCACTCTGTGGTCAGACATCCCACTGGCCACTCTTTCACCTGACCTCTAACACCCTATAATTAATCACAACAATACCTTGCAAAGACCAATGCGTTTGGCTGATTCCGGGGCCCAGGTGCTTCAGCCTTGCGGCCTCTGTCCTACACAAAAGGGCTGAACTAGGACCTGGCTAGCTGGCTGGGTAATTGGCTCCTCCTCAGCAGACCAACATTTAAAGGAGCATGAAAATGTGTGGGGCCTGAGACAAGTTCAGGACCTACCCCCTGGGGCCTCCTCTCTGCTCCCCTCCTTTGGTCCAAGGCAGTACTCCCCACTGCCTCTGGGGCTTGGGGACACATTCAGTGCCGGGCGCTCTGACTGTCCCTCTTCTGCTCAGTCCCTAGCTCTTGCGGCAGAACCTCGCCCAACCAGGCAGCTCGACAGGCTGCGGACGTGGCAGCACTCGCGAGCTTGCAGAGTTCCCAGGCACCAGCAGGCACCAGCAGGCACCAGCAGGAGAAATTCCCAGGCTGGGATGGTCAATGAGGGGCCCTTGGACTGGAGTGCCAGGGTGCCCTGTCTCTTGCCCATCACTTCTGGGCATCACCAGGAGGGCCCCAGCCTGTCCTCTCAGTCCACACCACCGTCCCCAGCCAAACTGCCCTCCCCTTCCCTCCTCCTGGCTGATACAGAACCTGGAGCAAACACCAGACTCCAGGGAAGCAGCTGTGCTCTTGGGCTGCACTGGGGTGCCCTGCCTCCACCCCCACCCCTGCCAGGCCACCAAATGCCTCTCTGGCTCCTGTCAGGAGATGACCCTCAGAAGACCCCACTGATGTGTTGAGATGGATGACACATTTATCCCCAGAAGGCAGAAAGTGGTCGATTGCATTTTATACTTTTCCCACATTTTATGCAACTCCTTTCATTATTGACGGGAAGCTAATGATTTCCATCTGGCTAAGCAGTAATGTGCATATATTTGATATATCTCTATATCTCCATATAGTGAGATACCTATATATAGAAAGAGAGGTGCACATATATGCACGCACATATATACATATATATTCAATATATGTACATATATTCACACTATCATTTAGTTATACATATATTCAATTTTTATATATTACATATATTTTTAATGTATTAATTGGTGTTAGTTATTTGTGAACCTAAATGCATGAATGCACTCTATTAAAAGTTTATTCAGCAAGGGGAAAAGAGAAAGAGAATGATTATTGAGTGTATTGATTATTCACATGCTAGGGGCTTTACTTAGCATCTATTCTTCTTCACAGTGTTTTTAAAGCCCCAGTTCTCAGACTTGAGTGGGGCCTCAGAATCCCTGGAGGGCTTGTTAAAACACAGTGTTGGGCCCCACCCCCCGGGCTTCTGATTTCCCAAGTAGGTCTGGAGTGTAGTCTGAGAATTTGTGTTTCTAACAAGATCCCAGGGGGTTCTTGGGGACCACCCTATGAGAACCACTCCCCGAAAGCATTCCTCTGCCTTCAAAAGAAGGTGCTGAGTCTCCAAGATAGGAAATCCTGCAGCTCGTGAGCATGGCTTTCCCCAGCCACCCAGGGCTTCAGTCTTTGAAAAGGTCTCTGCTCAGGGACGGCAAGCCTGCAGGACCCATTCCTGCAGTCCAGAGAATGCGGAGAGGTTGATGTCTTGCTGGATTGCATGGTTTCATAATTCACCCTGCCTTACAGTGTCTGACTACATCTGTTAGCTTTGCCTTGTAAGGCTCCCCCCATAAGTTAGGGGCTGAAACACCCCTTGATTATCGTGCACCTATCTGCGGGTCAGCTGGGAAGTCCTGCAGCCCAGGACCAACCCTGCTGATAGAAGCTGTGGGCAGGGGCTCTCCTGGCCAGGGCTTGGCTGCAGGTTGGTTGGGCAATGGGGAAGAAGGGCCATGGCTTCTCCTAGTGGGGCAGGTGGCCTTGAGCTGTCCTTGTGGCTGTCACAGCGTTCCGGGATGGGGAGCAGAGCAGCACCCCATGTGGAGGGGCCCCAACCCAGCTGCGGTGCACATGCCTTGGCTGTATCCCATTGACTACAATTAGTCACTAGACTAACGAAGGTCTAATAATGGTAAAATGGTTTCACCTCTCCATGGGCTAATGGGGAAGGGGATAAAAACAATCTCACTAGATGTTTTCTGTTAGTCTCTGCAAATTTCCTCACATCTCTATTTTTTTTTTTTCTTTTTGGTGCATGATACGGGAATTGAACCGAGGTCTCCCACATGAAAGGCAAATTCTACCACTGAACCACGCGTCTCTATTTCTTATCTGTCTTAAAAGCTACAACGAGGACCAGTTTTGACCCTGCTGCTCTCTTTTTGCTCCCTTTGTGGATGGCGGGGAAACAAAAGCTGTCACTAACAACAGCAAGCCACCAGAGTTTCCCCCTGAGAAATACGTTTTTCATTTTCCATGGAAGGCTTTTAAAATGACGTTTCCTTGGAACCACCAGTCAGAAGCATAAATATAGGAGTTCAAATGGAATATCCAGTTTTCACAGCTGTAGCTGAGCTACATTTTAAAAAGAACAGGAAAACAAAGAGAAAGGGAAAAAAATGACCCATGGATTTTTGCAACGGAGCAGGGGCACCGGCAAGGAATCCTTCCAACTGGAGTTTGGAGACTCCATCATTTCCAGATTGCATTCTTTTAATTAAGCATGGTTGGCTTTTTGCACTTTTTTGGGGGGGGGCTGGTGTTTTACTTTCTGGTTCTAGTGCCTACATGACCATCCTCTGGCAGTAAAACATCCAGCGAGATGTTATAAAAACATGTCATCTTGGTTATAACATATGGCTAATTGATTTTTGAAAGTCGCTTAATTGTATGCCTTTAGTTAACTAAACAACAATGCCTGCTTTCACACCCTGATATTAGCTCATGCTATTTCATGACCTCTCCCTGCTGAGACACACTCCATATTTCTGGCCGTAAATCTAGGCTCTGCCTAGACTTGCATATTTGTTCCAGCTTTCTGGTAGTGGTTTTACTGCATTCGTTGCCTTTTTAAAAATATATGTATAAATATATATAGTGGGCAATAAACATGAAGAAAGGTTTAAGGGTAGAAAGTGTTTGTTTCCAATCCGCGTGTGCAGAATTTTTAATTTCTTCCTTAAATAAAATAACGAAAGGTGGTTTTCTTCATTATTTGGCCTGCCAGGCACATCTCTGTGGGTTCCACTTAACTGGTATGTGAGAGAAACATGAGCTGGGGCTTTCTTTACAGAAGGCTCCCAAAGCTCTTTCGAGTTAGATTAATTGCCTGGAAGTTTCACAGGGGTCTGTATCAGTTACGAGGGGTTTTAATGTGGAAAAGTCACGATGATAGGCGTGTGGGAAGAGTGGAGGGGAGAGGGCTGAGGGATTCTTTAAGCAGAAAGAGGGGAGGGAGGAAAATAAAGGCATTGAAGACCAACAGAAAATGCCGTTTGGCGGATTATAAGACAATGGGACTGAGAGAAGAGAATGTTCCCCCAATTTATGGTTCAATCCACAAAGAAGGGAAAAGGAAGAGGAGATCCTATTTCAGTTTTACCCTTCTGGAAATTGCTTGATTGATCAAAAGACTTGATCAAAAGTAACCCCCAATGGTACTTATCCAATATCAAGGTATAAGTAACAATCTGGGATTTGAGATTTTCAACTTTCCTTAGCATGACTGTCAACGTTGACTTTTATTTCCTTTCTTCTCCTAAGCAAAACCCCTGGGTAACAATTAAAATCTACAATAGTAGCTTATGCTTATATCTTGTACTTACCCCTATCGGGGCAGTGTTCCAGGCGCTCTGTGGATATTTGTTCTTTGAAACCTCATGAGAGGCCCCTGACGGCATTATATTGCACCATTTCACAGATACACTGAAGCCCCCCGCCTCTCCGAGGTGAGTGACGTGTGAGGGGTCGCCCAGTTGCTGAGCGGCAGGGCTCAGACAGGGCCTGGAGCCTGGCTCCAGCTGCCCCATTGTGAGCTCTTCACTGTGTGAAAGATAAAACAAATCCCAGTAAAGTAAGGAGAGGCTTTATTTGCAAGGATTATGAAAAGGGGGAATGGGCCATTGAATTAGAGGGAGGGAACTACTGTAATAGGGAAACTGTCTGACCATGATGTCCCAAAGTTCTCCAGAGTCAGGCAAAAAGGGTTTTCCTTTGCTGGAGAGAAAAGAACTGGGTATGGGGTAGTGCGATGATGGGTTGGCAGGACCAGACAGCAGATCAGAGAAAGTTTCATGCCAAAGCTGCCCATTTCCTGGGAGGTGCCCTGAGAGCTCATGGGTCTGGAGGAAGGCGAGAAGCTTCACTGTAGTTTGGTTAATGAGCATTTTGTTCCAGTCCATTGGTGGGACAAGCAGCTCGGCTAATCATTTATAAGACAAAGGTTGGGAAGTGGAGGACCTGTGCTTGTTCTCCTCATAGGTAAACAAGGGGCATCCATGGGTCTTATCTGAATCTTGAGGGGAATAGGGTTCTCTGTAGTGAGCCCTTTTCCTGAATACAAAGGGTTGGGGGGCAGGGTTTAACCTTAGGTATTTTCCAGAAACGCATAGCTTAGGTAAATTTCAACACATCAGCAGTATTGTCTCCTTGTTCAGATGCTTCTCAGATCAAGGCTTCCGCAAGTTTCTGGGTTCTGGGTCCTGTAGTCACTGGTACTAGGAGAGCATCTTGGAGCTGGATTTTGAGTCAGAAGAGCAGAACTGCATGGTGGTCAGTTCTCAGGCCCAGCCAATGTGTAGGCTGAAGTCCCAGCAGGAAAGGAAGTGAAGGCTATGCTGAGATGGCAAGTGCGTTGAGGTATGACCCCGGCCTCTAAGGGAAGGAGGAGCCAGGGATGGGGTGCTCTTCCTACTTCCAGAAGGGCTAGATGGGAAGCTGGGGTTGGAGGGGCTATGGCATTAACTGCCTCTGCCCCAGCAGCTGAAGAGCTATGTGGGAAAGACCCCTGCACCCACTGGAGGCTGGGGAAGGTGAGGCTTGTGTGTCCAACATCCCAGCAAATCTGGATTGCTGTGATGTACCCTGTGGTGTTTTGTCTCCCCTGCACACAGGTGGTCATGGGGAGAGGGGGGCTGACCTCAAGACCATACCAGAGCAGACAGGAACTGATAGGCACTGCACCCCACATGCCTCCAGGAGGACCCTGCCCCATGCAGGCTCAGGTCTCAGGCCATGAGAAGAGAGGGGCAGCAGTGCTCAGGATACACGTCTCCACCTGAGCTTGGGTGAACCCCAGATTGCTGGAAGATTACTTTCTCTGCCACTTGGGTCCTACTGAGGAGCCTCTCTGCTCCGTGTTAACACAGCTGTCCTGCATAGACAGCCAAGGAGGAGGGGTACAAGCCTGGGTGTCTCATCTCTTCTCACAAATAAATAAAAGGAAGTCTGAAGCTCGCTGTGGGTCTTGGGGGAGGCCCTGACCACAGGGCTCTGGGTTTGCATTCCTTGATGGATGCTGAAGCAGGACCCACAGAAAAACCAAACGAGTCAACTTTCCTACCCTGCTACTGGAGACATATAATTTCCCTGCAATTTTCAGGGAACAAAAACAAGGCATTTTGCAGGAATGTAATCCCCTCAGCTATCAACATTTTCTTCCCCCAACCTAGCCCCTCCTCAACTCCACTATTATGAGGTTCCAGTGTATCCCAGGCTCTGGAGACACTTCTGCCCTGGGCAGGGGTGTCTGGCCTGGGGGTATCACTCCGGCTGGCCCTCCTTCTGCTTCAGGGTGGATATGCTTCCCACCCTTCTGCAAGACACAGTCTTGGCCGTGGGCCTTGGATCCGACCCATTGACTTTGACCTAATTCCCTGTGCTGATTCCAACTTCGTCAACCCCCCGATACCTTCGGGGACCATATAATTTATCTTCTAAACAAAAAATGGGGCACTGTTGAGGGTGATGATGTCAGACCAGAGAGCCTGTACTAGGATAGTTTGGGGAAAACTGGCACATGTCATCTACCATCTAGTACCTTAGGTCCTCCAGAACCTGGGTTCTGCATTGTTCTTGCCAGACCCCTCTTCCCCAGACACCCTGCCCTGTACCCTGCACTGGTGGCCAGGCCCTTTCTTCCCTGTCCCAGAAGCCCTCACTGCTGCCTTGCTCTGGGACCTTGAACAATTGATAACCTGTTCCTTGGGTCCCCCAATGAAATCCACAGAATCCAAAAAGACCTCCATTCCCAGCCCCCAGAACCAACAGGACTGCTTAGAAAGATCAAGGAAGCAAGTTCCCATGGTCCCTGAGAGACAGCTAGGGTGGGAACCAAGTCTAGCCAGGGCATAATTTACCGTCACTTATCTGCATTGTGTGCTGGCGTGTGCTGGCACTCACTCCAGGGGCACCCTTCGTTTGCTAAAGGATCATTGTCTTCCCCTTTGCTAGAAGCCTCCGCTACTCCAGGTGCACCAGTTGTCAGTGCTGTGCATGGCTGCTCGCTGCCTCTGGGGAGCCCTCTGCAGGCGCTCTGCTGGGCCTGACTGACCACAGAGAGTCTGCTGGCTCCGTGCCTTGGAGGAACCTTCTGAAGACCTCATTGGCAGGTATTGGGAATTAGTCTCAACCCCATATGAGGTGGAGACACAGCAGAGGGCATTCATCTTGCAAGCAAAATTCTAGGACATCATTTGTTTCTGGTGGCAGGTTGGGTCTCCAGGTGACAGAGCGTTCTCCCTGGGGCAGCTGTGGAAGACTCCAGGAAGATAGGCACACCCGCTGTAGAAGACACATGAGAGGATGTTAGGGCCCGGTACCTCAATTGCCTTCATGCCCAAAGGCAGTAACTGCAGACCAGCTGTCCATAGATGTTTCCGTACCCCATGGATGTTTGGTGACACAAGCCAGGTCTCCTGAGTCCTGGGGTGGGCTTTTCCAGTCTCAGCTCTGCATGGGTTGCAGTGATCAGTGTCCTTAAGCAGTTGGCTCTTTAAAATAATCCAGGGAGCCAGAGAATCTACTTTTTTCCTGGACAGCTAGCTCCTATCTCATTTTTATTTTAACTTTTGGTATTTTCAAATTTTCTTAAAATATGGTACACCTGTGGTTCATAATGAAATCTCATGATCCTTTTACTATTCTTCATAGCATTTTTAAGGGAAATTCCAAAGCTATTCCACAAACTTTAAAAAAATAATAATTATAGACTCACAGGAGGTTTCAAAGGTAGTTCAGAGAACTCCTCTGTATCCTTCCCCCAGTTTTCACCAATGGTTTTATCGTACATAATTACGTACAATATTGAACTGAGGGCTTTGATGTTCTCTGTGTGTGGACATTTCTATGGTATTTTGTCACATGTGTAGATTTGTATAATCATCACTACAATCAAGGTACAAAAGAATTTTATCATCATAAAGATATACGTTACAGTCACATCTGCCCTGTCTTCCCACCATTCCTAACCCTTAGCAACCACTAATAGTTTTCCATCTCTATAATTTTGTCATTTTGAGAATGTTATATAAATGGAATCAGGCAGTATGTGATCTTTTGACACTGGATTTTCTCATTCGGCACAATGCCTTGGAGATCCATCCAAGCTGTTGCCCCTATCCAGTGTTCTTTTTCATTACTGTGTAGTTTTTCAGGGTATGTACTACAATTTAACCATTCACCCATTGAAGGATACTATCTATGAATAGTTCTGCAATGAATAGTTTTATGTCAGTATTTAAGTGAACAGAAATTTTCATTTCTGTGGGGTACGATCCAAGTTTGCAATCCTAGGTCATATGGCAAGTTACATTTAGCTTCAAAGAAACTGCAAAACTACTTTGCATAGTGACTGTGATGGTTAATTTCATGTGTCCACTTGGCTAGGATATGGTGTCTGGTTGTTTACTCAAGCGCTGACCTGCTTGTTACTGTGAGGGTGTTTAGTAAATGGGATTTGCATCAATGATCAACAAAGGAGGTGATTGCCTTTAGCAATGTGGGAAGTCTCCTTATCAAATCAATCTGAGGTATTAAAAATCAGAGCTAAGGGTTTTGGAGGTCAGAAGAAGAATTTTTGCCTCAATTTCAGCATTGGCCCTTGCCAGAATTTCCAGCCTGCCAGTCTCTCCTGGGGAATTTGGACTAAGGATTTCAATATTACCTTTATTGATGTGTTTAGGTCTGTCACCCCCATGGCTGCATGATCTAATTCCTATATAATACATATATAATATATTTCTGTTTTTCTCAAAAACCTTAGCCATACAATGTCTACAACATTTTACATTCCTTCCAATAAAGCGTGAGAGGTGTACTTTCTCCACGTCCTAGCCAGGATGTGTTATTGTTACTATTTTGAATTATTTTGTATGAAAGATGTGAGATTTAGGTTCTTTTAAAATTTTCTTCCTACAGGTGTTGATTTGCTTAAGCACCAATATTGGAAAAGGTTATCCTTTGTCCTATGAATTGTTTTATATCCTTAGCAAAAATCAAGGCACATCTGTGTGGGTCTATCCCTTGATTTGTGTGCCTGTCCCTCCAACAATACTATACAATCAGAAGTATTATAGCTATGTAATAAGTTTTGATATTGGGTAGACTGAGTCTTCCCACTTTATTCCTCTTTTTAAAAAGTGTTTTATATGCTCTAGTTCCTTTGAATTTCCACTAAATTTTAGAATAATTTTATCTGTCCCTACAAAATTCTGGCTGGGATTTGGACGAAATTGAATTAAACTTTATATCAACTTAAGGAGAACTGATGTCTTTAATGTATTGAATCTTCCAAATCATGAGCATAGTATATCTTTCCATTTATTTAAATCTTTATTTCATCAGGGGTTTGTTGCTTTCGGGGTACACGTCCTGTACATGTTTTGTTAGATGTATATCTAAGTATTAAATATTTTTAGCTATTGTAAATGATATTGTACTTTTAAAGTTGGCTTCCACATGTTCACTGCTAGTATATTGAAATTCAATTGATTTTTGCATGTTGATCTTCCTTCCTGTTGCCTCATTTAACTCACTTATTAGTTCTTGGAGGGCTTGTTTGTTTGTTGTTGGTTGGTTAGTTGTTGGTTTTGCAGATTCTTTTGGAATTTTCTATACAAACCAGCATGTCATCTGCAAAGCAGGATAGTTTTATTTCTTCCTTTCCAAATTGTATGCCTTTTGTTTCCTTTTCTTGCCTTGTTGTGCTGGTCAGAACTTCTATTACTATGCTGCACAGCAGTGGTGAAAAATGGGCATCCTTGCCTGTTCCCAATCTTAGGGGTAAAAGCTTTCAATTTTCCACGATTAAATATGTTAGTTTATTATTTTTTTGGAGGTTCTCTTTATCATGTTGAGTACGTTTTTCTCTATTACTAGTCTTCTGGGCTTTTTTAAAATCATAAATGAGTATTGAATTTTGTCAAATGCTTTTTCTGCATCAACTGATATGATTACGTGATTCTTTTTCCCTTTATTATTTTTCTTTATTATTTGATTGATTTTCCAGTATTCAGCCAGGCTTGCATCTCTGCAATAAATCCCACTTGGCTGTAGCATGTATTCTTTTTATATATTACTGTATTCTATTTGCAAATACATCGTTAAGCAATTCTACACCTATATTCATGAGCAACGTAGTCTGTACTTCTCTGTTTTTGAAATTCATTTTCCTGTTTTAGTATCAGGTAACTCTCATCCCATAGAATGAGTTAGGAAGTGTTCCCTCCTTTTTTTCTTATTTGTAGGAGAGTGTATAAAATTGGTGTTAATTTATCTTTAACATTTAGCAGAATTATCCAGTAAAACCACCTGAGCATAGAGATATCTTTCATAGATAGTTTTTAATTATGAATTCAATATTCTGAATAGTTATGGGGCTACCAAAATGATATCTTTCATAATGGGTGAATTGGAGCCATTTGCACTTTTCAAGGACTATTTCATATAAGTTATTAAATGTGTGTGTGTGGCATTCCTTTATCCATTTGGTGTCCACACGGTCTGTAGTGATGTTCCCTGCTTTACATCTGATATGGGCATTTGTGCCTTCTCTCTTCTAATCTTTGCCAGTTTTGTTAGAGGTGGATCACTTTTATCTCACTTTGCAAAGGACCAGATTTTGATTTTACGGAGTTTCTTTATTGCTTTTCTGGTTTTAATTTCATTGATTTCTGCTCTTGTCTTTATTGTTTCCTTCCTTCTACTGATTTGATCTTGTTTTGCTATTCTTTTGATATGGGAACTTAAATTATTTATGTGAAAACTTTTTCTTTTTCTAATACAAACATTTAGGTTGTATATTTATCTCTCAGCACTGCTTTTATGGTATCCCACAAAGTTTAATATGTTTTATTTTCATTTTCATTCAATTAAATGTATCTTTTTTACCTTCTTGTAGTTTTCCTTTGTCTGAGAATGTCTTTTTCATTGTTGTTGCCATCATTATTGAAGTATATGTTTCTTGAATATAGATTTCTGGGTTGCCTGTTCTTTTCTTTCAGCACTTGAAAAATTTACTGCTCTCTTCTGGCCTCATAATGTTAAATCTCCTGTAACTCACATTGTTTTTTCCCTATAAATAATGTGTATTGTTTTCTTCTGGATGCTTCCAAAATTCTCAGAAATTTGACTATGATGTGCCTTGACATAGATTTATTTGGGTTCATCCAATCTGGGGTTCACTCAGCTCCTTGAATCTCAAGGGTTATATTTTTTTTGCCAAGTTTGGCAAATTTTCAGCCATTATTGCTTCAAATACTTTCAGTCCCATCACATTTCTCCTCTCTGTCTGGGGTTTTAATAACACTCACTTTAGATCTTTTGTTATAATCACATGTGTTTGAAGCTCTGTTCCTTTTTGCTTTTTCAATCTATTTTCTCTGTGTCGTTCAGACTGTTCTATCATTGAGTTCACCTGATGGTGTGCCCATCAGCGGAATGCTTTTAAAATTTCAGTTATTATAGTTTTTAGTTCTAAAAATTCCATTTAGTTCTTCTTTATATCTTCTTCTTCTATTTTTGGGGGAGTGTGCTTCAAGTGCATTCATAATCTCTAGTTAAGCATTTTTTAATAATGGCTGCTTTAAAATCTTCACCATCAGACAATTCTAATAACTGTATCATTGTGATGGCTATGTACTCCAGAAAACCAGGATGTTAATTTTCATCTGTTCCTGTGGATGTGAACCCATTGCAAAGCAGAACTTTCATGAGGTTACTTCAGTTAAGGTGAAGCCCCACTGAATCAGGAAGGGTCATAATCCTAATACTGGATTAGCAAAATAGGGAAAGCCACAGAAATAGAAGCCATGAGGTGCAGCCAGAAGCTGAAAGTCATTGGAATCCAGGAGAAGCTGCCATGTATGTTGCTATGTCACAGAAAAGCCAACGACCAAGGATTCCCAGCACCAGCCCCAGAACGCCAGTCTTCTGGAAGAAAGCATTACTTTGATGATGTCTTGACTTTGGACCTTTCTTAGCCTGAAAACTCTGAGCCAATAAATTCCCTTTGGTAAGCAAATCTATTGCATGGCATTTGCTTTAACAGCTGGGAAACTAAAATAATCATCTCATTGCTGGCGTCTATTGGTTGATTTTCCATTCAGTTTGAAGACTTCCTGGTTCTTGGAATGATGGGTAATCTTCCACTGAAACTTGGACATTTTGGGTATTATGCTGTAAGACTGGGTCTCATTTGAATCCTGTGTTTTAGCAGTTCTCTTCTGACACTGCTCTGGATAGGTGAGGGGATGTGCTGCCTCATTATTCCCAGGTGTGGAGGGAAATTAAGTTTCTCCACCGGATTTCTGTTAATGTTGGGGTGGAGAAGGGGCTGCCTGTTGCTGAGCGGTGGTGGGGTTGGGACTGGGGGAGAAATGGGGTGCCTTACTACTGCTCCCCATGTGGCCTCCACTGATACTGTGGCCTTGTTCCCCCAGGTGGTGGTGAATGTCCTGACTCTCCACAAGGGCTCCACGAGACCACCCCAATGAGGAAGGTAAGATGTGTCTCTGCACCGGTGGCCGACGGGGGGAGACCAAGCCGTGTGGTCTCCATTGACACCGTGATGCAGGGGGTTTGTTTCTGGGTTGAAAGTCTCAGCCTTCTCTGACACCACCCGGCAGGGCAGTTGGGTGCCTTGTCACGGCTCGGCCAGGGGGAAGGTCCCGGTCTCTGCTCAGCAGAGGCTGTGGGACTGCGGTGTCGTCGTGGCATTTGGCATTAGGAACGTGGTTTGCTTAACAGTTTTCTATCTTGCTAGGTTGCCCCTTTCCTGGCCCTTTGCCCAGAGAGAACAGGCTCTTGAGGACTTCTAGCTTCTTCCCGTGATTATTTCACTGTGTCTGAATTTCATTTTGCTTATTCAAGATGAAGACCCATCCCAATTCAGCTGGGCTGCACCTTATCCAAAATAGCTTCATCAAAAGGTCCTACCCACAGTGAGTTCACACCCACGGGGATAGGTTAAATTCCAGTGTTTCTGGGGTACATATAACTCCAAGCCCCCGCAGATAGGGAGACCTGTTGCTCCAAGTCTAGTTCAGAGATGCAGGCTGGACCCAGCTGGGTATGCTCCAGGGGCTGCGCTAAGTGGACAAATTCTGGATGTCCTTTGAAGATGGAGCTCAGACTGGACATGAGGTAATAGAGGTAAGAGAGGCACAAGGAATACGGAGGAGTCAGACCAAGTGCCTGGCTGACAGAGACTGGGACCTGCCAAGTGGTGATGCCCATTAGCCCTCCCAGGGAGAGGTCAAATCAGCTGTCAAGACCCGCGTGAGGGTTTCAGAGGAGAGTCCAGGCTGGCAAGATGTGCTGGAGAATCATCAGCCTATTGGTGTCATTTAAAATCATTTACTCCATGGGGTCACCCAGAAGATAATTGCAGATGGGATGCCTTCACAGGGGCATTTAAGAGGACCAAGGGGTCCCATCTCCTAACTCTCTGGAAGCTTTCCTCAAACTCCCTGTTACAATGGGAGGAACCCTGCAGGGGCCTCTCTAAAGGACCAACTTTTCCTAAGAACAGATTCTTTTGCTTCCTTTGTGTCTTTGTATACATCCCTTTGTACCTCCCAAGTATTTCCTCTGGCCAAGCTCCCACCACCCCATCCCCCATGCCGTGGGTCTGCAGTGTTCCAATGCTCTGCTAGCACAGTTCAGCTCCCGGCACCACTGCCCTGCATTCCAACCACTCTGATCAAAGATTCAGATCAGTTTAAAAACTCCCCAGGGATTGTTTACACTCAGAGGGAACCCCTCTTTGCCTCTTTTCTTACTCACATGTTCATCCCCTTGCTGGCTTCCCCAAGGACAAATAAGATGAACAAGAATTTTGTTTAACAGAGGACAGCTTCGTCTGATTTGGCTTTGTTCTCTTCATGTTTGGAGAAATGAACCTTCTTGTTAAAAAGATTGAACGTGTACCAAGCTCACAGAAAGCCCCTGTTGGGGGTGGGGAAGGCAACACACTGCGGGTTTTGTTTCTAAGGTCTCCAGGACCACAGCACAAATGGGAGAAACAATGTGATTAGCTTTTCTGTCAACTACATTAGACCTGGACAATATGGCCTGCATTTCTGTGTGGTTAAGGTTTCCCACATTGTAGCCCAAATAAGATTTACACGTGCTGTCTTCTCTGACACATATCTAACACTGGCGAAGGACTCTTGACATATCCTAGGTGCACTGAGACCCCAGTGTCCAGTGTTCCCTGAGAGCCGACCCAATTGCAGTGAGGCTCCCCGGGAGGCCCAAGTCCTGTCAGTGAGCTTGTAAATGCTTTCAGGCCCTAACTGGAGCAAAGACCATTGTCCAAACTGAAGCTACCCTGGCTGCTGGGTGGGGTTTTCTGACTTGGGATCAGTCTTCCACTGACTTACGGCCCCTATCCAACCTCCCTCCCCAAGGAAGCCCCAATCAGACAGGTCAGCCAGGCAGGAGGAAGTGCCCCCCAGCCTGTGGGTCAGGGTGAATGCTCCTTCCAGGTGGGGAGGATGCCACCCTCAGACTTCACTCCATTTCCCCAGGATGTCCCCAGATGCTCTGCCTCAATCACCAAGTCCCAATTAAGCAACAGGATGTGGACTGAAGAAACAGGATCCTGGAATGGGCTTTCCCTCCAGGGCAGGACAGGGACCAGGCCGCAGATGAGCTGTAGGTTCTAGAAGGAGGCACGCAGATGGGAAGGGCGTAGGGTCAGAGGGAGCTGGCTGCCTCTCCAAGCCACTGAAGTGAGATGTGTGAACTGTTCTGAAAGCTGAAAAATAATGGCTTAGAAATGTAGATCACTTGGCGTTTCTGGAAACCCATGGCAGCAGGATATGTGTGGGACAAATACTAATACCTAACAGTGCCATCCCCGCCTATGTGACATGTGTCTTATCCAGATGCTTAGAGCGATCCCCAAGGTGAAGCATTGCCCCATTGTTTCAGCAGAGAAAACTGCAGGTCAGGGCACACAAAGGGCAACATAAAGGTCAATCAGAGGGGGTGGACGTTCTACTTTGTACATCTGCCCATCCTGGGCTGTGACATGGACACCTGAGTTAAGACTGAAGGAAAACACTCCAATGGCATCTCAAAAATTGTTCAGAGGGTAGAATGCCTGCAAACTCATCTGAGCAACCCTGCAGATTGTTCTCCCCAGCAAACAGGGCTCAGGAACTGGGATGGAGAGGAAAGCCTGGCTGTCTGAGAGCCACTCTCAAGCCAGACCATGTGCAGTACAGCTTGGAGGCAAAGACAGCATTCCCAGGCTCAGTCTGGAGAGCCCCACCTGGCCCTGTGTTCACATGCCATCCAATCCAGAAAAATGACTTCTGTTATCTCACTCTTATCATTTGCAAAGAAGGCACAGCCACTGCTTATCTCATTGGAATGTGGCAAAGAATGCCAAGTGACAATGATCACAGGGCGTTGAGTCTAGTTTATGAAGTGCCATGGAGAACAATTTCAGCAATAAATATAGACATGCACGTCCTCTTTCTAGGAAGTCTGTTACAGCTGCACACTAAGAAAGAACTTCTCGACTAAATGAAGATATTCAGACAATGGCCTCTCTGATGGGCACAGCGAGCTACCTTGGTTCACATTCATTTACAGACCCCTCCCAGGTCGGTAGGGACACAGATAACAACGGTGACAACAATGCATTTGTAGTTAAATGTCCTGGCAGAATCCATTTTATTACTTTTCTGTTTTCATTTTCATTTATGCAGCAAATTGTGTTCAGCCTTTAACTCCCTTTGACCTATGGGCCATTTTATCCCTTCTGGTTTTAATTACATCTGGCTCTGATTAATTCCTTTGTGCTCTTTGCCTTCTCTGCTGTCACTGGCAGGTCATGCTGCAAAGTGAAAATGCCTCTGAGTATGTTTGCTAATTTAGTTGATCCCAAGTGCAAAGAGGTTTGGGGTCTGAGATTTTTACCTGACTATCAGAATTTCATAGGTGCTTGCTCTGCATCGTCAATGAGAGCTTTGGGGAAACGCATTGGCATTTTATTTATTTGTGTTCACAAATAACACAAGTCAAAAGTTTAACCAGTAGGCCCTTGTGTTCCTGCCTTTTTTTTTACTCACTAGGATTGTAATTAATTTGGGGCCTCATAATACAGCGTTGTGAGAAGCAGCTGCCTGGGGCCTCTTGGCTTCATTTTAACTCATGATGGAACAGAAGGGTAACAGGCTTTGGGTAAGAAGACTGGGTGAGAAATGAAATTCTGATACCAGGTTGATATTTGACTCTGGACAAGTGCTTCCATTTTTCCCCCATCTGTAACACCACAATTAAGCCATTTATGCAAAAACATTTAGAAAAGTATTAAATAATAAAGAAGAATTAACACAGGCACACATAAATACATGCATATATTCGGGAACACACAACAGCATGCATGTGGGGTTTTGTATGTGTGCTGATGAAGAAAATAGACTTAATTTAAAAATGATTTGAATACACCAATTCTGTCTCTCTCTCTCTTCTTTTCTCTCTCTCCTCATATGCACATATACACAGACACACACAGACACACACAGACACACACAGAGCTTTACCACATTGATGTTGGAAGTTAAACTATCATTTATATTAGAGATTAGATTTGCTTCAGGTGTTATGGTTCTGAGAATTTGATTTGGTAACAACATTCATTTGACATATAAATCTACTTAAGAGTAAATTCATGTGAAAATTTAAATATTTCAAGATTACGTCTGCCTATCAATGACTAATAATTGCATTAGAACTATTAAATAATTATATTCATCACATTATAAAAATTAAGTATTTTATTTCTCAAGTAACTTGGAGTAGTGTGAAGAAATGAAGATTATCAGTAAGGGTCAGTAAAAAGTGAATGCAAAGTCCAATGGTATTATATCCTCAATATAAAACTCTGATTCCTGTAAGAGTTTGAATATAATTGAACAAGAAAAAGGCATGCTCCTGATAAAGGAAATGCAAAATATAAAGTGATAAAGAGGGACAAAAACAACATAAAGAGGGTAAACAGAGGGATACAAGAGCAGAGAACATGTATGCTATTTAAGCTCAGTTAGTATCACTTCAAATTGGTAGATTATAGGTATAGGTTGTGTAATATAAACCCAAGGGTAACCAAAAATAAAGAATTTAGAAAGTATACAGAAACAGAAATGAAAAAAAGGATCAGTCAGATACATCACAAAATATCAACTACACAGAAAAAAGGTTTGCAATAAAGGAAGAGAGACATGAAAAAGAGAGATGTGGCATATAAAAAAAACAGAAGGACAAAATGGTTGATGTAAGTACTGTCTTTATAAGAATAACAATGCATGTCAATGGATTAAACTCCCCAATGAAAAGACACAGAGCAGCAGAATGCATTTTAAAAAGCACCTATATGTTGTTTCAAGAAACTCACCTTAGAACCAAAGATAAAAATAGGTTGAAAGCAAAAGGTTGAAAAAAGATATCCCATGCAAATGATAACCAAAAAAGAGCTGAGGAAGTTGTACTAAAATCAGATAAAATAGACTTTAAATGAAAAGGTGTTAAAGAGACAAAGAAGAACACCATAAATTAATAAAAGGGGAAATACACCAAGAAAAAAATAACAAAAATATTTATTCACCTAACCTCTGTGCCCCAAAGTATATGAGGCAAACACTGCCAAAACTGAAGGGAGAAACAGACACCTCTACAACAATAATAGTTCAAGACGTTGGTACACCATACTCATCAATAGATAGAATACCTATATAGAATTTCAATAAGAAAACAGAGAATTTGAGTAATATAAATATACAGAACATCACACCCCCAAACAGCAAGATAAACATTCTTTGCGAGTGCACATGGACCATTCTCAAGGTTAGACCACATGTGGGATCACAAAGTAAGTCTCAATAAATTTAAAAAGATTGAAATTATAAAAAGCATCTTCTTTGACCATAATGGAATGAAGCTGGAACTCAATAACAGGTGGGGAACTGGAAATTTCACAAATATACGGAATTTAAATAAAGCTCTCTTAATCGGTGGTTCAAAGGAGATTTTGCAAGGGAAATCAGTAAATACCTTGAGATGAATGAAAACAAGAACACAATATATCAGAACTTACAGGATGCAGCAAAGTCAGTGCTGAAAGGGAAATTTATAGCACTAAATGCCTACACTGAAAAAGAAAAAAGAGCTAAAATCGAAGGCCTGACTGCACACCTAGAGGAACAAGCAAAAAAACAGTAACTAATCCCAAAGCAAGCGAAAGGAAAGATATAAAAAGATTAGAGTAGAAATCAATGCAATTGAGAATAAAGAACAATAGAGAAAATTAACAAAAGTAAAAGTTGGTTATTTGCAAAGATAAACAAAATTGGCAAATGTTTAGCTAGGCTGACAAAGAAAAAAGGGAGAAGATGCAAATAAAATCAGAAATGAGAAAGGGAATGTTACCACTGATGTAGCAGTAGTAACAAAAGGAACATGAGAGTATACTGTGGATGATCATATGCCAAAAATTTAGACAATCTAGAAGGGGACATATTTCTAGAAACAGAAGAACAATCTACCCTGAGGTAATAGAAGACCTCAACAGACCAAGTAGCAGCAAAGAGATTGAATCTGTCATTAAAAACCTTCCAACAAAGAAAAGTGCAAGACCAGATGGTTTCACAGGTGAGTTCTACCAATCATTACAAGAAGAAGTAATAGCAATACTGCTCAAATGTTCCAAAAAACAAGAACATTTTTCCCACAGAAAAGAGCACTTCCTAACTTATTCTATGAGGCTAACATTAACCTGATACCAAAGCCAGATAAAGGTACTACAAGTAAGAAAAATTACAGACCAATTTCTCTTTTGAATATAGATGCAAATATCCTCAACAAAATACCTGCAAATTGAATCCAATAACACATCAGCAGAATTATACACCATAATAAAGTGGGTTGTATTCTAGGTAAGCAAGTGTGGTTCAACATTAGAAAATCAATTAATATAATACACCATATTAGAAAATTGAAGGGGAAAAACCATATGACCATCTCAGTTGATGCAGAAAAGGGATTTGACAAACTCCAGCATCTTTCCTGATAAAAGCAACTCAAAATATAGGAATAGAAGGAAGCTTCTTCAACATGATAAAGGGCTTATATGGAAAGCTCATAACTAACATCATACTTAGTGGTGAAAGACTGAAAGCTTTCCCTCTAAGATCTGGAACAAGACAAGGATGCCCACCATGACCACTGCATTCAACATTGTGTTGGAAGCTCTAGGCAGATAGTTAGGCCAGGGAAAGAAATAAAAGGAGTCCAAATTGGAAAGGCAGAAGTAAAACTTTACTATATGCAGGTGCCATGATCGTATATATATAAAGTCCTGAAAAATCTACATAAAACTACTAGAGCTAATAAACCAGTTCAGTAAAATGGTAGAATACAACATCAACACCTAAAAATAAGTACTGTTTCTATACACTAGTAATGAGAAATCTGAGGGAGAAATCAAGAGAAAAATGACATTTACAATAGTAATTAAAAGAATAAAATATCTAAGAATAAATCTAACCAAGAATGTACAAGAATGTAAAGGACTGACAACTACAAAACATTGCTAAAATAAATCAAATTATACTTAAATAAACAAAAGGGCATTTTCTGTTCATGGATTAGAAGACTATATGTCATTAAGATGTCAATTCTACCCAAGTTGATTTACAAGTAACCTTCCAATAGCCCACTTTGCAGAAATGGAAAAGTGAATCATCAGATTTATTTGGTAGGGTAAGTGGTCCCAAATAGTCAAAAACATCTTGAAAAAGAATGAAGTTGGAGGATTCATACTTCCTGGCTTTAAAGCATATTACAAAGCTACAGTGGTCAAAATGGCATGGTATTGGCATAAAGATAGATATATCAGCCAACAGAATTGAATTGAGAGATCAGAAATAGACCTTCACATATTTGGCTAATTATTGTTGACAAGGCTGTCAAGTCCACTCAATTGGGAAAGAATAGTTTCTTCAACAAATTGTGCTGGAAGTATTGGAAATCCCTATCCAAAGAGGATATATAAGTGGCTAAAAAGCACATGAGAAGATCCAGGCACTTCCCAAAAAACAAACAAGCAAAACCAACAAACAAAAATTCAACAAATAGTATGCAATAACGGGATACTCCTATGGAAAGATAAGGAAATGTGACCTCACCATACAGCATACAAAAAAAAAAAGCACATGTAAATGCGAAGATACTCACTATAACTAGCTATTAAGGAAATACAAATCAAAACACGCAATGAAATACTATTTCACCTCCATGAGAATGGCAGCTATTAAATAAGACAGAAATCTATAAGTGTTGGAGAGGGTGTGGGAAATAGGAACCCTCATTCATTGCTGGTGGGCATGTAAAATAGGGCAGCTGTTGTGGAAGACAGTTTGGCAGTTCCTCAGGAAGCTAAATTCAGAACTGCCATGTGACCTGGCAATCTTGCTACTGGGTATATACCCAGAAGAACTGAAGGCAGGGACCAAACACACGTTTTCACACTGATGTTCATGCAGTATTATTCCCAATTGCCAAAAGAAGGAAGCAATCCAAATGTCCATCAACCA
Organism: Myrmecophaga tridactyla; assembly: GCA_004026745.1. Taxonomy (NCBI): domain Eukaryota; kingdom Metazoa; phylum Chordata; class Mammalia; order Pilosa; family Myrmecophagidae; genus Myrmecophaga; species Myrmecophaga tridactyla. The sequence goes on from PVIY010000180.1 coordinate 189,193, forward strand.
ATAAACGAATAAACAAAATATGTTATATACACATAGTATTATTAACCATAAAAGAGAATTAAGTCCTAATGTATGTGACCACATGGATGAATTGTGAGGACATGAAGCTGAGTAAAATAAGTCAGACAGAAAAGGACAAATGGTGTATAATCTCACTGATAAGGGCTAATTATAATAAGCAAACTCATAGAGTTAGAATCTAGAATAGAGGTTACCAGGGGATACATTGGGGTAACAGGATGAGGAGTTGGTGCTTAGTTTGTACAGAGTTTCTATTTAGGTTCATTGTAAATGTTTGGAAATGTGTAGTGGTGATGGTAGCACATTATTGTGATTATAATGTACAGCACTGAATTATATAGGCAAATGTGGTTAAAAAGGGGAAACTTTAGGTCATATATGTTACTAGAATAAAAACTAAGCGATGAAACCTAGGACTATATATACAGTGAACTGTATTGTAGACAATGGACAATAGTTTATAGTATAAGACTCTTCTTTCATGAATCACAACAAATGAACAACACTAATACAAGTTGTTAATAATAAGGTGGTATATGGAAGAAAGACCCCAAATATAAACTCTGGACAATAGTTAATAGTACTATTTTAATAAGTTTTCATCAATTTTTATAAAGTTAACTACTCAGAACTGTAAGCTTGTAAACTAACAAATGCCCATTGTTAAAAACCAGTCTATTTCCGGAATATTGCATTTTGGCAGCCATGCTGACTAAAACAGGAAATTAGGGCATTTTTTTCTCTCTTAAAAGAAGACACATTTTCTAGCTCTGTCCACTGAAAAGATTTACAAACAATGAAAACATTGTCACAGATAGGAATCCTAGAAGCCAATTAAATTTTCCACTAGAAAGATGCATAGCTTCTTGCAGAAATGGATGAGTCCAAGTTTGGGAAAAGCACTATAAAAGATAAGCTTTATGTGCTTTCTACTTGAAAGGCTGCTTTTAGCCAGAGATGGGACAATTTAGCACTACAAAAAATATAATGTTGTGACAGATTGAAATCCAACAAATATGTTTAAAATTTTTATGAGTTCTAATTATAGTAAGAAAAAAACCAACAAATTAAAACCCACCTAGGTCACCTTTCAAGAGTGTAAGGTCAACATTTCATTTTTTTAAAATGCATAATTAGAGGGAAAGAATAAAACCTTTATCCTGACTTTTTATACAAACTATAACCAAATAATCACTGAAGAAAATTGCTTCTTTGTAGTATATTTTTGGCTGATGCAAGAAGAAGAAATGATAGAGACAAAACATCATGACTTTGTAACCCCTCATGAAGTAATGGATTCAGGCAATGGCCATCAAGGACTGCCAAAGCCATTAAGAGAGATTTTGATAGGGAATGTTATAATACTTGAAATCAGGATGACGGAATGTGAACCACATGATCAATCTTGACATCACTGAAAGAAAAGCAACCCGCAGCCAATTCCCTCTGCTGTGATACAGTGGGCTGCACATAGTCCCATTCATGAGATATTCTTGTACATAAGCTTCAACTGAACTACTACATATACAGGAAATCAGGGGATAGAGGGAAGTGCTAAATGACACCACAAGAACATCAAAATGTAGATTATGGGAAAGGTTGCAGGACAATTGACCTGCTTTCTTTAATAAATGAATGATAACAGGAAAAAAAAGGGTGATGTAAAAACAAAGGCATGAACTTAAGGACATTTTGACCAAATTTAAGGTATACACCCTTGTTCTAGTTTGCTAGCTGCCAGAATGCAACACACCAGAGATGGATTGGCTTTTAATAAAAGGGGATTTATTTTGTTAGTTCTTCAGAGGAAAGGCAGCTAACTTTCAACTGAGGTTCTTTCTTATGTGGGAAGGCACAGGGTGATCTCTGCTGGCCTTCTCTCCAGGTCTCTGGGTTCCAACAACTTTCCCCAGGATGATTTCTTTCTGCACCTCCAAAGGCCTGGGCTGAGCTGCGAGTGCTGAGATGAGGAATGCTGAGCTGCTTGGGCTGTGCTACATTGTGCTCTTTCATTTAAAAACCAGCCAATTAGGTCAAACGTCATTCATTGCAGCAGGCACGCCTCCTAGCCGACTGCAGATATAATCAGCAACAGATGAGGTTCACACGCCATTGGCTCATGTCTGCAGTAACAAAACTAGGTGACTTCACCTGGCCAAATTGACTACTGAATCTAACTACCGCAACCTTGTTTGAATCCTAACTCATACAAGCCAATTTTAAAGGAGAGACATTTCTGAGACATGCAAAGAAATTTGAACACTGACTAGACAATTTGATGTTATTCAGGAATTATTGATAATTTTGTTAAGTAGGATAAAGACATTGTCGTTATTTATTAAGTGCCCTTATTATTCGGGATTAAAAACCAAAATAATTTCAGATGAAATAATATGAAAATTGGGATTTGCTTTAGAATGTTCCGGTGTGTAAGATGGATAGTAAAAACGACAACCACAAAAAGAGGCGTATATAGGGAGGCCACACAATTTATCTCCAAATTGAAACTTGAGAGTAAAGTGGTGATGGTAATAATTATTCAGGCATTAATAGATATAAACAGGCATAAATAAGACGTGTCCCAGGCAAACTGAGATATATAGTCACTCTAGATAAGACAAACTGGTCAGATTTTGATAACTGATAAAGCTAGATCATATACACGGAGGTCCAATACACTATTCTTTCAAATTATGAGTATGTTTGGAAATGTGCACGATAAAAATTTGAAATAATAAAAGTACATGCATAAAAAGCGCAAATGTAATGCATGTGCATCTTTTGTCTTCCGACCACTCTCTGTTTTGAGTGCGGTAGCCGGCTCAGGGAAAGGTTGCAGGACAATTGACCTGACAGTGCGGTAGCCGGCTCAGGCTCCTCAGCCTGTCTTGTTCAGGGCTGTGGAATGCCTCTGGGTGGAGACGTGGGTTTGAGTTTCCCACAGGGCAACACTGTGAGGTGCCTGTTGTGGCCAAGATGGCGCCTGGCTGAAGAAGAGGCTGTGAGCAGTTTATGGGCTTGCTCTGAACTTGGGCTCTCTTTTCCTCCAATGTGGCCGCTGAAGCCAAGGAAACCCCTGACTCAGCAAGGGGCCCTAATCAAAGAGGCCACATGTGCAACCACATCTTCCTGCTCTCTGCAGCTGAATGGGGAGTAAGGTCTCGGCCCTTCACCAATTAGCAATGTCACTTAGAGCTCGGCAATAGGTGCTCCCTGAAAAGCAGCAAGAACAGAGCTGCACTGACGGTGTTCCCCTCACAGTACCCAAGCACTTTCTCATTCACTGCTCTATTTGTTTATCTTACAACTCCTTATTGGGCCATCGCTACATGCCAGGTTCTGGGCTGGTCTGTGGGAAGACTGAGATGAGTTCCACCCCATTCTCTAAGAGCTCATGGTCCAGTGAGACACAAAGGGAAAAATACAGACCATCTCCAGTCAAGAGTACAAGCTCAGAGACATGTACTTCATTAGTTTATTCACAGGACACTACTGAATGTCAACTAGGGGTTGTGCAGTGCTGCAGAGATGGCAACTCCTCTTCCCCTTGGGAAGCTTCTCATCAGACCTGAGTGGGGCTCAGGGAAGGATCCACAAGCAGGCAAATGCTGGGCAGAGTCTTGAAGGAGTAAGGGGAGATAACTTGCAGGAGGGATGTAGGATCAGATATTATAAGCCGAGAGAACAGCACAGGCAAAGAGATAATGGCAGAGGAAAGCCAAAGTAAGAGTCAGAGGAGAGGAAAGCCAAATCCTCACCCTGGGTGGATTCCAGATTTTCAGCTAACAGCTACATGTGCTAATCGATTGTTCTATGAGCTGATTATCCCACGGACATCAGCTCCTTTCAGGGCATCCAGCACAGGTCCGATTCCCATCTCTTCTGAAGTGCATACCCAATTACTGGGCCTCCCACATCTGGGAAAGGCATCAGGATGAACAAAGCATGCTCAGGCAGCCCTGGAATTTCCATCATGTTAGCCCCAGCCCTTCGGCTGGCGTTATCTCCAGTTGTTTCCCCTGGGTTGTTCTTGGGCATCAGGGAACACTAAACATGTTTATAGGAAAATGAATCTTACTAATGAAATAGGGATTCTTGCTAATAGCATATATTTAGGTGACCAGAACTCATTTAAACTTATCAAAGGACTCCTCCACTGGGTTTCCAGTATTAAAACGTTCTGAGGGCATGGCTATTAAAGGGGAGAGAGCACCTTGGTTTGATGGTCAACTCTCAGGCTCAATTAGGGGAAGGGGAAAGGACACCAAATCACTGGCACCACCAGAATCCATCACTTCCACCACATTTCTCCTTCTATATGTCCTTTTTTTTATCATTTGTTCCTGAAGCACCCATCAATTAAACGACAGTAACACAAAAATTGCAGAGCAAGTGGCATAAAGAAGTCATTTCAGCCTATGGTGAGTACATAGGAAGAAAACATATAACCATTGTGCATGAATTTATATTTTCAGGTCAAGGTACATTTTACTGAAAGTGTAGAAAAAAATTACGGACCTGATTTTAAAGAAAAGTTTTACCTGTTATCACTGAGAAATAACAAAAACTGCAGTGGATAATGGAAGGCTAGAAATGAGCATATGGCCTGATTATTTGAAGGAAAAAAGTATTTTAGAAACGCTAAGCTGAAAACAGGGTCATTGTGACAATCCAAAATACTTTAGCACATAATTTGAAAAATTGTTATTTATCTTCCATAATAAGAATGCGATGATTATAAGAGTAGTAATATGGGTTCATTAAGAGTAAGTAATGCCAGAATATTCCTAAATATTTTTTTAATATGTTATAGCTATACACAGAAAAATGAGAATGCATTCGATAGTATTGTTAATTTTATAAGTGACAGAAATCCCCTGGGGAATTTTAGAGAATAAGACAATTAAGTAATTCTTAAATACTACTTATAGAAAAATGGTTAGCTGGTTTAGCAACACTGCTTTAACATCGCGATTAATAGCTTATTCTCCACACAGAGGGAGGCTTCAGGAGGTGATGACAGTACTGTGTTTTGGTCCTGTCATTCAAAATTCTTACCAAAGAATGGAATGATAATCTAGAAGGAATTATGTGGAATTTTGAAAATGTGCTAAATATCAGAAAACAACAACATAGAATGATAGTTTCAGGATTCAAAATTACCAAATAAGTATTAAATTTAACAGGAACAAGTGTAATGTACTTGTGTAAGATCCCTAAGTCCACCTTCAAATTTGATAATTCACTAGACGAACTCACTGGATCATCAGACTCATGGAAGCAATTTTTTTGTAGTAAAAGATGATATAGAGCCAAGTCAAGCATGGGAAAAGGCTTACGAGGGTGAAGTCTGCAGGACACTAGGCACGAGCGTCCAGCGTCCTCTCATAGCCGAGTCACACAAGGTGCACTGCATTCCTTCAGCAATAGGTTGTGATAACATGTGTGAAATGTCCTCTATGAGAGAAACTCATTAGAAAGTCGATGCTCAGGGTTTCTTTTGGGGGCATGTGCCAACTCCTTATCCCCAGAAGGAAAGCAGGTGTGCAGAAAAAACCATATTGTTTGCACTATGATTGAGTCAGTGAGCCACCTTTATCAGGGAATGGTGGAAATGTTCCCGAAATCCAAGTTTCTAGGCATCAGTCAAGGGCCAATATTGCAAACAAGCCTTTTTAAGGATTGTAGTCACAGGTTGGCTCTGTTAACTCTTTACAGCACAGTCGCACATTAAGATAAGCACCTAATTTATTGTGCCAGTTTTTATTCTTTAATGTGAGAAAAATGAAGAGCAGCAACTCAAATGAAAAAGATCTGAAGGTGTCAGTAGACCCATGCAGCTGGAGGAGTAATGGAAAGAACTCGGTTAGGAAGTGAATGATATCTGAGCTTAAATACCAATTCTACCAAGTTCCAACTTTAAGACCTTTTCCAAATTACTTAAACTGAGTTACAGCTTCCTCGTCTGTAAAATGGAACAGTAATAACAATTAGGGATTTTATTCTTGTGAGTTTTGTGAGTTCCTGCAGGGATTACAGAAAATTTATGTAAAGTACTGGTCCTCAGTACTACTAGTAGAATGCTAGCTATTACAGTTAAGCTTAATGTGAACCAAAATTGTAATGTGACTAGTAAAATTAACCTACATTGAGGTTGACTATAGGACTGAAAAGCAGATTTTAATCAACATTTGAAGATGATTTCCAACACTCAAGCCACTTAATTGTTTAATAATATAATATACATAAACAGGAAACGTATGGTGTCTGGAGACATCCAGACCATTGGAGTCCATACCCTTAGTCTGGGGTATGATTGCCTTAGAAATTTTCCAAAGGCACCGGCATGATTGAATATGAAATATAAAAGGTTCATTGAAATTTGACACAAATATCTGAATCCCCTTTTGGGGGAGGTGAGGTTAATTTTATGCAGTTCTAATAGGCAGAGCTAAGGCAATTCCTTAGAAATTACTGGACTCAGATTGGCAAAAATATAGAATATTGTTTTAACAACTAACTCTGCCCAATGTGGGAATGGATGTCAACTGAAGGTAGTGAGTTCTCCATGATGGGGTGCATTCAAAGGGAACCTAATGGGGCATCTGCTAAAGGCAATGAAGAAGCGATTCTTGTATTAAGAAGGATGGAGGTTCCTATTCTTGAGGAAGCTTTTAGACTATGAAGTTAATTGTTTCACCCCCAGCAGTACAGAACCGTGGGCCTCAGATCTGGTCATGCAGGGCATTGGCTCTGTGCTGGTCTGAATCTGTGGTGGACCCCAGAAAAGCCATGTCCTTTAATCCCCAGTCATTATTGCTGGGTGGAAACTTGATTAGGTTATCTCCACAGAGATGTGGCTTGCCCAATTGTGGGTATTAACACTTGATTAGATGGAGTTGTGGCTCCACCCATTCCAGGTGGATCTTGATTATTTTACTGGAATCTTTTAAAAGAGGAAGGCTTTTGGAGAAAGTTCAGAAAGACAAGAGAGCCATGAGAACCACAGAGCCCATGCAGCCAGAGATCTTTGGAGATGAAGGAAAATGTCCTTGGGAGAGCTTCATGAAACAAGAAGCCTGGAAAGAAAACCAGCAGATGTCACCATGTTCACCATGTGCCTTCCAGTTGAGAGAGAAACTCTGAACTTCATCAACCTCTCATGAGAAAGTAACCTCTTGTTGGTGCCTTAATTTGGACATTTTTATAGACTTGCTTCAATTGGGACATTTCACAACCTTAGAACTGTAAACTAGCAACTTAATAAATTCCCCTTTTTAAAAGCCATTCTGTTTCTGGTACATTGCACTCCAGCAGCTAGAAAACTAGAACAGCTTCCTATTGGTGAAAGTGAGGGGTCCAGAGTGGGTACAGGAGAAGCAATGGAAATTGGGGAGGAGATGCCCTTAGCTCACTGGGACTGCTACCCATCAGTCTACAAGCTAGTCCTTCTGGGCCAGTTATCCACCTGATGAAATAGCCTACTGAGAATGAAGCCAGCACAGAGGAAACAAAAGCTAGAGCCAGAGTCAGCAAATGGAGGGGTGGGGTGTTGTCTTGATAACATCTTCTGAGGCCCTGGATCTAGCCATGCCTCCAAAGTTTTATGAGCCAATAAAACTCTGTTTTGCTTAAAGTAGTTTGAATCAGATTTCTTTTAAATACAACCAAATGAGCCTTAATAATATATATGTTCTCTTTTTGTCAGACCTATATATGTATATTTTAATAATGAAACATATATGTAGACATCTCTTCGTTCCAAAGATTATTGATACTGCTTGTAAATATAATAGGGCTAAAGTGGGTATTCAAAAATGCATGCCAGAAAGTCCTGCACAATTGCTAAAGCTGGGTTGCACATTTATCTCTAAATCTCCTTGGAGACAAACTGAACAGAAAAAAAAAGAGCTTTAGTTACAAGATCAGCAAAAGAGTTAGAATGTTCATATAATAAAAACAATGCTGAGGATGATATTTGTTCCAGGACACCAATACCAGAGAGAAGCTTCTCTCACCCAATGCTATAGCAAAAGCAGCTGACCAAATGCTGGGCAGTGACTCCTCATATGCCACCCCCCACCCCAGAGTATAAACTGGGCACCATAGAAAAGCAAAGGGAAAGCAAAATCCATGTATACGAAGCCAACCAACTTTGCATACCCCATGCCAAATTGTGGATTATATTCAAAGGTGCTGATGATCCGGCTTCACTGAAGAGAAGACTTACTCAAACTTAGAAGATGTAATGAATCATATGAGCCTTGGGCAGTGTTCACTGAGCAGCAAGACCTCCGTATCTGGAAGTGCAGCTTGATTGCCTCCTATGGTGCTCAATTGAGCAGAGGCTGAAATCCCGCTCTTCTCAGCAAGCTTGATGCCCTGGTGCAGAGCTGAGCCTCTTCTGCATTCATTAATAGTGCAGTCGCAGCTCCCAGCCATGCTTCAGTGGGTTATGTCCACCCAGAGGGGACTCCTTTGTCTCATTTGCACATAGGTGTCATATAAGAAAGTGATGACCCCAGTGAACATTTCTCACAGGGGCGCTTTGGATAAATTGTGGGCAACAGATAGAACTTACTTTAAAAGGAAAGACCTGGAACAAACTGATGTGTGTCACAATGTGAGTGAATCCAAATATGGGTGGCTTGACATTTGGAGGGAAAATTAGCATCTGAGAAGACATTTTCTTGAAAAGAGGCCCATTCGATCTGCACACAAAGGTGGGACAAAGAACTATGTTTGAGCAGGGCTAAGACAGCAGTCCTGCTATCCCTGAAACGTGGGGAAAACGGGGAGCAGAGCCTCAGAATCCTGAGCTAGTTCATGTCATAGGCACAGGCATGCTGTCCTGAAAGCATTCTAAGTGTTTCCTCATCTACCATGACCATAAAACCTTCCAATAATTTACCCAGAAAATGATTAATCTTAAGCAATGTCACTTCCTAATGAAACTTCCAAAATAAATGAGTTGCAAAAATGCACACTTAAGTAACTAAATGAGTTGACCTGCAGAGTATGAGTGCTGGATATGTTGATTAAATGTGACCCATGGCCTGATTTGGAGTTTAAGGAAATTGATCTTAAATTACTCTTTTGGATTGAAATTAGACACGAGATCCAGTGGTATGCTGCAGTCACTCCAAATTCATGGCCGTTAATGAGAGAATTAATAGCTGAAGCTATTACGAGTTCATCTTATTAACTATTCGTGAGACTATGAATAGTTCCAGTTTGTCTAAAGTGGCTTAGGTAAACTTAAAGGAAAAGGGACACAGACCACATTCCTCTTTTATCACATTCTAAAATATGATCTCCTCGATAACATTCCCGAGGAACAGAGATGGTCCCACAGACCATTACTTTGAAACACATTTATTTCAGAGACATGGGAGGGCAATTTTATATATAAGCCTCTGTGATTAGGGATTTGATATTAAATTTCTGAATGGAAGGACATTGTTCAAGGATGTCAATTCTCCCTAATGTTTGCATACATTTAAAACAATTTTAATCAAATGTACATGATTGCATTTTTAAAAACATAGCCAAAGAGTTCTAAACTTCCAAAAAAAGTTACTAGCTAAGAAATTGTTATATTCTAAGAGTAACTAGGAAGAATTTTACCATCAGCTATGAAAGCACATGGTTCAGAAGGAGACGCAAGATATCTACTTTAATATGAAGTTGATGGAGATTTAAAAGAAGCTCCAGCATTCAGAAACAAATGTTAGCTGGGTCACCATTTAGGAATATACTATATGAATACATCTATCTCATGCCACATTTAATTCAAAAATGTTTTAAATATAGAACCTGAAAATATTATGTCTAAGAAAATAGAGACGAGCATTTAAATAATTTTGATGATGGAGTGATAATTCTAAACCTAACTCAAAGCTAGAAACCTCAAAGAGAAAGTTCAAATGCTCTTATACATAAAATAAACAGATCAGAACACATTCCTTTCAAATATCTAGGAACAGTCATAAATGGAAATGTGGTCAGGACACAGAAGACATCTCCATAAATCCCCCAAAGCAGAAAACGTGGATCCATATTCTTTGACTATGATGCAATAATATATTTTTTGAAAAAACTTAAAAATATATTAAAAAACAAAACAAAACACAACGACTTAGAAACAAACAAAAAAAAAAACCCAAAACTTTATGCAGAATTCTTGGTTTAGAGCCAACATCAAAACTGAAATCGGAGACTACTTACAAAGCATCAGAAATTAGGGTCCTACATAGCTGAGTATGTGGGATGTGGCCAGAGCATGAGAGTAGAGATCTTCGACAATTTTCAAAGCTTTTAATAAGTCATGATGAAAAATGGAAGAGAGAGCACATTTTTGTGTGTTTCTCCTTCATGAAATTAATGAAATACAAAAGGGAAGAGATCCCCTAAAGAGAAGAGAATGAAATGGATTTGGGATGAGGATGGGTCATCAGCTGAGATGGGATTTCAGAAAATATCTAAGCCATGGAAAGGAAGTGGGTGCATCTAAAAATAAGAAACAGAGGTGGTGGGGGTGGGGGGAGGACAAACACAAATACACTTACCAAAGGGCTACAGCACAGATCCTCTTACCCCAGCATAACCCAGAGGGGCTCGAGCGCTCAGTCAACTGTACAGGAAATGGCACAAGAGATGACAGGGTAGGAAGGTGTACTGACCCTACATAGAAGGCAGAACAATTACCCACCCCCTGTTCCCACAACCCTGATTCCTCTTCTACCCCAAAGCACAGACAAATGGCCCCCTAGTATTTTGTCCGCTAACCATAAAAGCCAACACAAAATCTTGAGAATTCTTTGGAAGAAAATATGATCATGCAGCCTGAAAATAATTATCTGTGGGTTTTGGTCCCCCAGATCAAAGCCATAATCATTTTGACCTTCAGAGGGGCTCCTCAGGAAAGCCCAGCAGGCAGCCGGAGGCACACTCCTCACCTCCTACTCCCAGATGTCATTTCAGGGAGTGAGGAAGGGGAAAGCATCTGAGAGGCTGAGCTTTTTTTTTTCCTCCTATAAATACTGTTTGAATTAAAAGATCAGAACAAACTTTAAATTAGTTTAGACATACAGATAATTGTTTTTCCTACTCACCAGCAGTTGTAGGCTCATGGAGTAGATCAGTACTGCTATAGACAAAATCAAGAAGTTGTAGTGTGAATTACAACATGGGACTCTGCCCCATCTCCAGGATTTGGAACCTTATAAATATATGAATAAAAAAAAAGGACTGGTTAAAATTCTCCCAAGATAAGTGTGGTGGTTTGGAGCTGTATGTGACCCATAAAAACATATTCTTAAACTTAATCCATTCCTTTGGGTGTGAACCCATAGTAATAGGACCTTTTGACAAAGTTACTTCAGTTACGATGTGGCCCACTTCAATCAGGATGGATCTTAATCCTATTGCTGGGGTCCTTTATAAATGGAATAAAATCTCAGATATAGAGAGAGAAACTCACAGAGGTGGCAGCCAGAAGTTGAACATCAACAGATCCTGGAAGAGAAGGGAGACGCCAGGAAATGTCACACATGCCTTGCCATGTGACAAACAAAGGAGAAAGGAACACTAGCAACCAACCCCAGAATGACTGAGTCTTTAGGGGAGAAAGCATCTTGATGATACCTTGATTTAGCCTTCTGTCTTGGGCACAAAAACATGAGCTAATAAAGTCCACTTAAGAATTCAACCCATTTCATGGTTTTTGCTTAAGTAACCAAAGGAAACTAAAAGAAGAGACCAATATGACTGAGCGAATAGGGCTAATAGAAAACTGAAGGGCCATAAGAGAGAGAATTGGAAAGGATTTCTAAATGCAGACTGATTTGTCCCCATTGGTTTGGAAGTTCCCTCTGGTCTATAGATGTGAACTATCCTTGGGAGGCTGCAATACATCTCTCAAGGCATGGCAGATGCTTCTTGAATAAAATAAACAAACTAGATGTACTAGTTTGTTTAATGCTGCTGGAGTACAAGATACCAGAAATTGAACAGCTTTTAAAAAGGAAATTTTTTATGTTAGAAGTTTACAGTTCTAAGGTCATGAATATGCCAAATTAAGGCAAGGCTATAAAAATGTCCAAACTAAGACATCCAGGGAGAGATACCTCAAGAAAGGCCAGAGGGTCCAGAACACCTCTGTCAGCTGGAAAGGCACATGGCTGAAGTCTGCTGGGGTCTTTTGCTTTTGGTTTCTTTTACAACTTTCCTGGGGACACTTACTTTCTTCGTCTTAAACCCCTTTGTCTCTGGTTGGTTCTGCTTCTTCTCCAAAATGTTTCCCATTTTAAAGGACTCCAGTAAACTAATCAATGTATGGGGTCAAATCTCCATCGAATCAAAAGGTCACACTCACAATTGGGTGGGTCACAGCTCCATGGAAATAATCCAATCAAAATCTCCCACCCTAAACACTAGGCCTGGTCCCACAAGATTGGATCAGGATTAAAAGGTGGCTTTTCTGGGTTACATAATAGTTTCAAATCAGCATCGAGGTATTGAGAGGAGTTGCAGTTGGTTTGGGATTAAGAATCAAAGCCATCGATCTATTGCTAGCTTTGGTCTAACATGAAATGAAAACCGAAATAGTTATAGGTGTGTGGTGATTATGAAGATGATCTGGATTTGTAGAAATAGGGTCACTTTCACAAAAAGCAAAAGTGAACATGATGGAGGGCTGTCTTTGCATATATCATTGCACTAAGAGGGGCACAGAAGAGTGAAAAGAGGGAGGAGCATATTGTGTAGGTCAGGCACTGTCATTGGTCCACTAATTCTTTGACAATTCCTTCAAAAAGTGAACTCAAATTCTCCTCTCCTTGAGTGTAAGCAGGACTTAGTGATTTGTTTATAATGAATAGATTAAGGCACACGAGATGGTGTGGTACTTTGAGACTACATCATAAAAGGCAATCCTGGTCCTTAATTCTTCTGCCAGGGGATACCGGCTCCCACAAGCAGTCTTGCAGAGAAGCCCACACAGTGAGGAATGGAGGCCTCCTGCCAACGGCGATGTGAGGACACCATCTTGGAAGCAGAGCCCCAGCTCCAGTCCAGACCTCAGGTGACCACAGGCCAGGCTAACAAGGTGATGGCAACCTCACAAGAGACCCTGGCCAAGCTGCTTTTGGAATCCTGACCTTCCAAAACTAGATGAGATAATAAATGCCTGTTGATGGAGGTAATTTGTTACACAGCATTGGAAGATGTTTCCAGCAATAGCTAAAAGGTATTGAGTGCTTAACAAGTGCCAAGGACTCTTCTAAGCATTTGTTAAGCATAATTATCTCTATTTTACAAGTGAGGAAACTGAGGTAGAAAGAGGAAAACCTGCCTGGGAAAAAACACATATTGAGTGACTTAAATATTGCTAGATCCCCCTTCTATCAATGATTTCTCTCTCTTATGTGCATACGGTTCACTATTGTACTCCTTCATTTACATGCCTGTTTCCCTTATTAGATTTTAAGTCTCACAAGGCATTCTACCCATTTTAAGGTCACCAGCACATACCAGAGTATCTAGAACACAGTAAGTCTTAGGTAGATATTTAAATAATCAATTGAATAAGTGAATGATGAAGAATTAACTTAAAAAAAATCATTGTAGGCCAGCTATTTGCCCATGAGGCATGAGCTATTGGTCTTAATATATATGGGTATCTTGCTTTTGGGGCCTTTCATTCAGAGTCTGAAAAATTGAACTTCACTTCATTGCCAATTTTAGATAATGTGAAATACCCTAATCTAGCCCTGAAACCCAATATCTCACAAATTTGCATTTAAATCCAAGGAAAATTGGAAATAACCTAAATACCCAACACTAGGATCTAATAAATGATTATATTTCACTGCAATGAACTTTTATGCAACTGCTAAAATGCTAACGTTATGTTGAATCAAGAATATTTACTTTTAAATAGCAGAAAAAAGTAAATCAAAGGCAAATTCATATTACGTAATATCGCCTCAATATAAAAAATAGTGAAGTCTTTGTGCTCCATGAAGCACTTTCATTTGCATATATTTAAATTAAAAAACAAAACAAGAGCATTGAGGGACAATGTTCACTAAAGCTGTAAACATAAGAAAAATGAGAAGTGTGTATTTCTACATCTATGTGTATATGAAACTGTCAGGAAAAATGTGTGAATAGCCACAAAGCAAACAGCATGCTCATGGAGACCACCTCTGGGAAGGGCATGTGACAAACAAGTGGGTAGTGTATTACAGGAAATGTCTGCCTGAGAATTTGTATTGTTTGGGTTTGCTTGTTTAGTTATGAAAAATTATTCAGCTATTGCTTTCTATGTAACATATACTATGTTAGTAGCATATGGAAAGTATTATGCAAAATAATATTTTCATTAAAAAACAAATAAATAATTCTTTTCCAAGAATAGGCCCTGCCCTAAATGATAATAAATGCTGAAGAAGCATTTTCTGAGATGCTTTGTTGTGGTGTGGAAGGCCTGAAACAAGCCTGGCTTACCAGCAAGCACGGCTTTCATTTCAACATGAATATGTCGGTGAGCATTGACCAGGACAAAGCAAAGGGAGCCAAATATAGGCAGATTGGAGCCAGAAAACCTGGCAGGAGGTTTCTAGGATACAATAGACGGACTAGAGAAGCTTATGTATGTAGCAGAAAAGCTTAGCCTACCTATAGGTATGCCTAAGAGTCACCTCCAAAGGACCTCTTTTATTGCTCAGATTTGGCCACTCTCTCTAAGTCCAACTCTACAAGTGAAAACATTGCCTTCCTCTCTACATGGGACATGACATCCAGGGGTGAAAGTCTCTCTCGTGGTGTGGGAGATAACTCCCAGGGATGAGTCTGGTCCTGGCCATTCTGATCAAAAAGGGGAAAAGAAGTGTAACCAATAAAGTATCAGTGGCTGAACGAGTTCAAATAGAGTTGAGAGGCTACACTGGAGGTTGCTCTTAAGTAAACTTCAGTTAGACATTGCTACCTATCATAAACTTGCTGAACCCCAACCAAAACCACTCCTGCCAATCCTAAAGAACACCTAGGGCAATATATAAGATTCTACAAAGGTTCCATGCACTAGGGTAACTTTCCAGAAACCTACAGCCTCCAGATGGTCCTTGGACCAGATAAGTCCTGAAACCTAGAAGGGACAGCTTCTCCAGAACATCAGCTAGTTCCACATCCCTACCCCTTATTATTGACAAACCTTCCAACATGAAAAAGGTAGAATGGGTATAGCCCAAATACCCTTAAAGAGTGGGAGATAGATCAAAGGTGACGGTGGAGTTATACAGAGACGGTACAAATGAGAATGACTGCTGAATCATTACATTGATATTTCTTTTAGTCTCCAGTATCTTAGAGCAGCTAGTAGAAAAACCTAAAACTGTGGAGTTTTAACCCACACCAAACTCTGAAATCTGTTCCACAACTAATTGTTGGTGGGTGCTTTGGAATTCATTGTTTTTTTGTCTATGTTATTTTTCACAGAAAAAGAAAAAAGTGATGATAAAAATATATGCATTCCTTCTAGCCTCCGATGTTCTGGAGCAGTTAGAAGGAAAAATCTGAGATGATGGTATGGTAGCTGTGGTAGTTAGATTCAGATGCCAACTTGGCCAGGTGAAGGTGCCTAGTTCTATTGCTGTGGACATGAGTCAATGGCATGTGAACCTCATCTGTTGCTGATTACATCTGCAGTTGGCTAGGAGGCGTGCCTGCTGCAATGAATGATGTTCGATTTAATTGGCTGGTGCTTAAATGAGAGAGCTCAATGTAGCACAGCCCAAGCAGCTCAGCATTCCTCATCTCAGCACTCACAGCTCAGCCCAGGCCTTTGGAGATGCAGAAAGGAATCACCTTGGGGAAAGCTGTTGGAACCCAGAGGCCTGGAGAGAAGGTCAGCAGTGACCTCTCCATGTCTTTCCATGTATGAAAGAACCTCAGTTGAAAGTTAGTTGCCTTTCCTCTGAAGAAATATACATTGACTAAATAAATCCCCTTTTATTGAAAGACAATCTGTCTCTGGTGTGTTACATTCCAGCAGCTAGCAAACTGGAACAGTAGCCCATGACAAACTCTAGGATCTGTCCTGTAACTACTTGTTGAAGAGTGCTTTGAAAACTATTGCTTTTTTCTTTCTTTGCTTTGTATATATGTTATATTATACAATAAAAAAGTTAAAAAAAATGTATAGAGCTCCTATTTGGGATGGTGGATATGTTTCAGTAATGGATGGTGTTGATAGTAGCATGAAATTATGAACATAATTAACAGCACTGAAATATATATCTCAATGTGGTTCAAAGGGGAAGTGTTATATGGTGTACATATATATATAGTAATAGGATAAAATTTTTTTAAAAAAATCCATTAAACTGTCCTATACAGTGAGCCCTGAGTTAAACCATGGACTATAATTAATAGTACAATTATAAAAATTTGCTTTCACTAACTGTAATAAATGTACCACACCAATGCAAGGTATTAATAATAAGGTAGTATATAGGAATCCTGTATTTTATGCATGATTTTTCTATAAACCTACTATTCCTCTATTGAAATTTAAAAAAAAAAATCACCACTAGTGGTGTGGAAATGGAGGCCCAGAGATGTGAAGGTTGTATGCTGGGTGAGATGGCTATGAAGTGCAAGAGCTGAGCTGAACACCCAGACATGGGAGTCTTAAATGAATGATAGATGCTGCTGCCTGTCTTTTAGCTATCAAAGACACATGACAGATCATGATGATAAATTATTATCATATAGTCATTTTGAAGATACTGAAATGGAGGTTCAGAGAGCTTAAGTGACTTCACATGTTGCTTAAGAGCATGGCTTCTCATGCGAACCACCTAGGTTGAAGCCTTTCCCAAGCATTTAACAAGTGTAGGACTTTGGAAAGTTACTAAGTCTCTCTAAGACCTGAGATCATCCAGGACATGGGGGCAAATGTTGTCCTAACTTTTAGGACTGTTCTGAGAAACAAAATACGCAGTGCTCAGTGCCTGCACATGGTGATAACTTCATAAACGTCAACTAGTTTTTGTTGTTTATGCATCAATAGGGCTGGGATTCCAAACTGGTTTCTACAGCTTCAAGCCTGATGCTCTTTGGGCCATCATTCAGTCATCAACTGATGTGACTTCAAGCAAACCATTCTTTCATCTAACAGGGTCTGCCTCACTAGTGTAATTGGATTGGATTTGGTGAACTTGATACTGGACAAGTGGTGGATGCTCTGCCTGATGCACTCAAATGACCAATGCCTGAGACACCAGTGTTTCAAACAGAGAGAGAGAGAGCTTATTGCTGGGTGCAAAGCAGGAGAAAAATCTGTCTCCCTGAGTCTAGAGAGGTCAAGGTTTTTATGGGTTTTAACAAGGGGAGATGAAGTCATTACAATTTCAAATAGCAAGTCTAAGGAGAAAGGAAGGAAGGCAGAGTTATCATTTCAATAGCAAAGTATAAGCCAACAAAGGTAGAAGAGTGAAACTGGGGCTAGAACCAGTTAATGGATGACTCAAATTCCTTCAATAGCATTAGGGCATTTGCCCTTACAAATTTCTAAAGTTATAAAACAAAACAAACAAATAAACAAACAAGCAAACCAAAAGCGGACAAAGGCACAAGATAAGCATTTTTCAGTCATTCTCAGGGGTCAGGGTACCTGGATCATTGTTCAGAGATTTCAGGTATTTCATCTCTGCTACTCTAATTTACCAGAAAGAAAAATGGAATATTTATATAATGATTCACTAGTTATAATCATTCATTAAACCATAAGTCCTCAGGTTACAAACGCTGAGATTGTTTCCAGCTATATGAGTCTATCCTTCATTCATTCATCTGCTCATTCATTTATGCTTTCCTTCTTAAATGCAAACTATGTAAAATAGAGGTCCCAGAACTCCACAAGGATGCAGAGGTGAACCTTCCCTAAAAGTGGTTTATACATGAAGTGTGAAGGATCATGTAGAAAATGAAATGAACCTAATAGAGAGAAAGAGAGTTACAGATTTCGGAGGCTTCAGAGGGCAATAATCTACTTTTTGGTTAAGTGAAACAGTAGCTTCCAAGATAGGTCTGGAAGCTAAGTGGGGGTGGAGAAGAGGGAACTTTGATTGGAAGGAAGTGCACACAAGAGCACTAGCACTTGGTCTGTGCAATGGAGAAGCCAGGCTCAAGCAGGGTGTTTTCGTGTGTAAGCTGCCGGAATGCAATATTCCAGAAACAGAATGGCTTTAAAGGGGGAATTTATTAAGTTGTAAGTTTATAGTTCTGTGGCTATAAAAAACGTCCAAGGTAAGGCATCCAGATAAAGACACTTTAACTCCAAAGAAAGGGCCAATGAAGTATGGGGTTTCTCTCTCAGCTGGAAGGGTTTTCTTTCCTCATTTCATAAGGCTTCCCTGAGGGCATTTTCCTTCTGCATCTCCAAAGGTCTCTGGCTGTGTGGGCTCTATTGGCAGTCTAGCTTTTTCCAAAATGGTTCCCTCTTAAAGGACTCCAGTAAGCAACTCCACCTTGAATGGGTGGAGACACACCTCCATCGAAACCGTCTAATCGAAAGTTACCATCCACAATTGGATGAGTCGCATCTCCACGAAAACAATAAAAAAGGATCCCACCCAGCAATACTGAATGAGGATTAAAGAGGATGGCCTTTCTGGGGTACACAACAGTTTCAAGTCAGCACACAGGGGTATGAGTTAATATTTATCTAAGGTGTGTGATAGGGGTCTTTTTTCATTCCTTTGTATATGGATATCCAGTTCTCCCAGCACCATTTGTCGATGAGACTATTCTGTCCAGTTGGATGAGCTTTGCAGTATTGTCAAATATCAATTGGCCATAGATGTGAGGGTCTATTTTTGAACTCTCAATTCGGTTCCATTGGTCAATATGTCTATCCTTGTGCCAGTACAAGCTGTTATACATGTGCAATTACATGCACCATGTAATCGTGTAATATACTTTAAAGTTAGGAAGTATGAGTCTTCCCACTTTCTTCTTTTGCAAGATGTTTTTGGATATTCAGGGACTCTTAGCCTTCCAAGTAAATTTGATAATTGGCTTCTCCATTTCTGCAAATAGGCTACTGAATTTTTATTGGTATTATGTTGAATCTGTAAGTCAATTTGGGTAGGATTGATAGCATAATGATATTTAGTCTTCCTATCCATGAACACAGAATGTCCTTCCATTTACTTATGTTTTCTTTGATATCTTATCAAACCTATGTTTTGTAATTTTCTGTGTACAAGTAGTTTATATCCTTAGTTGAATTTATTCCTAAATATTTGATTTTTTTAGTTGCTATCATAAATGGGATGTTTGTCTTGATCTCCTCCTCAGACTGCACATTACTAGTGTATAGAAACACTTCTGATTTGGGGGTGCAGGGTTCAGTCTGTGTCTCTTAGGTCTAATTCATTTATCATATTATTCAAGTTCTCTGTTTCCTTATTGATCCTCAGTCTTGTTCTATCGATAGATGAGTGTGGTGTGGAGACTTCTATTTCTTACTTCAGTTTTGCCAGTTTCTGCCTTACGTGTTTTGGGGTACCATGGGTTGGCGCATAAATATTTATGATTGTTATTTTTTCTTGATGGCTTGCCCCTTTAATTAATCTTAGTATCCTTCTTTGTCTCATAACAGTTTTGCATTCGCAGTTTATTTTTTTGTGATATTAGTGTAGCTACCCAAGATCTTTTTTTTGGTTACTATTTGTGTGGAATATCTTTTTCCAACCTTTCACTTTCAACTTGTGTCATTGAGTCTAAGGTGAGTCTCTTGTACCATCTACATGGATCATTCATTTTTACACATACTGCCAATCCGTATCTTTTGATTGGAGTTTAGTCCATAAACATTTAATGTGGTTACTATAAAACTGTACTTACCTCAACAATTTATCCTTTGGTTTTTACAGATCATATTTTATTTTTGTTTCTCTTTTTAAACTTTTATTTCCCCTTACTGATAATTAATTTCTACACTCTACTCCAAGCTTCTCTCTCTTGTCTTTTCCTTTCAGTCTGCAGAACTCTCTTTAGTAATTTTTGTAGGATAGGTCTTCTGTTAATGAACTCCCAGTTTATGCTTATCTGTGAATGTTTAAACTCTCATTTTTAAAGGAAAGTTTTATGGAATAAAGAATTCTTGTTTGACTTTTTTTTTTCGGCATGTGCAGGCTCCAGGAATTGAACCCGGGTCTCCAGTTCGGCAGGTGAGAATTCTTGCCACTGAGCCACTGTCGCACCGCCTTGGCCATTTTTATCTTTCAGTATCTTAAATGTATCATACAACAGCCTTCTCACTTTCATGGTTTCTAATGAGAACTAGGCACTTTGCACCATCCCCTTGTATGTGACAAATAGCTTTTCTCTTGCCACTTTCAAGGTTCTTTCTTTATCTTTGGCATTTGACAGTCTTACTGGTGTGCGTCCTGGAGGAGGTCTGTTAGGGTTTACTCTGTTTTGAGTACATTGCACTTCTTGGACATTGGACATCTATATTTATGCCTTTCATAGAGTTGGTACATTTTCACCCATTATTTCTTCAAATATTCTTTCTGCCCCTTTTCCCTTTTCCTAATCTTCTGGGAACCCCATAACATGTATATTTGTGCCTTTTATGCCGTCACTCAAATCCCTAAGACACTGCTCATTTTTTTCTCTATTTTTCAGACATGAATTCAGTTGTTCTTTCTTCTAATTCATCATTTCTCTTTCCCGCCAGTTCAAATCTGTTCTTGTATGCCGCTAGCATATTTTTTTTCTGTAATTACTGAGAGGATTTTCCCCACCCTAAGTGCTTTATCATATTTCTTAAAAATATAGGAGCAGCAGCTTATCACAGGTCTCCACTACTGTACATAAATGATGGAATCATAACAACACACAGACTCATATGGATGAAAGGACTGCAGAACACCTGGAAGCCACAGTTTTATGCTTCTTCTTCTTCTGGATAATTGAGAATTTTGTAGTGGGCCTGACATAAATATTGCTGCTGTGTGAAGTACACCTTAAATGTTCCTTTTATGGCAACAAAAGCAATTCTACCCAAGTTTGTCCTTTGTAAATTAGAGTTAGCCCTACTGAATATCAGTTTATCAACTATCATCCCAATTGTAGGAAAGACAAGGGCTCCACCCAAAATTCGAGTAACAAAGGCATGATCTGCTAAAGGATTAGCCTCAGCTGGAATTTGAGGAACAGGACAACTGATCCCCGGAAATACAGTGTTCAAAATTTGTAGTTTATTAGAGTATTTGCGGCCATAGCCTAAGCACATAGTCCTCCCACTGAGTCGTCCAGTGAAAAGGAATAAAGGATCAGCTCTCTCTATAACATCCACACCTTCTTTATGGCCAACCACCTGCATCACTATCACTACCAATAGGTAGAACCAACCATTATTCCTGCTGCAGCAGAAGGACAGGCCTTTGGGATCAGTCTGTCTGCAAGATCCAAGTCATAAACAACTGGACCCAACTTTAGAAAAACTATTACGTATTCAGCATTGCCCTGAGGACATGCCACTCTGGCTGTAGGGTCTCCTCTTTGTTTTGCATCCACCCAGCATCGTAGACAAGCCTGGTGAACCCCCTTTGTAGATCTTTCGCACCTGCCCAGTCTCACCCATCCAGCTGTTCTATCATCTCCATCAGTGGCAAAACTCACCCAGCAACTTCTGTCCAGTACCTGCTGCAGGGCTTGGTCCAGCATCTTCTGCAGGGCAGGTGCACTCGGCCCTCCCCCAGTGAAGCAGGGCTGGGCCCAGGGACAATAGCACTGAGACACGGTGGCGGAGTAGGTCTTAATCCAGCAGTAGCTGCACATCTGCCCTCCGGCCTCCCGGGGCGCTCTGTGAGCACGGGGACGCTGGTGCATGGCCTGCAGGCATTGGGAGAAGGCGGCGGGAGACAAGAAGGAGGTGTGCCTCGCAGGAAAGCTGCGATAGCGATTGCAGCCCCTGGTTCCAGTTCATGGACCGTGGATGCCGAGTTACTGCTGGCAGAGGAACCACTTCTATGAGGATATTGCTGTGGATTTAAATCATCAGCCTCTAGTGTATTTTTAAAATCTCTAATATTGTGCCTTTCATCCCCATAATTTATTTTTGTTCTTTTTATACTTTCAGATTCTTCTTTATGTGCACACATTGTCTTAAAATCTTTTATTTCTTTATGCTTATTTTCTTTCATCTCCTTGAATTGATTTAGGAGTTTGATTGAACTTCTTTAATTAGTTGTTCCAAATTATGTGTCTCCTCTGAAATTTTAATTTGTCCCCTTGTCTAGACATATCTGTTCCTCAGGATGGTCCTTTTTCTTCTTTTTTGGCTGATATCTGGGCATCTGATTATCTTCATGAATTTACTCTGATGGTTAGTCTCTCTCTCTTGCCTAGGATTTAATTGTTGATTGGCTTTGTGTTAAGGCTCTTCTTTGACACTTAAACTTATTCTAGACCTTAAGAATTGTCAGTATTTGATCAGATTCTTTCCACTCTTCTTCATCTGATCTTTCCCTGGGTAGCGGTACAATTCTTCAAGATTGCACTACAGGTACAATTGTTCACCACCAAGAGAAAGTTTCCTTTCCTCTATATCTTCTCCAGGAAACTTGATTTGTCCTGTTTGTTTTGTTTTGCCTCTCTATATTTTTTAATCTTTTGGTGCCTCTAGCTTCTTTTGCTGGAGGGAAAATTCTACTAGGAGAGTCACCCCAGAGAAGAATTTCCCAAGTCAGTGTTTCCCAGCCAAAGCAGTGCCAGGGACCCAGAAAGGGGAGCATACCAGTTTCCAATAGCTCTGAGGTAGGATCAGGAAGGACACCAAAGTGCCGTTTTGACAGCTCCCCAAAGTTGGGCTTTCCTGACCTGCCCAGTAGATGCTTTCCTGACCTGCCCAGTAGATGAAGTACCCTTCAGCATACTGTTCCCCACAACACTAAGGAGGCCCTGTGTCTTTAAACCTCCACCATCTCTGCCCCTGATGGGGGAGGCATTGAAAGAATAGTCATGGACATCCCTGTCCAGGACCAGCTAAAACAGTGGCTCAGAGCTGAGACCCAGTGATCTAAACTCACTGATCAAAAGCTATGATCAATGCTCTGTAATACTCCCCACTTTGTTACTGGGGAAAAGGGCTTCCACATCCCTGTCTGTCTATAGCAGTCAGCCCATGACTGGACCCGAGACTTCCCACCTTGACAGAGGGGAATGAGCACCAGCAGCTACTGCAGAGGATTAGTCACAGTTCTTTACTAATGTTTCTCAGCCCTTCATCTTGCTCTTTGCTGCTTGCTGTACAGCACTCCCCTAGCATTCACTGTTGTTTCAGACAGTTTCTACTTGTCCACCTGCTTTTTTTGTAGGAGGATTGAGTTCTGTAGCTCCCTACTCTGCCATCTTCCTCAGAAGTTCCTATTTCTTCATTTTGAAAGATAATTTTAATGGCTATGGAAATCTAGGTTGATGATTTTACTCTTTTAACAATAGTTCACTCTATTCTCTCCTTGCAGGCATAGTTTCTTATGAGAAATCCACTGTAATTCTTATCCTTTTCCTCTAAAAGTAAAGTATTTCCTTCCTTTGGCTCCTTTCAATATTTTCTTTTTGTTTTTGATATTCTGCAATTTGAATATGATATGCCTAGATGTAAATTTTTTGCTATTTTATGGTTTGATGCTTTCTGAGCTTCCTGTGTTGATGGTTTATTGTCTGTCATTAATTTTGGAAAACTTTCAGCCATTAAGACTAAATATTTCTTCTGTTCCACTCTGTTTCAGTTTGAGAAATTTCTATTGGCCTGTCTTCAAGCTCACTGATTCTTTCCTTGACTGTGTTCAGTCTATCTATGATCCATAGAAACATTCTTCTTTTCTTTCACAGTGTTTTTGATGTACAACTTTTCTTCATGATTCTTTCTTAAATTTTCCAGCTCTCTCCTTACATTACGTATATGTTCATTCATGCTGTCTATGTTTTCTGTTAGAGCCCTTAGTGTATTAGTCATAGTTATTTTAGAATTTCTTATCTGATCATTCCAATATCTGTATCATATCTTTGTCAGTTTCTGAAGCTTGCTTTGTCTCATCAGACTTTGTTTTTTCTCACCTTTTAGCATGCCTTGTGATTTCATGTTGAAAGCCAGATGGTAGTTTTGAGTGATAGAAATTGAGACAAAGAGGCATTAGTGTGGATTTTATGTTTATCTGGCTTGGAGCTAGTGTTCAATATTTGCTATAGCTGTAGGTGCCCAAGGTTTCCAATTCATCTAGTGCCCATCTTTTTTCTGTTTTCAATTTTGTCTTTGAGTTTTCCTAAGAATTCCTTCTTATATAGAGTCTGTGTCTTGTACCTCTTTAGACTGTGAGCTACATTCTTACGTTGGTGCAGTGGTAAGGTATGGGGAAGGGGAGTATGCTATAATTTAACATAATTTTATGATTAAATCTAGGCCTTTTAATGGGCCTGTTTCCTTGGGCTGTGATCTTCACAACTGTTTCTTGCTTTTCCCCCCTTTTAGGTGAAACAGGAAGTCTAAGGAAGGATATAATTGGGTATATGCCTTTCCCTCCAGGAGAGACAAGGTTTGAGTAAAATTTTTAGCCTTTGTTTTGAAGAAAACTCTGAGTGAATATCACAAGAATTACTCTTCCTCTACCCTTTTCAGAGTCAGGTAATTATCTTTTTTGACTCTTCATCATGGGATCCAGTAGCGTTCTGAGAGGTAAAAGTGTGGGGCCCCTCAAAACTGCAGCCCTTGGACTTTCTCACTCTATGGCTCTCTACACTATGTCTCAAGAATTCATCAAAACCATCACTTAAGTGTCCTACCAAGTTATCAATCCAGTGGTGTCTACTCCAGGTATACAGATCTCAGCTCTGACTCTGTTTGCCTGTCTCTCCAGATTTTGGAGTGCTGGCTTATCCTAAAATGTCACTTCTCAGATGAAACCAAGAAAAGTAATTGATTCGCTTGTTCAGCTTCTTTCTAAGCAAGAAAACAACCAGTGAATCTTCATTTCCCTGCTACAGCTCTGGGCATGGAGTCCTAAAGGGGGCTTGCCAGATGGGCAAGGAGCAGCAGCCAAACTCAGCACTGCTCCAGGCCCCTACAAACCTTCTTCCCAAAGCCATCCATCTGGCCAGCCAGACAGGTTGACGATTTCCTAGCTTTATCCAAGATGGAGCTGAAAACAGAAGTCTCTGTGGCTGTTTTTAAAATGGGAATACACCTTTCTGGGAGGATGTTTATTCTAAGGGCTACATTTAGACCTCACAAGTGAGAATAAATAATCTATTATTACTATCCTTATTATTAATAATAGTATTTATCAGCAAGCTGGTTGGGTGAAGCTATTGATTTTCACATGCATTTGGCACACACGCATATCTTGGAAGTCTTTTGAGCTATTGACTCGGAGGCCACCTGCAGGGTCAGGACTGATGGGAGAGTCCAGAGCCCAGGATCCACATGGCTCTTTCATTCCAACAGGTGAGGAGACAGAGATAATCCACACCTGCGAAGAGCAGGAGAAGGTCCAGGCAAGTGGACATAGAGCAGGGCCTCAACCCAGAGCAAATTATAAGTGATGGAAGGGGTGAGGCCATCCTGAGAAAGCAGGGCCCAATGACAGAGAACAGGCATCAAGACTTTGGGGTCCAATTAAGCAGGAAGCAATATCTACAGGAAGCAGCACCTTAAACCCTAAGATAATTGAGTCTCTGGAAGAGGAATATGCACAGTCATTTTCACTGAGATATTGTTGAGGTATAGACATGGAATGGTTGTGTTTTTCTAGCAATGATTACCAGTTTCACTTTTGATACATTCTCTTCCTTCAATCTTTCTTCTCGGTAATGAATTCCCTTATCAGCTCTATGTCTGATTCCCTATTTCGTGACTTTAAGTTATAACTATTTTATTTAGGTTAAGTTTCATTGTTGCCCATTTTAAATCTTTTTTTTTTAGCATAGGCAGGCACTGGGAAATGAACCCAGCTCTCCGGCATGGCAAGTGAGAACTCTGCCTGCTGAACCACCGTGGCCCACCCTTAAATCTTTACTATGTGATTCTGTGATTCAGATCTCCTTCCACCAAGTGCAGGCCATCTGTGTCCCTCCAGTGGCTTAGAGTGGAACTGGGATGCACAATCAGGTTCTCACAGCCCACCCCTCTACTTTTACCCTCGTATAGTTCCTTTTGTTCTTTAGACCAAAAGAAGGAGAAGGAAAAATGATATTTCTTGTCATGATAGCTCCTGGTGAGTAGTCCTCGTTTGCTTTGTTGGATATAATCCATTTTCCCTGTCCAAGTGATGGATCCTCTCTGTGGGGAGATAGTGGTGCCCAGAAGCCCTGCTGGTGAGGGCTCCCTTCTCTAGTAGAAGCCGTGAGGACTGGGAACCTGTGAGATTGGACCTACAATTTGGCCAGACCCTGCCTCTGATGTGTGTGTCTTTTCTCAATGCTGTGAGAGTCCTCAGTGAATCTGTAGCTCCAGCCTCATCCCTCCATCACAATTCCAAATCTGGGGCTGCGTCCACTGGTAGAATCCATCTTTTGTGTTTCTCAGAAGCCACACACTCAAGATGGGCCATCCTAGACCACTCAGCTGATAAACACAACCATGCTTTTTTCAAGCCATATGTGGTGGTTTGAAACTGTTATGTACCCCAGAAAAGAAAAGGCCATATTCTTTCAATCCATTCCTGTGGGTGCAGACATATTGTGGGTGGGAACTTTTGAATAGGTTATTTCAATTGAGAAGTTGGCCCAAGTTCTTAATTCTTTCACTGGAGTCCTTTATAAGAGTTGTGATTACGAGAAGTTCATTGAGAAAAGACACAGAGAAGTTAAGAGAGAATCCACGGAAGTTCAGAAAGGAAGCCAATGGAACCAGAAGCCAAGAGCAAAGAAACTCCAGAGCAAAGGACAAGCAGGTGCTTGCCAGGTGCCTTCCCATGTGACGGAGGTGACTTTGATGCCAGCAGCCTGTCTTTAGAGTCTAGGTCTCGTCCCGCTGATGCCTTGAATTGAACATCTTCATTGCCTAAGAACTGTACATTGTAAGTTAATAAATCCTTAACATTAAAAGCCAGCCCATTTCTGGTATATTATATTTTGTCAGCTTTAGCCAACCAAAAGCCATGTCACAAGTCTGGCTTATGCTAATGGGAAGAGAGGTGCTCCATTTCAGACTTAGCACTAAAAATCAACAGAAATAAGTCTTCACAAAACAAATGGGCTCATTTTAATGAATGAAAGTAGCTGTACATATATGGAATTGAGCTAAGAAATTGTCAAGAAGGAAGGGAAGAGATCTAAAATAACGTTGATAACAGTTACGGAAAAATACATCATCTAGGGTTCATATCATCCCTAAGCAACATTTCCTGATTCCAGCAGCTACATGGTGGATCAATAGGTCCTTTGGCTTAACAGACATCTAATGGGAAAACGAGAGGTTAACCTGAAGATTTTGTGGGAGACATCCTCTAACTCAGGAGAACAGCCAGCTGAACTCCCATGCTCTCTCTGACAGTAAGGGGAAGGAGTCTCTTCCTCTTACATATTCTGCATTTCCCTAAAGAACACCTCCTTCTCACTTCCAGTCCTGCTCTGATACTTGTATTCCCGAGTGGTAAAGGTCATCGCACGAGTCTGCCCTTTCTTGTTTATGGGTGAAAGTCTCATATCAGGAACCAGAGCCTTCTTGAGCAAGACCATGGGGAATTTAGCATCCTTGTTCTCAAAAGAAAGCTGTCTCCAGTGTAACCCTTACACTATTTTATAACATGTGGGAGGTAGAGCACTTGGTCATTACCTCCCCCTGTCCTTTGCTTTGGTAAAAGTTCAATGGGACATTAGTCCTTCCAGGGGCAGCAGAACCAGAGGAATAACAAAGCCAGCTAAGAAGGTGCTGAGGAAGGTACTCATTTGTATGCACAGAAGTCACAGAAGGTGGGGGTAAGGGTGGGAAGCCAAATTCAGGTAAGAATACAGGGGGAAGCCACCTCATCAGCACGGAGCCCCAGAAGGTCAAGGCATGGACTTGACGAATAAGGCACAGGATTTTCTACTGTTGCAGTTTGTTATTCTGGGCACTCTGTCTTTCCTGGGGCCAGTTGCTAAATTCCCCTCAGCTCTACTGGACTCTGCTACCCACAACTGACTGACTTGAGGTACATCATCAGTTTGGTTCCGTTCAAAGAAGGGGATGGAGTTGCCGCAAGGGTGCTGATTCATCAACTGCTGAGCTGGGAGGAGTTGGGAAGAGAAGGACTGGCCCATGAACTTTCACAATCCACCCTTGGCAACGTGCCTCTTCTTGGTGGGCAGAAGCAACGGCCACAATGCCCACAGCAAACTTCACACTCACTGCTGAGTTTGTTGTCCTGGGCTTTCAACTCTTACAGAACATTGAGGGTCAGAGTGAAGTGCTCTTAGAACCTGAAAACAAATGTCCCTTCAGAGACTCACATGTTATAAAGTGAAGAAATACTTTATCTTCTTAGCAGCTGTTACAAGAATTCTTTACTCAGAAGAGACTTGGTTGTTTTGGGAAATTGGTTTTATAAGCCTCCTGAGAGGACAGAAACAAGCTTCCAAGACTGGGATTTGGGTTGGAGCCTAGTTTCCATAAAGAAGAGAAAAACTTCTCTGACTAATAACTGGGGGGGGGGGCACGGGGGAGGAATTTGATGTTTCTACAGAAACAAATCCAGGAGGGAAGAGGTAGGAGGAAGCAGAATTGAATCCCATGAGAAAGGATGAATGAGATGAAAAGGGACTCCTGCAGTTGAAAGCAGATTCCAAGAGGTAGAAGAGAAATGTTACATAGTTTTTCTTATTATGTTAGGATTGGTTGATGCAAACTCTCTCTGCCATCTCCTCCTCTTTATGGATATGTGGATTGAGGGAAAGGAGATTGCAAAGGGAAGAGGGAGTTCCAGATGACAAATTTTCATACATCTAATTGATGAGATTAGCTTTGCAAAGAAGTCACAATTAGGACAATTGCTGTTCTGTAATCAAGGCAGGGTGAGTGAAACATAAAAATTCATTTAGTTCTTGACTGAATATGAAAGAAAACATAGCAATCATTGATGCTAAATAAAGAATGTGTGAACTTAAACGTAAAAAACTTCACAACAGCCA
Organism: Myrmecophaga tridactyla; assembly: GCA_004026745.1. Classification (NCBI taxonomy): domain Eukaryota; kingdom Metazoa; phylum Chordata; class Mammalia; order Pilosa; family Myrmecophagidae; genus Myrmecophaga; species Myrmecophaga tridactyla. The sequence continues at coordinate 218,404 of PVIY010000180.1, forward strand.
CATGCCTCTCAGTGTTTGGGAGATGTTAACTTTCTTCTGGCTTCAAGAAAGTTCTGACTGGTTAATTTGTCCCTTCTAGGAATCTATATACATTGTACTGTAAATAAAATAGGCTCAATTGAAAAGGGATGGAGAGGTGAGACACAGAAAAAAAACAGTAATTTAGAATGAAATGGTCTACTTTTAGAAGCTTTCCAGAACAAAAGAAGAGTAATTATTTCTCCCTTTCACTGTTCCTTCAGAGCAGTGGTTTCCAAGCATGGATCTTGAACCAGCAAGGACAGTGTCACCTGCAGCTTATTCGGAATGGAATCCCAGACCAATGGAATCAGAAACTCAGGGTATAGGGTCCAAAAATCTGTGTAATAAGCCCCTCAGGTGATTCTGATGTATATGGAAGTTTGAGAAACATCACTCTAAAGCAGTGGCTCTTAAATTGAATTCAGGGGATTCTGTGAATCTGATGGGATGATATATCCCATTATTTCTCACTAGCATTTAGCTGAAATTTTCTTCGGTTGTGAATAGAAATTCAAAACTCACATTCGTTTCAACAACATCTAGGACTTTTTTCACTGATAGAAACTTTTTATAACAACCTTATTCAGATATAATTTGCATATCATACAATTTGTCCATTTAAAGTGTACATTTCAGTGGTTTTTAACATATTCAGGAGTTATGAAACCATCACCAGAAAACAGAACACCTCCTTCACCGCAAAAAGAAACCTCCTACCCATTTCTACCCAGCCCTGCCTTCCCATCCACTAATCTGTCCTCTGTCTGCATGGATTTGCCTACTCTAAACATTAGATATAAATGGAATCATACAATATTCTGTGTTTTGTGAATGGCTTATGTCACTTAACATGATGTTTTCAAGATTCATCATGTTGTGTGTGTATCAGTACTTCATTCCTTTTTATTGCTGACCACATTTTGTTTGTTCATTCATGTATTGATGGACATGGGGGTTCTTTCCACACTGTATCTATTATGATACTGCTGCTTTGATCTCCCAGGTGCAATGGGTGGGCACATGTTGTCATTTCTTTTGGTTATATAACTTGGAGTGAAATTGCTATATTATGGTTATTCTGTATTTAACCATTTGGGGAACCATTAGACTATTTTCAAAGTGGCCACATCATTTTACATTCCCACCAGCAATGCATGAGGGTACCAGTTGCTTCACATCCTTGTCAGCAGCTATCATCTCACTTTTTCATTGTAGCGCCTCATAGATGTGCAGTGGTATCTCACAGTGGTTTGATGTCTATTTCTCTAATGACTAGTGATGCTGAGTAATTTTTCATAAGCTTATTGGCCATTTGTACATCTTCTTTGGAAAAATATCTATTCAGATCATTAGCTATTTTTCACGTTGCTATTGAGTTATAAGAGCTCTTTAAATATTCTAGATACAAGTCACCTATCAGATATATGATTTACAAATATTATCTCCCATTCTAAGGGTTGCATTTCCACTTTTGTGATGGGGTTCTTTGAAGTACAATTTTTAGTTTGAGAAAAGTCCAATTTATCTATTTTTTTTTCTTTTATTGTCTGTGATTTTGGGGTCTCATCCAAGAAACAACTGCCTAATCCAAGCTCACAAATATCTACTTCTATGTTCTCTTCTAACAGTTTTATAGATTTAGTGTCTAGATTAAAATTAACGGAGCCAAATACTAGGGCAAAGGCTCTATTATTGATTTCGTATTTAAATTTAAATTGAAACCAGAACCCACAGAAAGTTCATTTAGAACTTGCACTCTGAATCTAATCAGCTTGATTACTGATAAAATAAATAAATGCACAAACAAATAGCAATAAAAGTTCTCCATAGGATTTAAGCAACACCCAGAGTCTCATAACATAATATTAAAAATGTACAGGATATAATAATGAATTATTTGATATAGAGAGAACCAGGAATACCTCAATTCACAAAGGCAATTAACAGACTCCAAACCAAGAAAACATAGATCTTTCAATTTATCTGACAAGGGTTTTAAATCAACTATTACAAAAATGTTCCAGAAAGTAATAATAAAAACTGTTGAATGAATAGAAAGATGTAAACTGATAAGAAGCTGGTTAAGCCACAAACAAGACAAACCTAAAGGAATCTATACCAAACACAACATAATAACACTACTGAAAGCTAATAATAAAGAAACATTCTTGAAAGGGGGAAAAAAAGCTTATAGAGAAAAATGGTTAAAATGGGTCTGGATTTCTAATTGGAAACCACAAGGAAGTGCCCCAAGATTTAAAATTCTGAAAATTACATATCTGTCAACCCAGAATTCTATATGCATCATGAAAACCTTCAGGAAAGCCAGCTGATGAAGGCAGATGATGAGAGAAAAAGGAAGGAGATGGATGGGAGTTTGCCTTAAATAGATGAAGATCCATAGGTCTTAGTGGACAGCTTCAGAATACAGCAGCTAAGGAGGAGTTGAGGAGATGAAAGTGTTGATTCTCCCTTCATGGTGTAAGGCCAGGCTGCTCAAAATGGGATCCATGGCAGGAGTTGGTCTGGGAAATGTTTATAATGGACTGTTTTAGTTCACAAAGGCTGTGGGAATGGAATATACCAGAAATGGAATGACTTTTATAAAGGGAATTTATTAAGTTACAAATTTACAGTTCCAAGGCCATAAAAATGTCCAAACTAAAGCATCTGGAGAAAGATACCTTGGCTCAAAAAAGGCCGATGGAGTCTGGAATACCTCTAGCAGCTGGGAAGGCACATGACTGGGATCTGCTGGTCTTTTGGCTTCCAATTTCAAACAGCTTCCCCAGAGGCTTTTTCTTTCTGCATCTCCAAATGTCTCTGGGTCAGCTCTGAGCTTTGTCTAAAATAGCTCCCTCTTAAAGGACTCCAATAAGCGGATAAAGACCCACCTTGAATGGGTGTAATCACATCTCCATCAGAATAACCTATTCAAAAGGTCCCACCCAAGTAGGTCTGCACCCATGAGATTGGATTAGGACTGACAGACCATGGCTTTTCTGGGGTGCATAATAGCTTCAAACCAGCACACTGACCTACTATGAGATAGGTACAGAAACTGAGAGTAAGTATTTAGAAACATTTAGAATTTAATAGGATAATTTTAAATCTGTTGAATCTAATAAAATTCAGGGTTATAAAAAAAAACCTTCAGGAATAAAGGGGAAATAAAACCATATGCAGGTGAAGGACAATGAAGAGAATTTGTTGCAGATCTGTTCTAAAAGAATGACTAAAGGATGTTCTTTTGACAGAAGGAAAATGATACCAGAGAAGAACTTGGAACATCAGGAATGAATAAATACAAGATAAATGGTGAATAATAGGTAAATATAATATAGTACTTTTGTTCTCTTCAGCTCTTTAACGTATTGCTGAAAGAAAGAATTATAACATTGTCTGATAAGGTTTTCTGTGAATGTAGAGGTAATTCATCAGATAACTACTACATAAGAGGGAGGGGAAAGTGATCTGTATATTAGTAAAGTTAATACATTCCACTTGAAGTTGTAACATGTTGATTCTAAGTGGATTTTGAAAAGTTAAGTATGTTTTTTGTAATCTCCAGAGCAGTCACTAAACAAACAAAACAAAAACTATAAGAATGATATAGTAAAAAACACAAAAAATAAATAAAAACCAAATACTAGAAAATATTCAAATATTCTAAAACAAGGAAGGAGAAGGGGAGCAAAGGAATGAAAAACAAAGGGAATAAATAGATCAAATAATAAAATGATAATCCTAAACCCAAACATATCAATAATTGCTTTAAATGTGAGTGATCCAAGCACATTGATGCGATGGTGATTGTCAGAATAGATGAACAAAAGCATGACCCAACTCTATGCCAAATATTAATGATGACGGTTCAGGTATGTTTAAAACAAAAGGATGGAAGATTCCACCCAAATACAGCAGAATATACATTATTTTCAAAAGCACATGGAGCATTCGCCAAAATAGATCGTATCTCCTAGATCATAAACAGCCTTAACACATTTAAAAGAAATGAATTGTGCAAAGTATTGTCTGTAACTATAATGGAATTGAACCAGAAATCAATACCATAAACAAAGAAGAAGATCTGCTAAATCTTGGAAATTAAACAATACACTTTAAAATAATCCATGAAAACATTTCAGGGGAAAGTAGGAAATATCTTGAATTAAACACAAATAATAAGACATATAGAATACATGGAATGTAGGTAAAGCAGTGCTGAGAGGGAAATTTATAGAATTAAATGTTTATGTTGGAAAAGAAGAATGTTATGTTGGAAAAATGAATAAGCTAAGTTCCATCTTAAGACTCGAGGAGAAGAATAGGAAAATAATCTCAAAGCAGGCAGAAGGAAGGAACTAATAAAGAGAAGACCAGATATCAATGAAATTTAAAACATAAAACAATAGAGGAAATAAATGAAACCAGAAACTGGTTCTTTGAAAAGTTAACCCTCTAGAAAGAATGACAAAGATAAAAAGAGAGAACACAAGTTTCCAATATCAGGAAAGAAAGAAGGGGTTTCCCCACAGACCCTGTGGGCTTTAAAAGGATATTAAGAGTATATTATGAAGAACTTTATGCTCATAATTTTGACTTTATGAGCATAACTTAAAAGAAATAGACCAATATCTTTAAAGCCACAAATCACCATAACTCACCACAAATTAAACAAATAACCTTAATAGTCCTATATCTAGTAAAGAAACTTATCATGTTATTAAAAACCTTCTGCAAAAGAAATTTGCAGGCCCAGATGGTTTCACTGGCAAATTCTACCTAACGTTTAAGGAAGAGATATCACCAATTCTACGCAAACTTTTCCCAAGATAGAAGAGGAGGGGTACTTCCACACTCGTTATATAAAAGGTGGCAATCACTAGAGATGGTTGCTCTTGAGGAGTGGAATAAGGGCATCTTTTGTTTTTATTTAAACGTCTTTATAGAGTTTGATTTTTTAATCATGTGCATGCATTGCTCTAATTATAATGATAATTAAAATAAAAGAATCTTGACGGCAGGCGTAAGAATAATGCAGCAGTGAGCTATTAGCTCTGTCACCCCAAGACTCCACCCCTGCAAGGCAGGTGACCGGCTGTCACTTTCTCCCCATAAATCTGTTCTCCCAGCAACGGTAGAGCTGTTCCAGACAAATTTCTGGTGCAGCCCATGTGGCCTGCCTCCTCTCAGCTCTTTGGTTGCCAATTTCCCCTAAATGAGGCCCTTGGTCTACCCAAATGGGGTGAGCTCAGAGTGTTTTTCCATAGTCAGCCTCAGGAGAACGATCGATGAGGTTCTCAGTAAAGAATGGATGTTGAGGAAATCCCCTCGAGCTGACCCTGTCCGTGAACTCTGGTTGTTTGTGGTTTTGCATTTGCCAAGCACCCGGAGGGGACTTGGGGGAGAGCAGGGGGGTCATGACACCATGAATTGTGAAACCACACTGGCCGGGACTGTGGATGCCTGGCTTTGAGGGACATTTCTCTGGGGGTGGGTGGGAGGGACACAGCCATGTCACACATAGCTCGTTAGGGAAAACCACGATGGCCTGGGTGAAGGATGGAGCCAGAGGTCATGGGCATGAAATAATCATGTGACCCTTGCACATGGATGAAGTCCAGGAGAAAGGAATCAGAACCACAAGAAATGGATGTAGGGGCTTTGGAGGGGAAAGACTCACTTGGCAAAAGCCTAGCTCTGTCAAGCATGTGATGTTTTGAAAAACACACTGTTGTTTCTTTGAGCCCAATATTTCCTTATGGATCTCAGTCTTTTTTCTCCTTAGCTCATTGCAGAGGTTTATCAGATTTTCTGCCTCGCTTGAGATTGTCAAATGCATTGTGAATAGTCTGAAATGTGGGGTGAGATTACCAGGGGGACCTTGTTGGATTCACATATGAGGCCTGGTTTCCCCACAGTTGTACCTAAAGTTGTTCCGCTGGGCATGAACCAAGGCCCCTCAGGAATTTCTTTATGGCAACACAGCACCTGCTAGCCCCAGCCAGTCCAGCCAGTGGAGAAACTGTGAGACGCCACACATAACTCCTCTAGCAAGGTCAGCTTTGAGCCCCTGACCTTCTGCCCACTGAACAGCACAGAGAGGTCAAAGTTAGAGCAAAGTTTCTCTCCAAGGACCTCTCTTTGTCTGGACCCTGCAATGGAAACAAGTGCAACAACATCAGAGAAAACAGCAGATGGGCTCTGACAGAGCAGCAAGACCCACAGAACCAGCCATCATAGTGATAAACACATACACAGCACCCACCCTGTACAAGGCACTGTTCTGAGGGCTGGTGACATGCTAACCTGTGACCTGGGTAACTCCCACCACCACCTATGAGTTGGATATTATTATTCTTACCTGCTGCTAGATAAGGGGGCTAACGTATAAGGGCGGGGGGTAGGTAACTTGCTTGTGAAGTTGCACAGCTAGTAAGTGGTAGAGCCACAATGCTAACCCACACAGACTAGCTCCAGCGTCTGTGCACGTAACCCCTGGCCAAAACCTCTTCTCTCCTACAAGCTGGTGTCCACTGGGGTGTGCATGGTCTCTCCTCTGAGCTAATGCCATGGCCCTCTATTGTGCAGAATTATCAAATGTCTCGATTCTAGAAGGGTGATCATCTTTGGAGAATAATTTTCTTTTTAAATTATGGTTCCCTGATGATGGCCAAGAATATAGGTGTAATTTTAATCTCAATTGACATTTAACATGTTCCTTTCATCCTCAAGACTCCTAATAAAACACATTTTGAGTCCTGTGTCCTTCCCACGAAGGAAGTGAGTGGGGAATGGGGGAATGGAGTCAGAGAGCAGAACCCAGGGCACAAGTGTCCTTGGGAAAAGCTCCAACCCTGTGTGAGGTGTAACTGAGGGGAAATATGAATGACTGAGTTGAAATACAGAGGCAGACGTGTGGGCCAAGAGCTGAAGAAGCCAAGGCTACAAAAGAATCACAGCATATAGAGAGCTGAATGGCAGGGAAGGAAGAGCAGATAGGCACTAACCTCAGTGAACTCAGAAATCATAAGAATAGGATAAGGAGCTAGGTACAGATGAGATGGGGTGCTTCCAAATGATAGGTCTGCTCCAGGTTTGGCCCAGAGTGCACTGCCCTGGGGGACACTCTGCTTTACATTCTATAACCAGCCGAACTTGGCCACACCAAACAGGAACAAATTAAAGTAATGCCTCCTTCTTTTACATCATGATCTGTAGCTTTCATTCACTCAGCTGGTGTTCCTTAGTATCTGAGCCTCTTTCTTTCTTGCTCTCTTTCTTTCTCTCTCATCTCAAGTGCGCAATGAAATTCTCATTGCTGTTCAATGCATGACCCTCTTTTATTTGTACAGCTATGTATTTAGTTAACAGTATATTTTGGGGACTGTTTATAGTGTAATAAGCACCCAAAGACCCACCATTCATTACTAACGCTAGGACTTTGTCAATAAGTTGCATCTGTGATCCACCTTAGCCCTTCACCCACCTCATCATGACTTTGGCAATTTCTAAAGACATTCCCTTTGTGGTCCCTAACTCGAATAAAACATAAAATTATATACATATACATATATACATACATACATATGCATATATAATCATGTTAATAATATTATATTCGTTTTATTCTAATTTTCAAAAATAGGGAAATTAAAGATTTCCTCTGTGTGAGACCCATCTTCCTGCCTTCTGTGTTTATCAATTCCTTGCTTTTCTTTTAGTATGAATCTATTTAACTATATGAATATAGACGACTGAATGTGTGTGTGCGTGTGCGTGTGTGTGTGTGTGCAATTGTTTATGAAAAGAACATGCAGGACTTCTGGTTTCAGCTCCAACATGAAAGTAGTTTGGAAGTCATCACCCCCATCCTTACAAAAAATAAGAAGGAATTGAAAATAATAATGTTTCTTGGATCCATCAGTCAACTGAGGTCACAGGACAAACACCATCCAAAAATCTGGAGAGACAGTTGGAAGCCAAAATCTGCTTAAATGGAGGAGAAGCTGATGGAGCCAAAAACTGGTAGGAAACTTAAATGGTTATTTTGATGAATATGTTGGAGGTTGAATGTGGACCAGTCTGAGAATGAAAAACTTTGGGGGTCTCTACACTTTTGTGGACTTTACCTCCAGGAATATCAGCAAATTCTCATGGCAAAAGATCAAGAAAATCTCCTTCTGCCTCTTTCAGGAGAAGAGAAGAGTAAAATATTGTAAAATATTGATAACATTGTCTAGAACAAAGGCCTACTCTCCAGAGATAAGAGATTACCAGAGTCTCTGCCCTGATATATCCCAGAATAATGTGGGAAGTGAATAATGAAGTATTTACAAGGTTCCCTTTAGGGACTGGGGAGAAAGGAGGAAATATTCAACTTCCCCATTTGGAGAATTTCTGACATTTTTGCAAGCAGTGGGGACAAAAAATCAGTAGGTGAGCCCTTGATTTTGGGATTTGCCCTCATGAAACATATTCCTTCAAAAGACAGGCTAAGCCTACTTAAAATTAGGCCTAAAATTCACCCCCAGGAATCTCTTTCTTGCTCAGATGTGGCCTCTCTCTCTCTAAGCCAGCTCAGCGGGTGAATTCAATGCCCTCTGCCTTACATGGGACATGACTCCCAGGGGTATAAATCTCCCTGGCAATGTGGGACAGAAATCCCAAGATATGTGGGATAGAAATCCCGAGATATCTGGAACCTCGCATCAAAGGATTGAGAAAGTCTTCTTGACCAAAATGGGGAAGAGAGAAATAAGACGAAATAAAGTTTCAGTGGCTGAGAAATTTTAAACAACAGAGTCAAGAGGTTATCCTAGAGATTATTCATGTGTATTGTATAGATATCCCATTTTAGTTTATGGTGTATTAGAGTGGCTGGAGGGAAGTACCTGAAACTGTTGAGCTGTATTCCAGTAACCTTGATTCTTGAAGACAATTGTAAAAGGTATAACTTTTACAATGTGATTGGGATTGTGAAAACCTTGTGTCTGTTGCTCCTTTTATCAATTGAGATGTGGTCCACCCCACATTAAGCTGGGTCTTAATCTCCTTACTGGAGTTATTTATGAAAGGATAAAACAGAAAAAAAATCCCATAGAAGTGTGTAGAGAAAAGCCCCTGGAGGGGAGAAGGAGTCACTGAAGGCAGAAACTGAAAGCAATGAAATTCTGAAGAGAAAGACCAGCAGAGATTAGCCATGTACCTTTCCATATGATGGAAGTTTCCCAGATGCCAACTGCTTTTCTTTAGAGAAGGTATCATCCTGTTGATGTCTAAACTTTGGACAATTTCATGGCCTTAGAATGGTAAATTATAGGCTAATAAATCGCCAGTGTAAAAGCCAACCCATTTTTGGTATATTGCACTCTGGCAACTTTAGCAAACTAAGAGCTATCTTAAGGGATTCAATAGAAAAAGTAGACAACATGCAATCCAACACATAGGTAATGGAAGGAAAGAGATGGAAACTTTAAGAAAGAGTCAACAAGTGCTAGAAATAAAAACACTTCAAACCAAAATGAAGAATGCCTGTGGTTGGCGGTGTCTGGGCCAGTGCCTACTACTAGAACTTGAGTCTGGGTTCTCACCACATGTGAATGGCAGATGTCATTGAGAAAGTGAACTGGCTTTTATTATCAGGAATTGTGAATAAAATATTCTCTCATAAGGCCTTATTCTTTTACCCAATTTTCTTTCTAAGCCCTGACAAGTAAATTAACTCAATCATTTGCCCAAGGACATTCCAGGTGCCATTCAAGAGCCCAAAGCTGAGCCTGCATGGAGGATGAGAGCTGCATGGAGGATGAGCCTGCATGGAGGATGAGCCTGCATGGAGGATGAGCACTGCATGGTGGATGAGAGCTGCATGGAGGATGAGCCTGCATGGGGATGAGCACTGCATGGAGGATGAGCCTGCATGGAGGATGAGAGCTGCATGAAGGATAAGCCTGCATGGAGGATGAGAGCTGCATGGAGGATGAGCCTGCATGGAGATGAGAGCTGCATGGAGGATGAGCCTGCATGGAGGATGAGAGCTGCATGGAGGATGAGGGCTCTAGGCAAGGGACTGGTGTGTCCCTGAGGTGGAGCAGGCTTGGGGTGTTGACACAGCAAGGAGATAGAGTGAGGGCGACATGGTTCCCCATTTCCCATTATTTCCCTGTTGTGCTGGTTTGAAAGGATATATGTACCCTAGAAAAGCCATGTTTTAATCAAAATCCCATTTCATAAAGGCAGAATAATCCCTATTCAATACTGTATGTTTGAATATGTAATTAGATCATCTCCCTGGAGATGTAATCCAATCAAGAGTGGTTGTTAAACTGGATTAGATAGAGACGTGTCACCACCCATTTGGGTGGGTCTTGATTAGTTTACTGGAATCCTATAAAAGAGGAAACATTTTTGGGAAAGCTGGAGATTTCTGAGAGAGCAGAGAATGACATAGCCATGAGAAGCAGAGAACCTACCAGCCAGTGACCTTTGGAAATGAAGAAGGAAACCACCTCCCAAGGAGCTTCATGAAACTGGAAGCCAGGAGAGAAAGCTAGCAGATGGTGCTGTGTTTGCCACATGCCTTTCCAGATGAGCGAGAAACCCTGACCATATTTGCCATGTGCTTTCTCACTTGAGGGAGAAACCCTGAACTTCATTGGCCTTCTTGAACCAAGGTATCTTTCCCTGGATGCTTAAATTGAACATTGCTATAGACTTGTTTTAATTGGGACATTTTCTCAGCCTTAGAACTGTAAACTAGCAACTTATTAAACTCCCCTTTTTACAAGCCATTCCATTTCTGATATATTGCATTCTGGCAGCTAGCAAACAAGAACACCTGTGGATATTGGATATTGACCAGGACTACATCTCTTTATAAATTTATTTTCACATTCCTAATGACCTATATATGCATGCTCTTTGAATGCTCCTTTGGATAAGTTGTAACATCTTACCAAGACCCTCAATAAATTAGGAGTTAAATGAAATCTTTGACATATGTTCATTTTATGTCATGAGAATTATGATTTTATCCTTTAAAATATGTACTGTTTAGCACACTGAACCAAGTGCTTAGAAGGTCAATGTGAGGCAATTGCTGAGAGGGAGTGAACCATTGACATCTTCTACTCAGAATGAGCTGCTTCTCAATCTTTCCTCAGAAGGCCAAGTAAATGGCCTGTGACGTACGGCCTTCTGACCTATGACTGGGGGGTGATGCCAGGCCAATCCATCAAATATCAATAATCTTTTCTTCATCTAATTTTATTTTTATTAGAGAAGTTGTGGTTTTGCAGAATAATTATGCATAAAACACCAGCATTTTCATATACCACCCTATTTTTGACATCTTACATGGATGTGTACATTTGTTGCAATGATGAAAACATATGTTCATAAATGTACTATTAACTAAAGTCCATGGTTTAACTTAAGGTTCACTGTTTGAGTAGTGCATTTCCTTAGGTTTTTCATTTTTATTCTATTCCTATGTATACGACCTAACTTTTCCCCTTTTATCCACATTCGGAAATAGATTACAGAGCTGTTAATTACATTCACAATGTTGTGCAACCTTCAGCACCATCTGTTACTAAAATATTTCCATCACTTTAAACAGGAACTCTGATTAAAGTTTAATAACAAGAATATATAAAGAAGTCCTTCAACTTGGCAACAAAAAGACAAACAAGTTAAAAAATGGGCAAAAGACTTAAATAGACAGCTCTTCAAAGAAGATATACAAATGGCCAAAAAGTCCATGAAAAGAAGCTCAAATCTTTATTTTTAAAACAGAAGAACTTAACCCTACTTTGGAGACCACTGTATTGAATCATAGGTACCATTGGCATCAGCATTTACTCTCAAAATCAGCTGAGTAAATTTTTTAGAACATCCATTAATAGCTTCCATGGAAGCTGCTACCCCAGCTCTCTCCTTGGTTTTCAAAATCATGCGGCTGATGGGTCAGGGTCCTGATGAAAGACTGACAGATAAGAGACACAAAATTGTGAAGGTAATTAAGAAACTGCTACAAAAGTTGGATAATACTACTACCAAAGGGCTATGGAGAAAGGTTTATAAAACCTTGATGTTTGGGTCACAAGTGGGTTGCATTGCGGTTTGACACCGACATCCGTGATTTACAAATACATGCGTAGTGCTCTTGTATACCAGCTATGACGACTGATACCACAGAAATAGTCTAACTTATTTCTATATTTATTACACCAAGACATGGCTATGTTTAACAAAATCCAAACAAAAACACAACTTAAAACCCATCAAGAAACCTCATTAAATCTCCCAAATGACAAGAAAAAAGGCAGGGGGTGGAGTGAGTATTGTAGGTGGAAGAAAACCATAAGGAAACCATCAGGAAAATTCAAAATAGAACCAAACATTAACTCTTAAAAGTAGCCAAGGTCAGACTTTTGGTCTGGATAAAATGATTTAGAGTGATTTTTCCCTGCTCTGCCCAGCTAACCACAATTGCCTATACATTCTAAAAATGGCTCAAGAAATAATCAATCCTTCCAATCTACTTACCACCTTTTGTAGTGGTAAGTAGAAGGCGAGCTGGTTTGGGACCTCAGAACTGAAGGCACAGCACAATGCAGGGTGCCTTGCATTCCTCACTCAACTGAAGAAGGGGGCCCAGATCTGGCATTTCCAGACCCCTAGCAACATAGGGTGGCCAGAGGGGCTCATCCTTCCTGTGGCTCAAACCACATTCCCTCTAGCAGTATCAGGAGAGAACAACCCTGACCAGGATGATGGCTTGGGTGCCCTGGCATAAATCAGAAGCCAGAGGAGGGGAGGTGCTCTCCTATGGCCCTGAGCCTGAGACATCCCCTTTCCATGGAGAGACACCCAGGTGGGAGAGTAAACCTGGCCTGTACAACCTGGCTGTTCAAGAGTTCTGCTCTGGAAGCCTCTTTTCCTTCAGGGTTGATGCTTCCTCCCTACATAGAGACACCAGGGTGGGCAGGTGGGACAAGAGAAAGCTAACCATGCACAGCAAGGACGTGGCTTAGAAGTTTGTATCCCACTGTCCTGAGATCTCCACCCCCAGCCCCTAGAGATAGCAAGTCCAGCAAGAGAGGGACCTAGTAAAAACAGCAATTTGATTCAGAAAGCCCCTTTATCCCTTCAGGTCTTACTCTCCTCCCCACCAAAAGACACCAGGGTAGCTTGGTGCACTGGCACAGAATCCCACCAAATTTTCACTCACCAAGAGATCAAACCATAGATCAAAATAGAAAATAGAATTCAAAGGCCCCAAGAATTAAATTGCCACTGGAACCATAGACTATAAAAATAAGCCAAAATCTGTGTGCTAACCTAAATAGGGTGACTGCTTACAAAATTAAGAGATTTAAATAGGACTTGGAGTCTCTTAACATAATAGACAAAATTCCAGAATACAACCAAAAGTCTCTGTGAGAGTATGAGTACATAGCTGGACTAATAGTGATACCCAGAACTAATAGAATCACAACTTGAATGAGCAAAGGCCATCAACTCTGAGATGAATCAGATTTAACATCTGGCAAAGATGTTAAATAGTCTTCACAAAAGTGCTTCAACAATTGATAACAAATCCTCTTGAAACAATACAGAATCTCAGCAAATAAGTAGAATTTATATTTAAAAAGAACCAAATGGAAATTATCTGGCCTAAAATAGAAATTAAAAAAAAAAAACTCTCTGTAGGGGCTTAATTGTAGAGTGGGAAAGGCAGAGAATAGAATCATGGAACTTTAGGAGTGGACTTCACTCAATAGAATAGAATTCAAATAGAATTGACTCGATCTGAACATCAGAGAGAAAATAGACCAAAAAACATATGATCAGAGCCTCATAAACCTATGGGGCTGTGGTAGTTAGGTTCAGTTGTCAACTTGGCCAGGTGAAGGTGTTTAATTCCATTGCTATGGACATGAGCCAATGGCATGTGAAGCTCATCTGTTGCTGGTTACATCTGCAGTCAGCTAGGACACATGCCTGCTGCAATGAATGATGTTTGATTTGATTGGCTGGAAGTTTAAATGAGAGAGCTCAATGTAGCACAGCCCAAGCAGTGCAGTATACCTCATCTTAGCACTCGCAGCTTGGCCCAGGCCTTTGGAGATGCAGAAAGGAATCACCCCAGGGAAAGTTGTTGGAACCCAGAGGCCAGGAAAGTAGACCAGCAGAGATCACCCTGTGCCTTCCCATGTAAGAAAGAACATCAGCTGAAAGTTAGCTGCCTTTCTTCTGAAGAACTATACATTTTTATTAAATCCCTTTTTATTAAAAGCCAGTCTTCTCTCGTGTGTTGTATTCCAGTAGCTAGTAAACTAGAACAGGGGCAATAACATAGATTCAACATTTGTCTCATTGGAGAGCAAGAAGAATAGGAGAAAGAGAGTGGGACTGAAATAGAATTTTGAAGAAATAATGGCTGAAAACTTGCCAAGTTTAGTGAAAGTCATAAATGTACAGATCCAAGAAACTGTGTGAACCTCAAACAGGATAAACACAAAGAAATCCATACCAAGACACATCATAATTAAACTTAAAAACTATAGATAAAGGAAAAATCTTGAAAGCAGTTACAGAAAAGCAACAAAATACTTACAGGGAACACAAATGCAAAGGGCAGCAGATTTATTATCTTAAATCATGGATGGCAGAAGGAAGTGGTAAGACATGTTTCAAGTTCTGAAGGAAAAGAACTCCAAAGCACAAATTCTATACAGAGTAAAATTACCCCTCAGAGATAAAGGGGAAAGAAAGCAATTTTCATACGAAGAAGAACTAATATCTTTTCTTATTTAAGGGGGCAGACCTCCCTTACAATCTGGCTAAACAAAGTTCTCCAAATAAAAAGGAGAAGATAAAAGAATAATTCCTGGAGAATCATGAAGGAAGAGCAGAAATGTGGTACATACAATAGACCAACCTCTTCCTTGTGAGATTTATAAATCATATTTAATGGTTAAAACAAAAATTATGACAAAAAAAAGAAAAAATACAAAAAAATCATGCCATATCCAGATACTCAAGACAATGTTATTTTAAAGTGGGAAGATGAAGAGACCTAAATCAAAGTGAGGTTTCCATACTTCATTTGAAATGATAAGATGATAATACCAGTAGATTGTTACAAGCCATGTGTATGTACGTTGTTTTTATTTTTTTATTTTAACTTTTATTTTGTGAAAATATAACTTATATACAAAAAGCAATAAATTTCCAATTACATTTTAATAAGTAGTTATAGAACAGTTTTTAAAGTTTGGTATGGGTTACAGTTCCATGATTTTTATTTTCTCTTCTAGCTGCTCCAACAGAAATATCAATACAATGATTCAGCAGTCATACTCATTTGTTAAATCCTATTTTTGCTGTTATATTCCATCTTTTAAAATAATATATATATATATATAAACAATAAATTTCAAAGTGCATTGCATCAATTAATTGTAGAATAGATTTCAGAGTTTGGTATGGGTTACAGTTCCACAATTTTAGGTTTTTCCTTCTGGCTGCACCAAGACACTAGAGACTAAAAGAAATATCAGTATAATGATTCAGCACTCATACTCATGTGTTAAACCCTAGCTTCTCTATATAACTCCACCATCACCTTTGATCTCTCTCCCACTCTTGTGCTATGCCTGTTCTAACTTTTTCATGTTGGAAGGAGCTGTTGATAATATGGGGTGGGGTATGGAACTAGTTAATGTTCTGGGAGGCCTGGCCCCTCTGCATTTCAGTAATTAGCTGGTCCAGAGACCCATCTGGATGTTGTAGTTTTGGAAAGTTACCCTAGTGCATGAAACCTTGGTAGACTCTTATATAATGCCATAGGTAAACTTTAGGATCAGTAGGAATGGTTTGGGTTGGGGTTTGGCAAGTTATGATAGGTCGCAATGTGTAACTGAAGCTTGCAGAAAGAGTATGCAAGTCCAGTGCAGCCCCTTGACTCTATTTGAACTCTCTCAGCCACTGATACCTTATTTGTTACACTTATTTTCTCCCTTTTGATCAGGATGATGTTGCTGATCCCACGGTACCAGAGTCAAGTTCCTCCCTGGGGGTCATCTCCCACGCTGCCAGGGAGACTTTCACCCCTAGATGTCATGTCCCACATAAGGGGGAGGGCAATGGTTTCACTTGTAGAGTTGGGCTTAGAGATAGTGAGACCACATCTGAGCAACAAAAAATGTTGTCCAGAGGTGAATGTATATGTATACTGTAATACCAGAGCAACCACTATGAAAACTATACAAAGAGATACATTCGAAATTCTTATAAATTTATATATTAAATAAATCCATGTAATCCAACTAAATATTGTAACCTGCCAAAAGGCAACTAAAGAGAACCAACAAAATAGGAGCGAAAAAGGAAACAAATAGAAAACAAAAATAAGATGGCAGATGTAAGTGCTAACATATTACTCACCTTAAATGTAAATGGTCTAAATACACCAAGCAAGAGATTGCCAGAGTTCACAAAAAATTATCTTCCAATTATGTTCTGCTTACAAAAAACTCACTTAAAATTCAATGAGATAGCTAGCTTAAAAGTGAAAGGATGAAAAGCATATAGCATGCAAAAATTAATTTTAAAAGCTATAGTGTTATATTAATATATGAGAAAATAGCCTTCAGAGCAAAATTATCAGAGACAAAGAGGGGCACCACATAACAATAAAGGATCACTCCACCAGGAAGATATAACAGTCCTAAATGTGTATGTATGTGATCGTTGGGTTCAGGTGTCAACCTGGCCAGGTAATGATGCCCAGTCATCTGGTCAGGCAAGAACTGGCCTAACCATTTCTGCAAGCATATTTCTTGGCTGGTTGATTAATCAGAAGGCTGGTTCATCAAATCATCAGTCAGTTGATTTCACCTGTACCTTATTATATCTATGATCAATTAAGTGTGCATCTTTCACATAAGAAATAATCCGATCAGTTGGATTCCATCCAATCGATTGAAGACTTTTAAGGGAGAAAATTTTCCCTGCTTCTTCAGCCAGTAAGCCCCTTCCATGGAGTTCATCTAGACTCCTCATTGGAGTTGCCAGCCTTGCAGCCTGCCCTGTGGATTATGGACTCATATGTTCCCACGGTTGCATGAGACACTTTTATAAATCTCATATTTACAGATATATGCTCTTGGTTCTGTTTCTCTAGAGAACCCTGACTAATACAATGTACAACAGATCTCAAAAAGAACTGAAAGAGAACTAAACAAATCCACAATTACAGTTTGAGCCTCCATCATCTACCTCTTATCAAATGATAGAACTGCTAGACATAAAATCCGCAGTTATATAAACAAACAATCTGAACATCACAATCAACCAGCAGGCTCCAATTTACATATATAGAACACTCTACCCACAGTAAAGGTATCAATTTCCCCAAGTTGATCTGTAGATTTAATGCAATTCATATCAAAATATCAGTAAAGTTTTGTTTTGACATAGAAAATCTTGACCTAAAATTTATATGGAAAGGCACTGACTCCGGGATAGCTCAATCTCGAAAAAGCAGAGTAGCGTGGGAAAGTCATCCCACCCAATGTTAAGGATATAGTAACCAAAACAATGTATTTTAGGCAGAGGAATATTTACATAGATTAATGGAACAGAATACAGACCCAGAAACAGACCCATACAAACAGGCTCCCTTGATTTTTGACAAAGGTACAAAAGCAATTCAATGGAGGAAGGATGGCCTTTTCAAACAATAGTGTGGAAGCAGTTGGACATAATCTGTAGGCAATCAAGGTAATCTTAATCTAAACTTCACATTTTATACCAAAAATAACTCAGTGTATCATAGACTTACATATGAAATATAATGCTATAAAACTTTTGGGAGCGAATCTTTGGTATCTAAGTGTAGGCAGAGTGTTCTTGGACTTGATAGCAAAACATGATCCTAAAAAAAGAAAACTGATAAATACATACCTCATCAAATTAAAAACCTTTGCTCTGGACAGTGCAACGGTAGCTCAATGGCAGAGTTCTCACCTGAAGACCCAGGTTCGATTCCTGGTGCCTGCCCATGCAGAAAAGGAAAGAAAGAAAAAATCTTTGCTCTGCAAAAGACTCAGAGTATGGAAAGACAAACTACAATAAAAGAAAATATCTGCAAATCACATATCTGGAAAAGGACAAGTGTCTAGAATATATAATTAAATCTCAAAACTCAACAACAAAAATACAAACAATCCAACTGGTAAATGCACAGAAGACATGAAGAGAAAGTTCACCAAAGTAGATACACAGATGGCAAATAAATATAGGAAAAAAACTGAGCAATATCCCTAGCCATTGGGGTAAAGCAAAAGAAAGCGCCAAGATACCACTGAACACCTATCAGAATGGCTAAAATAAGAAATTAGTAACAACATCACATGCTCACAAAGATGCAGAGAAACTGGGTCGCTCATACACTGCAGGAATAAATGCAAAATAGCACACCATTTTGTGCTAAAAATAGCACTTTATAAAGCAGTTTGGCAGTTTCTTACACAAGTAACTAATATATGACAATTGTACTTCTGGGCGCCTATCCCAGAGAAATGAAAATTTATGTTCACGTAACATCCTGTACATGAATGTTTACAGCAGTTTCATCCATAATAGCCCCAAAACTGGAAATGATCCCAATGTCCTTTAATGGATGAATGGTTAAACAAACCATGGCACATCCAACCGAGGGATACTATGAATACTACCCAACAACAACAGAAAAGGAACTATGAATGCATACAGCAACTGGATCAATCTCCAGGGACTTAGGCTGAGCGAAAAAAAAATTCATTCCAGAAGGTTACGTACTATATGATTCTATTTATATAACATTTTTAAATGGCGGAATTTTAGAAATACAGGACAGATTAGAGTGTCAATGGTTACAGATTGGAAGTAGGACGTGGAAGGGAGGCAGATGTGCTTACAAGAGTGAAACAGGGATCCTTGGGCTGTTGGAATTGTTGAGAATCTTGACTATAGTGGTTAATACACAAAACTACACAGTTGATAAACTTGTACAATACTTACACACACACTTACAAGTAAAGTAAAACTGGGGAATCTGATTATAATTGGTGGAGTTTATCAATGTCAATACCCTGGTTCTGATATTATCCCATAGTTCTGGAAAACATTACCTTTGGGGAAAAGTGGGCAAAGTATACAAGGGATCTCGGTATTATTTTTTACATCTTTCTGTAAATCTATAATTATCTCTATAAAAATAAAAATGGTACCAACACAGGCAAAGAGAAAAGAAAGCAATTCCTTAAGGCAGATAAGATTTCATACATTCTTTCTTCATGGCACTCATCATATCCAAGGTCTTTTTCTGTTAAAAGAGAAGGCTCTTTGAATTTCATCTGCTAAATCAGTGCCTTGATCCATTTCATGTCACGTTGAGGAGAGTGGGGCTATTAGATCAATCAAGTAATATTTATTACAAATGAGACTTAAGATGGAAATAAAACTGCCATTTTTTATGAACTAGGAAATATAGAGGAAGGATGTTTTAAGAAAATAATTCGCACGAATTCCTCATGTTAGAACTTAACAAATGGTTCTGTTTATAGTTAAAGGTAATAAAAAAAAATTCAAGAATTGAAGGATTAAGAACTATATTTAGTGCTAAGGGAATGCCTGATTGATAAGAATCAGGATTTCCTGAATGATGAGCAATAAATTTCTAGGAAGTAAAAGCTATATGGCACTCTGGGACCTACCAGGTGAACCTTTAGAAATCTTGTGCAAAAGAACAATAGAGATGTCTATAGCTCTGGGTTTCTCAAAAGTTTTCTTTCCTCCTACTAATGAGAATAAAGTGTCTACGAGGTGTTGCCTTAATGCAATTTCTTCTGTGCTTTAGAAGAGCATCTCATTTTCCCTCTTCCTTACTAATCTAGGATTAATGAGAAATTACTATGCACAAGGTATGCTAATCTCAGTTTACTGATGGAGCAATTTTAATGTTGGTGATCAAAGAGGAAGAGATATCCATAGGTTCAAATTCCCTGTAGAAAGCTATATGTGAGTTTAGACAAAATTAGAACTTAAGGTAATTAAAATGGTGCCAGTATTGAAAAACTGTATCTGTATACCTCCATGAAACTCCAGACACAGTGGCATCATGTATGCTGGACACAGAGGTTAATTTTCAATCCTTATCTTTATCTGTCTTTCTGAAGCCATTTTCACTACTTGATTTCACTGTCCATTAAGCTCTCTTGTGTAAGAGGTGTGAAGACAAGAGGCTCTCATAGTAGGACTAAGCCGTGTTTGCAGTTGTCTTAATTATTCTATGTATTTTTGAGCGTGGCCTTCTAGGACTCCTGGGTCTGAGTGATTATGAAGGCTCCTAAGACAGAATTAATTCTAAGGAAAGACAGAAACACTTGTTCAATTGACTATTAGTATCTCTAAGTCAGAGGAGAAGGGGTGATTCTGGGTGTAGGGTGTAACTTGCTCCTCAGTATTCTTTAGGAGGTATGCATTGTAGTGGCTGCAATTTAGACCTGGGTTAAATTCCTTGTACCTGAAACTTGGCTGAGACACTCGCTCCATGTGAAACTTTGGGTGAGGTATTTATCCTTTGTTTAAGCCTTTGTTTCCTCGTAATTGCCTCGTTGGATAGTTCTGAGGATCAAATAAGCTCAGGAAATCTCCTGGAATCTAGTGAGTGTTCCATAAATATATTTAGCTATTATTAAATACTCTTTAATACAGCTGCCATATGGACCTAACTGCATTCTCCCAAAGGAGGGAGCTTTGACTAAAAATAAATATGATAAAAGATGCTTTCATGCACAAATTTCTGTGAGAGGGAAAGCCATGACCCAACTCCTAACCCTCACTAGTTTCTTTGGACATCTAGAGGGCACAAGGCATGTCTTCCCATCTGCCTCACATGGTAAGACCGGTGTTGAAAGGATCCAGCATCAGGACCCCATAGCAGAGGGCACTTCCTGTAGATTGAGGAGCAATAAACACAAGGGCTTGGCAGTCATTTAATACCAGCCATCTTCTCAGGGGACAGCACTTGTGCTGGCAGTTGTTAAAGCAGGCTGTCAGGCCTTAGAGGAAAATCTTACCAGAGATAGCTGCAGCCATCCAGGAAGAGTAGGAAATGAGAAGCATTATGTTGGTCCTCAGGGGATGGGCTAAAAGCTCATTTAAGGCATCTCCAGGGATTCTTAGAAATGGGCCCAAGGGATGCAGAGATGGATGAAGGAAACACAGACAGAGAGAAGCTCTTCATTGTTATAAGTGTAGACCAGATTTGCCGTGCTCTGGACTGGCCTGAGAAACTGCAGACGCTACTTGCAGTTTGTGATGCCGAACAACTCTGCTACTTCTCCACACTGCTGGCTGTGTCTATTGAGAGGGTCATGCAGTTTTGCCTGGTGCTCTGCTAATGTGGTGCATTGCATTAATTGATTGCCAACTGTTTTAACCACCTTTGCATTCATGCAGTAAATCCTGCTTGGCCATGTACAATCACTGAAGACTTTTGCATCTTATAAGGTTTATCAGTCTGCGGTTTTCTTTTCTTTTGATGATTTTGTCTGTTTTGGGTCAAGATAACATTAGCCTCATCAGTATCGGTTGGGAAGTGTATGCTTCCCTTATATTATTGGAAAAATTTGTGAATTGCTATTAATTTTCCTTTTAAAGTTTGGTACAATTTTACCACTGAAAACACGTGAGTCTTGGCTTTTCTTTGTGGGAAGTGTAAGAATTACTAATTCAGTATTTTCAAGTATTGAAGAGTTATTTAGATTTTCTGTTTCTTCTTGAATCTTTTGCAGTAGTTGGTATCTTTCTAGGAATTTCTCTACTTTATCAGTGTTATATAATTTGTTTGCAAAGAGCTGTTTGCAGAATTCCCTTATATATATATATATTTAACTCTGTAAGGTCAATAGTGATGTTACCTCTTTCTTTCCTGATATTAATAATTTTACTCATCTATATTTTATTTTTGTTCTTTACAGGTAAAAGCTGGTCAATTGTATTGTCTTTCCAAAGAATCAACTTTTAATTTCAATTTTTTTATGTTTTTCTTGTCTGTATATCATTTATTTCTACTCTAATCTTCATTATTTTCTTCTTTATATTATCATTTGGTTTACTTTACCCTTTCCTTACTCTAATTCCTTAGGGTGAAATGTTGGGGGTTTTGACTTGAGATTTCTTTTTTTATTACAGGCATTTACATTTAAACACTTCTATCTAAGCACTGCTTCAATCGCATCTCATAGATTTTGGTATTCTGTGTTTTTATTTTCATTCATCTCAAGGGTATTTTCTCATTTCCCTTTTATTTATTTGATTTATTCTTTGATTTATTGATTTATTCTTTGCCATGTTGGCTATTTAGGAGTGCGTTGTTAATTTCCACATATTTATGTATTTCCCAGTTTACCTTCTATTTTTGATTTCTAATTTCATTTCATGGTGGTTGGAGAACAAACTGTATTTATTCATATGTGTTTACATTTATCAAGGTTTGTTTTATGGCCTAGCATACAATCCCTCCTGCAAAACGATCCATGATCCTGAGAAGATTGTGTCTGCAGCTTGGTGGGGTGTCCTGTTGAAGTTTGATAGGCCTTGATGGTTGGCAGTGCTCTTTGAATCTTATCTTTCCTTGTTGATCTTCTGTCTAGTTGTTCTACTCGCTATTGAAAGTGGGGTACTGAAGTCTCTAACTATTATTTTTGAATTGTCTATTTATCCCTTCAATCATGTTGTATTGTTTCATGTATTCTGGGGCTCCGTTATTAGGTGATTATATAATATATATATATTTTTTAACATGGGCAGACACCGGGAATTGAACCCGAGTCTTCAGCATGACAAGTATATGTTTCTAATTATGTCTTCCTATTTGAGTTACCCTTTCATCATTATAAAGTATTCTTCTTTGTCTCCAGTTAGAATTTTGTCTTAAAGCCAATTTTGATTATGTGTTAGCCACTCAAGCTCCATTTTGATTAATGTTTTATGGTATATATTTTCCATCCTTTTACTGCCAACCTTTTTGCATTTTTCAGTCTAAAACATATCTCTTCAAGACAGCAAATAGCTGGAACATTAAAAAAAATTATTTCTGCCAATCTCTGCCTTTTAGAATGTTTAATCTATGTGTAATGTAATAACTGATGATAGGATTTATGTTTGCCATTTTGATATTTGTGTTCTATATATGTTATGCCCTTTTTATTCCTCTATTCCTCCATCTGTGCTTCTTTTTCATCTTAATTATACATGTTCTAGTGTACCATTTTAAATTGCTTGAATTTTCTTTTAATTTATTTTATTGAATTATTTTCATACTGTTTGGCCTGGAGATTAAAATGAACACATTAATTACAAACAACCTAGTTTGGATTAATATTAGTTTAGTTTCGATAATGTACAAAAACTTTTCTCCAATATCTCTCTATTCACTCATTTCTCCTTTGTGGTGTTATTACCATAGAAATTACATCTTCATATGTTATAAGTCCATAAGCAGTTTTATAATTATTGCATTCTACATTTTTCTTTTAAATCAGGTAAGAGGAGAGAAATGTTAAAAAAAAAAATACATTCACGCTCTTTTTATATGTATCTATGTAGTTACCTTTATCAGTTCTCTTGATTTTTGTGTGTGGGATCAATTTGTTGTCTAATGTCTTTTCATTTGAACCTGAAAGATTCACTTTAATATGTTTTATAGGTAAGTTCTGCTAGCAACAAATTCAGTTTTTTTTTTTATCTGTAAATGTCATAATGTCTCCATTTTTGAAGGGTATTATCCCTGGATAGACAACTTTTGGTTGACTCTTTTCCTTCAGCCCTTTGAGCTTATCATCTCTCTTTTGGCTTGTGAGGTTTCTGATGGGAAGTCAATGATCGCTGTTATTGAGGATCACTTGTATGTGATGTCAGTTTCTCTTGCTGCTTTCAAGATTCTCTTACTATCTTTGTATTTTGAGAATTTGACTATGATGTGTCTAGGTGTAGATCTTTTTGAGTGTACTTTATTTGGAGTATTTTGAGATTTGTGGATACGTAGATTAATATTTTGCAAATTTGGAAAGCTTTTCTGCTGTCATTTTTCAAATATTCTTTCTGTCTCTTTTTCTCCTCTCATTTTAGGATGCCCTTTATAATTTTATTGCATGCTTGATGATTTTTCACAGGTCTCTAAAGTTCTTTTCACTTTCCTTTATTTTTTTTTCTTTCTATTACTCAGATTGTACAGTCTTAATTGACATCTCTTCTATTTTGATGATTCTTTCCATTGCCAGTGTAACTTTGCTGTAAGGCCCTTTAAAAACATTTTCATTCCAGTGACTATTTTTCATTCCAGAATATCTGTTTGGTTCTTTTTTTATATAATATCTTTCTCTTTGTTGATTTTTTTTTTGGTTAGACATTATTCTCATATTTTTCTTTAATTATATAAACATGGTTTCTTTCATTTACTTGAACCTATTTATACTAGCTGACATAAATTTTTTGTAAAGTAATCCAACATCATGCTTCTTCAGGGACATATTCTATTGAGCAATTATTTTCCCCACATATGCAACATAATTTCCTGTTTCTTTGTTGAATTCTGTAGATCTTAAATACTGGCCACTCTGTAAATCATATTCTACCTGTCCCCCTCAGGTTTGTTGTTGTCTTTTGTTGTTGATGATTTTGCTATTTATTTGTTTAGTGACTTTCTTTGACTATCCCTATAAAGTGTGTATCTTTGCTGTATGCAGACACTGAGGTTTCTTAGCTTAATGGCCAGTGATTTCTTTATGTGGTTTGAGTCAATAATTCTTCACCTTTTGCCAGGCAGCTATCTCTGTATATGTTTAGGTATGCTTTAAAGACTCTAGCAGTATATATCTCTGCCTTAGCCTTTACTGCCTGCGTGCACAGCTCATTTAATGTTAGCCAGTGGTGATAGATTAGGAGCTTTGCAGGTCTTTCTTAGGTAAACACACAGCCCTTCTCATGTGTGTAGCTTTCTAGATAGATACCCAGGAATATGTGAGAGTTTTTCATACTCCTTGTAAACATATCATTTCCCAGATTTTCTTGTTAAAGTTTTTGGCCAGTCTTTTGTTTCCCCAACAATAATCACTCCCCAACAGCCTGGATTTTAAGTGATTGGAATGCCATTACTCACCCAGCAAGCCCTGCATCAGATCAATTAAAGACAAACTCTGTTAATGGAGCTTTTAAAGGGAGTTGTCTGACAGGCCAAATAATGACAATTCTCTGAGGATGGGACTTTTTGGAGGGACTCCAAATGCATTCTTCCCTCTCTAGTGTCTGCTAGGTTGCTTGTTTGCAGATTCCTTATTTCTAAGGCTGCTCGTTTTAACACTACCACAGAGCTGAGGAGAGCACGAGAACAAGTTAAAATGCCACAACATTTGTTGTGGTTACTGAGGTTCATCCTTTTAACATGAACACATCCACCTCTGAGATTTTTAAGCCTTTGGTTAAATTTCCAGAATTCTGATAAAGTTAATTTTGGCAATTTTGCCAGTATTCTAGCTGTTTTTTATGGAGGAACAGATCCAAGAAGCAATTGATGAAGACTATTTTATAATGATCAAAGGATGAACCCATCAGAAAACACCACAGTCTTTAAAATGAATGCACCTTTTAAGAGCTTAATATTATGTGAAATACAACTGACAGAATTAAGAGAGAAACAGATAAATTCACAACAATAGTTGGAGTTTGCCACATTGGATTCTTAGCATTTGATAAAGCATGCATACAGAATATCATCCAGGATATTTTGAACAACCTGGAAAACAATCTGCACATTTAATTTAATTGATATTTACAGACCATGGGATCTAACAACTGTAGAATATATGTTCTTTCAGTGCACATGGAGTAATCATTAAGACAGGCCACATGTGGGGCATGGTACCAAAAAATTCAAAGGATTTAAATGATAAAAATTATACTATCTGATCAAAAACAGGATTAACTGTGTTAAAAATATTCAGAAAATCTTCAAATAATTGAAAATTAAACTGCCCACTTCTGAATAAGTCACTAGTAAAAAAAGAAATAACAAGAGAAATTAGAAAGTATTTCCTCTTTTACAATAATAAAAATGCATCACATCAAAATTTGGAGGAAGTAGCAAAAGCAGTGACTAGAGGGTAATATATAGCTTTAAATGTTAATATTAAAAAAGAAGAAAGATAAGAAATCAATGATCTAAACTTCCACCTTATGAAGCTAGAAAAATAAGAGTAAAATAAACCCTAAGAGGATAGAAGGAAGAAAATAATAAAGATCAGAAATCTAATGGAATGTAAAATAGATGAACAATAGAGAAAATTAAGAATTTCAGAAGTTTGTCCTTTGGGAAGATTAATAAAATTGGTAAATATCTTAGAAGACTGATCTAGAGAAAAAGAGTAAACACAAATTATCAATATTAAGAATAATAAAGATATATCAATATGAATCCTCCAAACATCAAAAGGATAAGAGAGCTTAATGAATAATATTATAATATTAAATTTGACAGTTTAGATGAAATAGACAAATTTCTTTAAAAATATGTCTTTACCAAAATTGACAAAAAATAAAATCGGAAATGTGAATAGTTCTACATTTATTAAAGGAATTGAATTTATTATTTAAAAAAAAACTTTCTGTGAAGAAATCTCCAGGCCTAGATAGATTCACTGATTAATTCTACCAAACATTTAAGAAAGAATACCAATCTTACAGAAACTCTTTAAGAAAACTGAAGAGGTAAGAACATGTCCCAAATTGTTTCATGAGGCCAATATAACCCTAATATCCAAATGAACAAAGACGTTACAAAAAAAAATCTTCATCTCCCTCAGGAAAATAGCCAACAAAATCCTCAGTAAACTGAACAAAATGAATCCAACCATATATAATCAGGGATGCGGGTGGATTTGATATTTAAATATTAATCAATACAATTCACCACATTAACATAATAAAAGAAAAAAACATATAACATACTCAATACAACCTGAAAATACATTTGACAGAATCCAATATCCACTTATGACTTAGAAAAAGGATACTCAACAATTTGAAATTAGAGGTAACTTCATCAATATGAAAAAAAGGGTAATACACTATTTATTGGTAATGTTAATCTGCTCTTACCAGTTCTACTCAATATTCTTTGGGTGGTCTTATCCAGCACAGTAAGGCAATTTAAGGAAATACTTAGGGAAAAGAATGGAAAAGGAAGGGAGATATAGCAATCCATCATTATTCGTAGTAAGCAGTAAGTAGACAATGTTTAAAAAGTCAGGTACTGTCTTTATGGAGGTTGATTTGGCAATATCAGCCAAAATTTATATGCGTATTCCATTTAACTTAGAAATTCCACTTTTAGGAGTTTTTTCTAAAGATTATATTTGCATAAACATATATAATGCATAAACAAGAATATTATTTCAGTTTTTTTTTTTTTAGCTAGCTAATTCAGAAATAGCCTAAATATT
Organism: Myrmecophaga tridactyla; assembly: GCA_004026745.1. Classification (NCBI taxonomy): domain Eukaryota; kingdom Metazoa; phylum Chordata; class Mammalia; order Pilosa; family Myrmecophagidae; genus Myrmecophaga; species Myrmecophaga tridactyla. The sequence goes on from PVIY010000180.1 coordinate 245,988, forward strand.
CATCAACATAGAGCTGGATAAAAAAATTATTATGAGGTATTCTGCAGCTGTAAAAAGAATCATAACAAACACCTACATATGTTCTGATACTGCACAATTGGGACGGTTTTTTTATAGTTACAAAAAAGCTATTTGCTAATAGTGAAGAGGTTCTGGCTCACTCACTCCTCATTGGAATGTGCACATCCAGTTCAGTGTTACTAAGCAGTCCAGTCCATGGATTCTCGGGATCCTCAGAGGTCCTTGTTAGGACCCCCACCCCCCACAGGGATATTGAGACGCATACTAGATACTTGAGAACTAATGAGTACATTAATGCTCATTTGTTGTCATTTTCATGCTGTTCATCCTCCCATACTGATCTGAAACACGCCATTGCTCACAATCAACTAGGAACTCTGCTTTCTATGCTTCACAGCTGACGATACTTAATGCTTGTTCAAAACAGTGTGAACCATCATTGGCCAAGAGTGAGATACACATCCCTTTGTTCTATTTTTGGCTTGCCTGTGACATGGGAATATGTGGTCTCAGTGACAATTCCTTTCCTGTGCTTTGGTTTGTGCATTGGGTCAAAGAGTGGAGTGATACTGCAGGGAGAAAGCATAGAACCCACCATGACATTTTCTAAGACCCTGCAATCAAAATAATGAATTAAGAATGTCTTGGTTCCTGGTTCTATTGCTTCTAGCTTCAGATGGCAATGGTTTCCACTCTAAGCTTAGCTCTTCCAGGACACAACTCTGGGTTTTCACTTGTTTAGCAACTCATGGGAAGGGACATGGTGACGTCTGCTGGGCCCTGCATCTCCAAACATATGGGTTTTGTGTTGCCTCTGACAGCTTTCTTGCTTATTTTAAATCAGTGACTGGACACATTTACTTGGCATTAATTATAGGTAAGAATTCCACTTAATGCTTCCAAGCATCTACATCTGAAGTTTCTCCAAAATGTTTCGTCTTTTAAAGGACTCTACTAAACTAATCAAGACCCACTTTGAATGGGAGGGGTCTCATCTCCATCTAATCAAAAGGACATGCCCACAATTGAATGTGTCACATCTCCATGAATATAATCTAACCAGAAGGCCACACCCACAACTGGTGTGTCACATCTCCATGGAAACAAGCCAATCAGTATTTCCCACCCTAAACAATAGGTCTAGGGCAGCTGCCGTGGCTCAGCAGGCAGAGCTCCAACCTGCCGTGCTGAAGGTCTGGAGTTCGTGCTGGAGGTCTGGAGTTCGATCCCTGGTGCTTCCTGCCCATATGCAAATTAAAAACAAACAAACAAACAAACAACAAAAAAAAACAATAGGTCTAGCTCTACAAGATTGGATCAGGATTAAAACATGGCTTTTCTGGGATACATAATAGTTTCAAATGAGGATGGATAGATAGATAGATAGATAGATAGATAGATAGATAGATAGATAGATAGATAGATAGATAGATAGACAGATTTTAAGGGATTGTCTTCTGTTATTTGGAGGTTGGAAAGTCCAAATTCTGTAGGGTAGGCTGGCAGGTTAGAAATTCCAGCAAAAGTTAATGTTACAGTCTTATAGTCTTTGAATTAGAAATCAGTAGAGGAGACCAGCAGTCCAGAAAGTCAGAGAGGATTTGATGTTTTAGGCAGAATTTCTTCTTCTCCAGGGAATGTCAGGTTTTTGCTCTTAAGGCCCCCAGTTGTTTGGGTTACACCTATCCATATTATGGAGAGTAATCTCCTTTGCTTAAAGTCAATTGAGTGAAGATGCTAATCCCATCTACAAAACCCCTCCATAGCAACATCTAGACTAGTGTTTGACTAAACGCCTGAACAGTATAGCCTAGCCAAGTCGACGCATAAAATTAATCGACACAGTAAGTAGTGAAGACATAGGCATAGCTCTCAATTGATATCCTCACCAAGGAGAAAGTCATCACACAAATGTATGCAGGGCTCAATAGAGAATGGGCAGAGCTCTCAGAAAGGAACCAACAGTCTTAACTAATGACATTGAAGGCAGCATTAGCCCAACTGAATGGAGAAGTCAGAAAATGGGCAGAGAAGATGACATTGAGGTCAGAGGGGGCCTAAGAGAGCAGAGGAGCAGGTACTGGAAGGAATTACATCACATAGGCACTGGGGTGGAAAATCCTAAAGCATGTTCAAGACCTCTTATGCAGAGCAATGTAGCAGAAGGCTAAGACATTGACTTGATTTGCCAGGTTACTAACACAAATACCACACATGGGCTGCCTTAACAGCAATTTATTGCCTCATAGTTTTAGAAGCTGAAAAGCTGGCTCTCATTTTGCTGGTTTGTCCAGAGTGATTCCCCGATGAATTCCAGAATGATTTGATCAGTGACTGGAAAAATATTTGCAAGCCCCCTTCAGGGAATGGTGAGAACGGGGAGAAATTCAACTTCCCCAAGTTGAATTCTTGATATTCTCAAAAGCAGTGTGGACAACCAAAGCTATAGGCTGAGCCCCCAGTCTTGGGGTTTGTTCATATGAAACTTAACCCCACAAAGGATAGGTCAAGTCTACTTAAAATTTAGGCCTAAGAGTCACCCCCAGGAGGGCCTCCTTTTGTTGCTCAGATGTGGCCTCTCTCTCCAGCCAACATGATGAGCAGTCTCACCACCCTCCCCCTCTCTGCGTGGGACATGACTCCCAGGGATGTGTACCTTCCTGGCAATCTGGGACAGAGATCCTGGAGTGAGCTGAGACTCAGCATCAAGGGACTGAGAAAAACCCTA
>PVIY010000181.1:0-117004 GCA_004026745.1 Myrmecophaga tridactyla
AATTAAGATTCTGAGTCTGATTTTCAGAGATCTCAAGTCTTATTTCTACAAGAAATTACTTCAGGACACTCATAGAAATGTTTACATCTGTCAGATGGTGCGGCAACTTCTCATTTTAAGCCTCAAGCCCATCCCTTTCACTCCTTAATGTATACAGTGTATTTAACAACAGCCAACATCTCTATACCTTCTATTTCCACAAAACTCCGTAAAGGTGTGAAAAATATTATCCCCCAGAGCCTGCCTTCATACAAGTGAAGCATTAGAAGAATCGAATGGTGATATTTTGACTACCTCTTTCGTCAACTCACTCCATGGATTGGCAGTATCATTCTGATTATGGGAATCAGAGTCCTTAGTGTCTCTGAGTCCAGTCAGAGTAGAAAACCATTCATAAAAACCCATTTTTAAGATGGGTTCTTATGAATGGTTTCCGTTTCTTAAGTCCCACTTCTGGTACCAAGCTGTATTAGTCACAGTTCTCTAGAGAAATAGAATCAGCAGGAAATATCTGTAGATAAAAAATTTTAGAAGTGTTTCACGTAACCATGGGAATGTAGAGTCCAAAATCTGTAGGGCAGGCTGTTGAGGTGATGACTCCAATGGAGGGTCAGGATGAACTCCACAGGAGAGGCTCGCCAGCCGAAGCAGGAAGAGTGCCTGTCTCTTCTGCATCTCCTTAAAAGGCTTTCAGTGATTAGATTAAGCATCACTCATTGCAGAAGACACTCCCCTTGGCTGATTACAAATGGAATCAGCTGTGGATGGAGCTGACATGCTCATGATTTAATTCTATGAAATGCCCTTATAGCAACAGACAGGCCAGCACTTGCCCAACCAAACGGGTACCACCACCTGGCCAAGTTGACACATGAACCTAACCATGACACATAACAACAGCAGAAGTCAATAATGGGGAGAGTGACAAAAATTAAGAGGAGGTTTAGATTTCCTATCTGGCAAGGGTGTATTTATTGCTTTTCTTTCTCTTGGGAACAATGACATTATCTAAAATTGAGAATATTGATGGACTGTGGACTTTGGGTCTTTTACATGATGCCTGATAAATGTATTCATCATGCCTGATGTATAGGCGTGCCTAAGAGTTACTTCTGGAGGACCTCTTTTGTTGCTCAGATGTGGCCTCACTCTCTCTAAGCCCAACTCTGCAAGTGAAATCACTGTTCTCCCCTCTACATGGGACAAGACATCCAGGGGTGAAAGTCTCCCTGTCAACATGGGAGAGGACTCCCAGAGATGAATCCAGACCTCACACCATGGGATCAACAATTCCATTCTGACCAAAAGGGGGAAAAGAAGTATAATTAATAAACTATCAATGGCAGAGAGAGTTCAAATAGAACCCAGAGGCTACTCTGGGGGTTGCTCTTATGCAAGCTTCAGGTAGAACTTGCTACCTATCACAACCTGCCAAACCCAACCCAGGACCATTCCAGCCAATCCTGAAGAACACCTAGGGCAATATATAAGATTCCACAAGGGTTCCATGCACTAGAGTAACCTTCCAGAAAACTACAACCTCCAGATGTGTCCCTGGTCCAGATAAGTCCTGAAACCTAGCCCAGCCTCTCCAGAACATCAGACAGTTCCATCTTTCTACCCCATATTAGTGACTTCCAATATAAAAAATTTAGCATTGCCATAGCCCAAACACCCCTAAAGAGAGGGATGGAAATATTAAAAGTGATGGTGGAGTTATACATAGTAGATAGGATTTAACAAATGAATATGAATGCTGAATCATTAAATTGATATCTCTTTTAGTCTCCAGTATTTTAGAGCAGCTAGAAGTAGAAACCTAGAATTGTGAAATTATAACCCATGTCAAACTCTAACGTTCTACAACTAATTGTGGGGCTGTGTTTTGAAATTTAGTGCTTTCTTGCATATATGTTATTTTTCACAAAAAAAGGAAAAAAAGTCAATTGTGATGATAAAAAATTATTTAAGCTCTCTAACCTCTTATATTCTGGAGCATCTAGAAGGGAAAATATGAGAGGATGGTATGGTAGTCCATGACAAACTCTAGGATCTGTCCTGTAACTACTTGTTTAAGAGTGCTTTGAAAACTGTTGCTTTTTTATTTCTTTGCTTTGTATATATGTTACACTATACAATAAAAAAAGTTTAAAAAGATTGCAGCTTGATGAGATAAAGAGGAAATAACTAAAAATCCCTATTACTCTTGTTACCACAAATGGACTTTAAAACCATATTTAGTCTCAAAGAAACATTTAGAGTGCTTTCTACAATTACCAGTATCTCAGCAACATAATACGGAGATCTGTAGTTCAAAGGAATATTTTGGGTATTAATACACTGAGGGTACATTCAATACACATTCATTGTGTGATAACTGCTTGTTCTAGTTTGCTAACTGCTGGAATGCAATATACCAGAATTGGGATGGCTTTTAAAAAGGGGAATTTAATAAATTTCTAGTTTACAGTTCTAAGGCTGAGATAATTTCCCAATTAAAGCAAGTCTTTAGAAATGGCCAGTCAAAGGCATCCATGAAAAGACACCTTGGTTCAAGAAGGCCGCTGAAGTTCAGGGTCTCTCTCTCAAGTAAGAAGGCACATGGCAAACATAGTGTCATCTGCTGGCTTTCTCTCCTGGCTTCCTTTCATGAAGCTCCCCGGGAGACGTTTTCCTTCTTCATTTCCTTAGGTCGCTGGCTGGTGGGCTCTCTGCTTCTCATGGCTATGTAGTTCTGCTCTCTCAGATACTTTCTCCAAAATGTTTCCTCTTTTATAGGATTCCCATAAACTAATCAAGACCCACCCAAATAGGTGGAGACATGTGTCCCCTAATCAACCTTAACAATCACTCTTGATTGGGTTACATCTCCAGGGAGATGATCTAATTACAGTTTCAAACATACAGTATTGAACAGGGATTATCCTGCCTTTACAAAATGGGATTTTGATTAAAACATGGCTTTTCTAGGGTACATACATCCTTTCAAACCAGCACACTGCTATAGTTAAAGTATAGAATATGTGAAATGGTTAGCTAACTCAATCTGAGAGGGTCTAGGAAAACATATGAGGAAATGACTGAGTTGGTTTTTGAAGGATAAAAAAGGGAGAAAGTCGGGAATTCTAAGCAGCACGGACAGTGTATAAGAGGTAGGAAAGTATTAAAGAGTTTAAAAAAAGATTACAGTCACTCATATGAGATGGTATATTGTGATTTTTAGCTTAAAAACTGGGAAGTGGCTGAGATGATTCCTTAAGGTTCTTTGTTCTAGAATTCTATGGCAATGTGCTGATAATTTTGACATGCAATAAAATGCTTGCCATGTAGAATTCTAAGTGCAAATAGTTAAGCAAGAGTAGAAGAATATGAAAAATTTGCCAATAATCCAGTCTCAAACAAGATTCACTACATAAACAGGAAAATATGTAATAATTATATTAATTTGGTACCGTTCCAAAAGTGGTGTATCAAAAGATTCCTTTGAGTATGCAGACTGTTAATTTTCGTTATTTCCCTTTGATACTAAAATCTCATTTTACTCTTTTAGCTCTTTGCTAAAAGATGCTAATAAAGTGAAGGAAGACTATTTAAAACATTGATTGGTGGGGAGGGGGAGAAAGGATAGAAGGGTATTCCCAAAGATTATTTTATTTACTTTGAGCATTTGTTTTGATTTGCAAAAGACACAAATGAGTATATTTAGAAAGGTAATTTTCTATATGTATTTTTTTTTATGGGCAGGAACCGGGAATCGAACCTGGGTCCTCTGGCATGGCAGGCAAGCATTCTTGCCTGCTGAGCCACCGTGGCCCTCTATATGTATTTTTAATAGTAGCTTAATGACACATAATTTAATACCATAAAACTTATTATTTTAACAAAAGTACGAACTATCTGTAATCATACTAGATAATATACCTAAAGCATATATTATGTAAAAACATCCCAAACTTATAGCAGCAGTTATCTGAGGGAAGTGAGAAGAGCTAGGGCAAAAGGATATTTTAGCTTTATCTCTAATATTCTAATTTTTTAAAGAGAAGAGATTCAGTGCATTACTTAAGTAATTAAACATTAATAAAAACCAAAATCCAAAGAAAGAGTCCCCACATTAATAAAAGAAATCTTTATGGGGGTAGTTATAATTGGAAGAGAATTAACATGTTTAATCTTGGCAGGGAATAATAATAACAATATCAGAAGCTTTGCCCCACCAAATGGCCTCTCCATTACTTTTAAATTATTTCCTAGCTCATTATTTCAAAAATCATTAATACATCATCATATGGGTTGGGTTCATCATAGTATTCAGAAATTCTGGTAGCCAAACTGGTTTTTCATTTCTTATTTCCCTCCAGAAATATGTTCCTGATTATCAATTTTCAGTGATTCTTAAAACAATCAGACCCAAGTTTAACTCAACAAACACATACTGAACACTTATGTACTGTAAAAATGTTCAGGACCACCTGGTATTTTCCCTGGAACTTTGGCTACCTGTGTGACACCTAAGAAAGACTCAGAGTTGGAGTTCTGCAGCTCTGAAAGGCAGCATTGCTACATACATCTGTTACAGAAACCAAAAAAGAGATCAGAGATCAGGCTTCCATTAGAAGTAAGAACAAAGCCAACTGGGTTGGGGTTGAGGTAAATCAGAATACAGGGGTAAGGATGATGTTGTATATCAGAAGTTCACCTACTTTATGAGGCCAAAGGAAGAGAGGTTTATTTTGCCCAATTTTGTGAAGCAACTTATCTGGGTAGCTCATTTAAAAAACCCAAACACATGGAGCCCACAATGGGAGTGAGGGCTTGTAATTCTGTACAGCTTAAGGTAATACCCAGATATATCCCAGAGTATGTTGGGATACAGTTCAGAGTATGTTTGGCAGATAACTAAAAAGTAGTGGCAAATTCCCTTGAGGGATGGGAGAGAAATATATGGAACTATTAAGCTTTACCACCAGGGAAATCCCTGATACTGTCTCAAACATAAGGGGCTCCCAAGTCAATAGGCCAAGACTTTGCTCTTGAGGCTTGCTCTTGTGAGGGGTATTTGTATAGTGGAGAAGTTATGCTTATCTATAAGTTATGTCTAAGAGTTAGTTTCAGAAAACCTCTTTTGTTGCTCAGATGTGGCCTTTCTCTCTAAGCCCAACTCTGCAAGTATAATCATTACCCTCTCCCCTACAAGGGACATGACATCCAGGGATGAAAGTGTCTCTGGCAACATGGGACATGGTCCTGGCATCATGGGATCGATGCCTTCCTGACCAAAAGGGGGGAAAGGAATGTAACAAGCTAAGGTATCAGGGGCTAACAGAGTTCAAACAGAATCGAGAGGCTATTCTAGAGGCTACTCTTACTCTAACTTTAGCTAGATATTGCTAATTACCAAGGTTTACAAATCCTAACCAAAACTATTCCTATTAACCCCAAAGAACACCTAGGGCTCTACCTGAGTTTCTACAAAAGTTTCACATACTAAAATTACTTTCTAGAAACCTACAACCTGCAGATGGATTCCTAGGCCAGATAAATTCTGAAACCCAGAGGGGCCAGTCTCTCCAAGAACATCAACTAGTTCCATACCCCATCCCATATTATGACCCTCCTTTCCAATATGAAAAAGTTAGAATGGGCAGAGCCCAAATATCCCGAAAGACTGAGAGAAGGATCAAAGGAGAAGGAGGAGTTATAACAGAGAAGATAAGATTTAACAAATGAGTATAACTGCTGAATCATTAATTTTTTTTTTTTTCTTCTAGTGTTTTGGAGCAGCTAGAAGGAAAAACGTAAAATTGTGGAATAGTAACCCACGCCAAACTCTGAAATCTGTACAATAAATTTTGTACTTGAAAATTTATTGCTTTTTTGCATATATATCATATTTCACAATTTAAAAAATGTTTCAAAAAAATGTTCAGGACCACTTGGAATTACAGCAACAGATACTCCATAAGGAGATTACATAATTAAGCTGCATGCTTGTGTTTTCATTTTTAAAGCACACTCAATTCACCTGGGGCTTGACGGCATTTTTAGTACAGTTCATTCTCAGTGTGATGGTATCAGGAACATCAGATAAATCCAGCTGTAGTTGGGCCATAGAATACCCGTTGCCTAAGAGGCAGCAGTTGTTCGTATTTGCAGGCATGTGGCAGAGTTTGTAACGCCTTACCTCATGTGATTATTCTACTAGGCCTATGTCTAGTTGAAGTGGGGTTGGAATTTCTGCAGCTAGCATCTTACATATATAGGACTTAGAAAAAAAAAGATATATGTACCTCAACTGAGGCATAGATTAAACCAAGAAATAAGAAAAGCTAAGAATGGAATGATCTGCTATACCAGATCATTGTTCTTCTAGTGCTGGGTTTGATGTTCCTTCAGCAGACCATTCCTTCCAGTCTTCAGTCTCCTTTAGGAGTTGCCCTGAGCCACATACATTTTGCTCTACTCTATTGTGTGACAGCATGATAAGACACAGTACCCTTCAGGTTGCCTAGTTAGGCAGTGCATATTGTTTTATAATACTGTTTCATGGATCTTTACCTATAAAAAGTGGTTTTTTTTTAACATAAAATGCTCACTTAGCAAAAAGGAATAATTGCCTGAACTAGTTAAATATCCAATTAGAAAAGATGTTACAGTAAAATACATCTAAAATTAAAAAAGGACAGCCACAATTTCTTATCTGCAAGTCTCATATCCAAAAAGCTCTGAAAATAGAAAGTTGCTTCACAAATTTGATGGCAGACTTATCCAAAGGCAAAACCTGATCTGATCTGATACTCTTTTTATGTGTCTTTAGTTATTGCACTTAGTGGGGCTATTCCCATGTTCATCCCAGAAATGAAACCATGTTTAAACATGGGGTGGTTCTCTAGACTCTTTTGGGAATTTTAAACAAAACATGTTATACGTATCCTTCACTTTTCTAAAATCTGAAAATTTTTTATTCCCAAACACAACTAGCTCTAAGTTTTCAAATATAGGTTATCAAATAATATTTACCTGATTGTTAATCATATGGTGTTTCTATCAAATCCAATGAAAAAATACAGGATTTTTGTCCCACAGCGTGATATGAGGATGAATATCCAGGAAAAGAGATAAGGCATGTTAGAATAGTTTCAGGAATAAATAAGCTGCACAGAAAATTGCCACAGGAACGATTTGGTAAGTGAGGTAGCTATAAAACATCGCATAACTAACAGTAGAATTCACAGATAGTGTATTGTGCTATTAATAACCGCCTGTCTAAAAAATGCAAATCCCACTCTTCTGAAGCTTCTTTTAGGTATAGAGCTTTAGGATTTTCTTTTTCAGTGGTTCTTAAGCCAGTTAAACATTAGAATCTCCCAGAGAGCTTCTAAAACTATCCATGTAAGGGCCTTGCTTTTAGATATTTAGATTTGGTGCTCTAGAGAGGCCTTGACAAGCATTTAAAAAAACTCCAGAGGTGATTCTAATGTATTGAAAAGGCTTTACAAAAAGCTAAAACCCAGACTGCACCCCACTATATGAATCAGAATCTTTGTGGATGAGGCCCACAGCAAAATTTTTTTAAGGTGCTCAGATGATTCCAATATATAGCCAAAGTTGAAAACCACTGGTTCAGATTCACTTAGTTGTTTGGCTTAATGATTAAGGGTGTCAAGTTTTCTTTTGTTTTTCTTCTTCCTGAACCAAGTCAGTTCTATTATCACTGTAATATGGTCTGAGTCACCAATAAGAAATTTTAAGCTTTATCTAATCTGACGGTGGCTTATTCATGAAATCATTCCTCAATTTAAGAATTGGATAACAGAGGGAGAGAAAGACATAGAAATCACACAATAAACACTTTAAAATACTTTTAGTAAAATAATTCACACTATGTCAAAACTTCTTTAGCACACAGTAATCTACAGTGAAGAACAAAACTGAAAAGTAAATTTAGAAGCTACAATTTAAAGGACAGCATAATTTAGAAGGTACATAATAGGAAATCATAACATCTTCCAATAACTTTTAGGACAGCAAATAAAAATATTATGGTAATTTTCCAGTGACATTTTACTCTTCAGGATGCCAATGTTCAACTAGATTCCTACACATATTTCAAGAAAATAATCAAAATACTAAATTCTCGATAGTCTGTGCTTAGAGAACAGTTGAAATATACAGTAAGGTACAGATTTTTTTAGTTATAAATTTTTCCTACTTTTACTGAAAAATAATTTTTTTCATGCATTTTAATGGTCATATGAAAAAGACATTTATCATCTTTAACCTTGAGGGAGGAAGAACAAGGCTCTTCCTCATTACATCATTACAGGCTAGAAACACTAGGAACCAAATTTAATATTTTTCATAATTGAGAATGGCAAAGTAACAGGAGAAGTCCAGGACACTTTAGGCTTCTACACACATCAGTATAAGCCACTGAAAATAGATACAACATTTTGGAAGCTGGCACAGTTGGTATTTCTCAACCACAACTGAGAACCATTTTAAAATTTCATAACTTTTAGTACCTACACTGGTTAAACAAACAAAATAAAACTTATAGCTACCATTACGCATTTTTAATTCTAGGAGGGGAACAATATAGCTTAATTGCTTAAGAAGCAACACTCATCAAAAGAATGCATGAATTCTATGCACTCATCTCTTCCACCAGAAAGATGCTGGCTGTTACAAGGGAGAAGATGAGAAGAAAACTGTGGAATTTCATCATAATGGAATCTGGAAGGGGCTGGCATTTCTACTTATGTGATTAAAATTACTCTTAGGATGGAACTTGAATTTCAAATTTAGCTGAACTCACCACAGTTTCAACCTACAGAAATGAAATAAGGTTCACTCCCTGGGCCAAAATCCCCAAGCAGCTGTTGGGAGCAAGAGAGCAATAAGGACAGAAGAAAACAGATTCACTGCATTGTTATCAAGGATGGGTTTCCCTGCTATGTACTTCGCTTCATTCGTTGGACTGTTGACCACCATGCCAGTGCTTTCATCCAAACCTGGAGTGGAAAGGAAGGAAGTGAGCTGGAAAATCCAAATGATTTGATAGAAAAAAAGAGCAAATTAGCTTTTCTCCTCCACAGGAAACCAGCTATTAAAAGTCTCAGCTAGAAAAAATGGCTCAAGTGGGTAATTTATATGGTGAGCTATATGGAACCCTTAATAACCCTTGTAACTTAATGAACTCCCTTTATAACAGCCAACCCATTTCTGGTGCATTGCATTGAGAGAACAAACATTTTTGGAGGAGGGAAGGGGAAAGACAAGCAGATCATCTTGGGAGCATGGACAACACTGGGAGGGCTGTATTCAGGGAATCTTTTAACAGGCTCCCAGCCTCTTCAGGATGTTAAAGGAGAAAACATGTTTGATGAGAGTACAGAGCAAACACGCACCTAAAAGAATAGTCAGTACATTGACAATATGGGAAAGCTTCAGAAGCACAGCACAGAAAATGTTGAGGAAAATGGGCTATCCTACATATCTTGGGTGGGGCTAAAATTCAGAGGGGCGGAGGGCAAGCACGATGTCACAGTAGTAAAGTATGTCATCTGCCTGTTAATTAGGTGAAAGCAATAAGTACCTCTTAAGTGGACTTAGAAAACATATGGAAGAGGGCACATTAAAATGATTTGATGCCAAATGTCCCACTTTCTTGGGACTAGGTGAAGGCCCATAAGCAGAAGCATCTCTTCTCTGCACCACTGTATCTTCCCCACACAGCTTTTACTTATTGCTCCACAGGACCATTCTCTCTCTCTCTCTTTTTTTTTTTACAAGGACTAATTCTCTTTTAATTAATTTAATACTATAATAAGAAAATTTAAATTGTAGAAGAGAAGTTGCTCTGTTAATTCTGGCCCTTCAGTTTCCTACATCTTTGGGTTTGTTTTCTTTGACACATTTTTTCTCTTTTCCATATTTCTTCCTCATTTAAAAAAATATATCAGAAAGTTGCAATAACAAAGCAATGTTCTTACCAGTGAATTGCATTGTAGCTCCTAAATATGAGTCCAGAATTGATCCTAATAATCCAGCGAGACCTCCAAATGCAATAATTGGCCACTGGGGAGCAGAAATATCTAAATCATTCACAAAAACCAACTGTGTGAGGAAGTATGTGACGCCCACAACAGTACCACCAAGGAGACTGGACACAAGGCCCACTACCGTCACGCCTCCATTCGTTCCTGAAGAAGAGACATGCATAAAATCGTCTGGTTACCACACAGCAAATACCTAAGGGCAAGGAAAGCAAACAATTTTGTTATCTATCTAATCAAGATCGACTTTAAGGATGAAAATGCAAGCCAAAGACCATGACCTACTTAGAAAACATTATTTTTTCTTCAGTAATTCCTAACATTTTAAGCAGTGAGGTGGAATGGTTCAGTGGAGTCAGTCTGCCTGGGTTTCAATCTCTGTTTTTATGACTACCAAGCTGTGTAACTGAGTTTATGTTACCTAACTTTTTTGTGCTTTAGTTTCCTTGTTTGTAAGAGAGAAATAATAACAGAATCAATTAATATGATTATTATGATTATTAAATGTTAATCTAAGTATTCGCTTCCCAGTGCCTGCCCATGAAAAAAAAAGTTATTCTATGCAAAGCAGTTAGAACAATACTTTGTACATACTAGTTACTCAAAATACGTTAGCTGTTATGATGAGGAAGAAGAAAAGAGAACGGAAAGAAGTAGCAGTGGTAATAGTTGATAATACTGGGAACTGAAATAAGTTACGACACTAAGCACATAACAGGCTTTCAACAAATTCTCTATTTGCTTCTTCCTTTTCCACCCCCACTATATGTTAATGGATCAATCTCTACATTCCTATTTCATTTATCTAGGGCATTTCCTAGATCAATATTATTTTAATATTATTTGTCATTACCATCTTAACAGCCTTTAGCAATTTTCCATTTGAGACTAAGTAAAATCTCAGAAGTCTCCTATATAAGATACACAATAAATCAAGAGATTTTTTTCTTTACTTGCTTTTGTTCTTTTGAGAAATTTAAGTCAGGACTCACCAACTGGAACTTTCTCCCAGGTTGTTATCAGCCTTGGCGGGCTTTTACTTAGAACAGTGCCAACTTCTGAAGCCCATGTGTCTCCAGCAGAGCAGGCCAGTGCAGCCAAGAGAGATAAACACATCCAGGAAGCAGTGTACTGCTTGGAAAAATCTATTGGGATTTCCCCAGGGCCATTTTCTATCATGTAGAGCAGAGCTAGCTCTGTGGGTACAGCTCCATTACAGAATACCTGAACCCAATTCCTCTGCCCACCTGGAAGTAAACAAGCAGACAAAAGGACAAAAAATACTTTCTCCTCAGGAGGAAAATCATGCAGTTATAGGAACTTAAGCTTTAGGAACTTAAGCTTTACAGTTTCATAAAAGGAAAATGACTAAAATAAAAGACTAAAAGTTTTTTGGCATTTTTGCTGACATTATGTGCTGCTATTAAAAAATGTTGAATAATTAATGATAGACTTAAGTGTTTCTAAAATTTTCAGTTACTTGCTGTTGTGATGAAATAATGATAAACTAAATTAGGCTACTACTTAATTTTCATAAAATTTATAATCCAACAGTCTAAACAACATTCTGATTAAACCTTTTGATACCTTAGGATAAAACAAAATTTACTATTTTAAGTAATATCAAACATAATTCATTTTACCTTCCTTATATTCTGAATCTAGACGCTTCTTTGCTTCTCCCTTCCATTTAGTGAGTTTTGAAGAAGAAAGGAAAAACATCAGCAAAGAGGTAAAAAAGCTGAAATTTGCAACGGTTAGGATAAATCCAACCACTAGTCCTGAAAGAAACACACATACACACAGAATTATACTTACTTCATAAACCAACGCTGTAAAAAAAAAAAAAAAGGAATTTGTTTTTTCAGTTATTTTTATATTACAATCCAAAACTTGCATTTCCAATATTTTTATACTTCTATGAACTAAGATATTAAACTGATAGTAAACTGAAGTTATTTTGATTAAACTGAGACATGTATCTTTCCCATATTTGTTCTCCTTTCAAACCATGCTATATGAATATATTATTTTAGACAAGCTTTTTATAATCAAGTTACAAAACTGTATGAATAACAGCGATCTCATTTGTATTAAAAAGTATATATCATATATAAAGTATGGATATTTCCAAAGTAACTGTTGTTCTGTTTGTGAAAGTGAAATTATAGTCTTTTAGTTTCTATTTTTTACATTCCTTATTCCTATGGCCTGGGATTTTTTAGGAAATTCAAAAGAGAATAAGCTTTTTATGTTCTTCAAAGATCTTACACATGTTCTCTTGCCGAGCCTTATAAACTATGTGAGGGGGATAGAAATAGTTTTTCTTAGCTAGGTTTTTCTGCATAAAATCCATGAAAATAATCCTGGTCTATTTTACACTCTTACATGTGGAAATAAAAATGAACTATGTTCTGTGAATGCAATTTTAGTTTTCTCTTTCTCTCTTTAGATTTCATTTGGATAAACAAAGAAGATAGAAGGGGGTCTTCCTTCATTTTTCAATGAATGCCCATTTTCAAGGAAGGCTTATAAAACCTGGAGTTCAATCAGGAAAACAGAGATGAGGAGAGCTTAAATTTCATGAGACTAAAGACTAAAAAAAAAAGCCAAGGAAAAATGTTCTCTTTTGATGGCACAGCAATGTGGAAGGAGGTGATTTGAAAACAGTTGCCAAATCTGTCAAAAATGCTCAGTGCTGGCCTAATGGGCTGGTCTGAATCTGTGGTGGACCCCAGAAAAGCCATGCCCTTTGATCCTCATTCAATGTCGCTGGGTGGGAGCATTTTGATCGTTTCCATGAAGATGTGACCCACCCAACTGTGGGTGGTTAACTTTTGATTAGATTATTTCCATAGAGGTTGTTTCCACCCACTGAAGGTGGAGTTGCTTGCTGGAATCCTTTAAAAGAGGAAACATTTTGGAGAGAGTCCCTCTTGGTAGAGCCACATGAAAGCCAGCAGATGCTGCCATGTTCGCCACATGCCCTTCCAGCTGAGAGAGAAACATTGGACGTCGCTGGCCTTCTTGAACCAAGGTATCTTTCCCCGGATGTCTTAAATTGGACATGTCTATAGACTTGTTTTAATTGGGACATTTTCTTGGCCTTAGAACTGTAAACTAGCAACTTATTAAATTCCCCTTTTTAAAAACCTTTCCATTTCTGGTATGTTGCATTCCAGTAGCTAGCAAACTAGAACATGCTCTAAAGAACTTCAGGTGTGTTACTTAAGAAGTTACAAAGATTCTTTCTAGATAATCCTCTAGAAAAATGTAAAAATATGCTGGAATGGGCTTCTTCAATCCTTAAAGGTCTTTTGTTACAAAATTTGAAAAATGTGAGTAGAACTTAGAGGTAGAAAGTAACTTCAACCTATCACCAAGGAGTGAAATTAATCCTTCAAAAGGAACTAGTGTCATAATATAATGATTGAAATTAGCTATCTATAAAAAATAAACAAAAAAAATAGATAAATGACTATTGAGAATATACTAAATTTAATCAAGGTGACCTCAGGAAGTCAGAGACCTAAATGTGACTGTCCCTAAGAATACCTTTAACCCTATACTTAGTGAATTAGTCAGGGTTCTCTAGGGAAATAGAACTGACAGGATATACATATACTGCATTATATATAATATAATTTACTTATGTAATATACATGTAATACATATATATTATATATGATGTAACTATAATGAGATTTTTTTTTCTTAAGAATTGGCTCACACAATCGTAGGGATGAGCAAGTCCTAATTTCATAGGGCAAATTGCAAGCTGGAACTCTGATGAAGATTTTCAATGAATTCACCAGGAGAAGCTGCCTGATTGAAGCAGAAATGGAAAATCTCACTGTCTGATTGCTGAAATCATTACTTCTTCTTTTTAAGGCCTTCTACTCTCATTGTTAAAGGCAATGTCCTTAGTTGATTGTAGACATAATTAGTCATAGATGCAATTCAATCTACTGATGATTTTAATACATGAAATATCCTCTCAACATCAGGCCAATGTTTGCTTGACCAAAAAACTGGACACCATAGCCTGACATATGAACTTAACCATCACATAAGTTTGAAGAAAGAATTTTCTAACACATGGAGGTAATCTGAAAAGCAACTACAAAATGGGAGTTTCAATTTCTCATTTCAAGTGTGGTCCAGTGGTAAAGATGGCTTCACCAGTCAATTCCATTATTTGGTTTACTTAATAGGTAAAACTTATTGTCGGCAGCATTTTAATGTCTCTGGCCATTAAATTTATCTAGATAACTCTTCTCATTCTGACTCTAAGTTTATTAACTTTTTATTTTTAAATTTTTAACTTTTATTTGGAAGTAATTTCAAGTGTACAGAAAAGTTGCAGGAATAAGAATATACCTTTCACCCAGATTCACCCACTATTAACGTTTTACCCCATTTGCTTTATAATTTGAGTGTACATTTTCTAAATATACATTTACATGTAAAATACATTTTTTCTGAACCATTTCAGTGTAAGCTATATACATCATGGCCCTTCATGATAGGGCACACTCTTACATTATTACAGCATAGTTATCAATTTCAGTACATTTCCAAATGATACTTTTATCTATCTCTATTGCAATTTTTAAAAATGAACTGGATAATGTTCTTTATAGTATCTTCCTCTCCAATACAGGATCCAGTTTGGGTAGCTGCCATGTCTCTTTAGCCTCATTTAGCATATATCATTTCTACAAGCCTTTCTTTTCCTTTTCTGACACTGTCATTTCTGAAGAAATACAAACCCCTCTTTTAAAAAATAATCAGAATATTCCTCTTCTTGAGTTGTCTAAAGTTTCATCATAATAAGATTCAGGTTATTAATCCTGACTCAGATACTACATAAGTGATGTGTCCTCAGGGCTATCACATCTGGAGGCACCTGATGTCCATCCTCTTCTTGGTGAATAATATTGTGAATATTACAATTTGATAATACTGTATTAATTCTGATCATTCAGTCAAGGTACTGTTTGATTTCTATACTATTACTGTATTTCCCTTTAGAATAAGAAGCAATCTGTTGGAGACACTTTAAGGCCATAAAAATATCATGCCCCTCATCATAGTATGTCTCAGATTTCACATTTGTTTATGATTTTTGCCTGATCCAATCTTTACTATAATGGTTGCAAATGCTGATTGCCCAACTCCAGCATTCCTTCCATATTTATTAATCAGCAAAAACACCACACTTGTAGCACACTGTCTTTCAACAAACCCAAAGCAGGATGACCCTAAAAGAACAGCCTACACTCAAATGCTACAAAAGGCATCTACATCTTTTCTACTTCAACCACCTTAAAAAAAACCATTTGAAATGATCAATGTTCACGTCGCTTACAGGTTCAAAGTAAGCAAATAAAGGCAACATACTTTAAAAAAATTATTCTTTCATATATTCTAAAAATATATGGGAAAATTTTTGGCAACTTGCAGCTATATTTGAACTTTTTTAGATTAGTAATTGCTCTTTGCTGTTCATGCATGTTATACCCAAAATGAATAAGGGGTTCATGGATATATCCATATGGTAATCCCAAAGAACTTGAAGACTCAAGGATTATGTTTTTTTTCATGCTGTTTAAATTCCATACCTAACGTGCAATTAGTCATTCCAAACAGTAAAACAACACTGTCTACAAATGTCTCTTATTGTAAGAGTAGAGTTATACCCAAAATTCCAACCAAGATGACATGGATATAGTCTCTAAGTGGCAGAAAATGGAAAAACAAGACTAGAATTTGACAGTAATTTAATAAATTGAAATCTTATCTCGTTTCATATTGAATCTGCCTAGAGAAAAAAACGGCTTGTCAAGCACCATCCAAGACAAGGGATTCTTTGGCCTGTGGACTTGCATTACTGTTTTTCAGACTCTGTACTCACACCAAAGCAACTTTCTAATTATAATCTGACTTCTCAAGTAGCCTGACTACAAGAATAGGACATGCCTGGACGGTGATGTTTATGTTCTGACCTTTTGCAGTTTTGTAACTTTACTGGATTATTAAAGTGGCATTCTGGTTCATATTTTGTCCCTTATACATTGAGCAGTGTTAGTTTTCTTGGCTCTGGTCAACTTTAGGTCCTGAGAGAGTGAGGTTTCTATGTCATAAAGACTGAACACCAGTCCTGAACCATGGTAACCAGAGGTAAAGCCACTCTTATGAGATTACATGGAGTACAACTGGGTGACTTGTTCTGGCAACATCACACGTTGCTGTTTCACCACACTTACAACATCTCTTTCTGGGGAGTAGCTGCCTTAAATCCATTTTCTTTACCATCTGTCTCCCCTGACTAGAAATGTAAGCTCTGTGAGGGTGAAATTTTTATCCAATTTTGTTCACTGTTAAATCTTAAGTGTCCAGAACAGTGCCTAACACACCCTCACTAAATGTGTTGAATGAAAGAAAAATGATAAACTAAACCTAAGAGCATTGCCAAGTGAAATTAAATTTAAACCTGCCAAATCAAGTCACTATGACAAAATATCCACATTTAAATATTCAAAGGAACACATTTAATAAACAGACAATTCTTTGAAGCAAATCACCTGACAGTACTTGACAGTTTGCGTGCTCTACTTCTCACATTCCATCCTGTGACCCTCTCCTTTTTACAAATACTCTCTTTCCAGGAGATTAGAACCCTCTACTTCAATGCCTCCCTTAAGCATTGCCTCACCTCCCTCCCCTTTCTATCATCACTGAGGTATGCTGTTCTGTGTCAAGGAGGACTCTAAATACCTAGATCCTGAGAAAGTTTTGTAACTCTTTTATCACTACCATCCATTACCAAAAGTTTTCCATCATCCCAAACAGAAACACTGTCCATTTTAAGTGTTAGCTTCCTATTCCCTACACCCACAATTCTGTAACTCTTACTTCTCAATTCTAAGCACAAAAAAGACACAATGTGGCAAACCTTAGTAAAATTCCTTATGACTGTGAAAAGTAGTTGACGGAAATCAATAATAACTAACATTTAAAGAACACTAATTAAGTTGTACTTAAGTAGTCAGAGTTGAGTGTTCTTGTTATCAGGAAATGTACAAGGATGCATTAAGTGTTAAAGGTACCTGATGTATGTAATATACACACAAATGTTTAGAAAAGATAGATAGATATACATAGACTAATGGACAAATAGATGTTAGATGATTGATAGGTAGACAAATAGAAATAAATAAATAAAAGATAGAATGATATAACAAATATGGCAAAATGCTAATAGTTGATAAATCTGGGTATCCGGGTTTGGGAACACATTGGAATTCTATATTTTGTCTGTATTACTTTTCAACTTTCTTGTAAACTTGAAATTATTTCAATTCTGAAATAAAATGTTTAAAATTAAAAAACAAAAGAACAGTAATTATGTGTGCTAGGCACCATGCTAAGCATTTTATAAGGATGCCTCCTCATAATAACCTAATGCTACAAATACTATGATTCCCTCTCATTTTACAGATGGGAAAGTTAACAACACAATCTAATTGGCTTGTAGTCACATTCCCAACCACTATGCTATACTTGAATCAGCAATACATTTTATCCCTAACTTAAAAAAAAGCTCCAAACAAAATGGTACCAACATAGATGAAGCACTTAGTAAGACAACAGAGGTGTTAAAAATCAATTTAAAAGAATCAATATAATGTGAGGCACGCAACTAGATGAATGAAATTTAAGGAAAGTATGTTGAGTGAAATAAAGCAGAAACGAAAAGACAGATATTATAATGCCTCATGAATATGGACTAACTAAAATGTACAAACTCTGAGAATTCAATTCAAGAGCAAAGGTTATCAGTAAAATGCTAACCGTAAAGGTTACTAGATTGTAAGCTCTTACAGTAGTCATATCTATTATGGAGCTATAACTGTTATTTCTTTAATTCTGAGGTGCTAAACTCTTAGTGTATAACCTGGTTGTTCCCTGGAACTTTGGGTATCTGTGTGACACCTGAGACTCTGAGCTAGAGTTCTTCAGCTATGAAAGTCAGCATTACTCCATATAACAACTGTTTAAAAAGTTGATAAACAGTTCAGACTTCAATTAGAGATACGAATGAAGTTGATCTGGTTAGGACTAAGGTAAATTAGACTAAAGGGTAAAGGATGATACTGACTGTATTTTAAAACTTCAATTTCTGTGGGAGACCAAAGGAAAAGACATTTATTTTGTATTTTCAGTAGCACACTATTTTATATGATCAGTTTATTTGGACACTATAAATTACACGGGACCCTGAATAGGTTCAAGGTTCCATCTTGGTTTGTCCACGTTAATGTAATGCCCGGACACATGGCAGAGTAAAATGGGCAGAAGACAAAAAATATTTTCAAAGTTCCCTTGAGGGACTAGGGAAAAAGGTGGAAATATTAAACTTTCCCACCTGGGACATTCCTGATATTCTTGCAAGCACTGGGGACTAACACTGGGGGCTAAGCCCTCTATTTTAGGGCTGGCCCTTAAGAAACTTACTCCTATAAAGGGGACACTAAGCCTACTTATGATTATGCTTAAGAGTCACTCCCAGAGAACCTCTTTTGTTGCTCAGATGTGGCCTCTCTCTTGAAGCCACTTAGGCAGGTGAATTCAGCAGTGACCTCTTCCCTATGTGGGACATGACTCCCAGGGCTGTAAAACTCCCTGGCAATATGGGACATGACTCCCAGGGATGAGCCTGGACCTGGCATTGTGGGAATGAGAAGGCCTTCTTGACCAAAAGGAGGAAGAGAAACAAAACAAAATAAAGGTTCACTGGCTGAGAGAGATTCCAAATTAGAGTCAAGAGGTCATTCTGGAGGTAATTCTTATGTATTATATATACATTCGTTTTCAGTTTTTGGTTTATTGTAGTAGCTAGAGGGAAAGGCTTGAAACTGTCAAATTGTAATCTAGTAGCCTTGATTGTTGAAGAAGGATGCATTAACTATAGAGCTTTTATGGAGTGAATGTGAGATTGTGAAAACCTTGTGACTGCAGCCCCTTCACCCAGTATATGGATAGATTAGTAAGAAAATAAAGACCAAAAATAAATAAATAAATAAAAAGGGGGACAGGGGATATGGTTAAGTTTTGTGTGTTATTTTTAATTTTTTTTATTTTTATTGTTTTTTGAATAATGAAAATGTTCAAAAATATGCTGTGATGATGAATGCACAACTATATGATGATACTGTGAACCACTGATTGTACACTTTGGATGATTATATGGTAGGTGAATATATCTCAATAAAATTTCAATTTATTAAAATCAATAAAATATATTTCCTGAGAACCTATTATGTGCCTAGCACTATTCAAAGCATGGGACACAGAAGCGTAAGGTACACTCTCTGCCCTTAAGTAGTTTGCAATCCAGTAGGTACGCTTTATGTTTAAACACATCAAGTGAAGTATTACAGTATATGCATATCTTTTTAGAAACATACATATTATTTTCTGCTTCCTGATTTTAGAACTACAGTTACTCCTAAGACCAAGTTAACAAGATACTTCCATCTACTGCATTTGATAAACTTCATCAAACTGGAGCATCTACAGGAGGCTGTCAGCAATGTAATGACCTTATCTGGTCTGAATCCTATTTAATCTGAATGCCTCATTAAGTACTAAGAAGCCTAGAACAACATAACATTCTAAGTTAGACTATTTCATTTAATCTTACTTTAGTAGGGTTAACTTCAATTTTCTGTAGCTTGCATTGCCTACTCCTCCCTTCCCCAACTGTCTCATTAGAATATGAACCTCTATATATGTCTACTATATAATAGTTAATATTATATAATTTATTATATATCATCATTAATGTGATGATGATAATCAACATAAAAATAATGACAAAAATCCAAATATCTAACACTTGTTGAACACTCATAACGTACCAGGCAACGTTCAAAGTGCTTTACTCCTCGTGACACCTTATGAGATAGATACTATTATTATCCCCATTACACAGGCAAGGAACGTTATATAACTTGCCCGTGGTCACCCAACTAGTAAGTGCTTCAAAAATAAGCATGACTCCAGAGTCCACTCTTGGCACTATGCTGTACTGCTTTTATATTAAACTTTATCTGATTAAAAGTGCTTCTATATATTTGAACCAACAATTGAGAGTTTAACAGTACTTTGCAAGAGGACTTACATATGGCAGAGACTAAGAATTTAATTCATCATGTATCCTTTCAGCTTTTAGCCCATGTTTTGCACATATTGGGCACATAGTTGCTCAGAAGAAAAAGAAATTAAAAAAAAAAAAAAAGCCTTCCTGAGCAGCAGCAGTTTAGAAGCCAAAAAGCTGAAAAAGTGTATCTTTTTCTTATCTTTAGAGACCTCTATAACTCCTGGAAGTACAAGTATTATTGTTTTGGGATAAGCTTTTGGGCAGACAGGGTAAAGGTTTAGCATACTGACGTATTTCCTAACCAGGTACTGCTTGGCTGTTATTGGCCAAAGCTGTTGAAACAGGGGTGGACTCCCTTCCTGCGAGGTCCCACATTGGGACAAACTACTGCTATTTCCTTTTCCACTGTAAATACACGTCATAAGGTAATACAAATATTTTACCATTGATCTTCTTAGCCACCTTTAAGGCAAATTTTTACTTTCTTGCTTTCACTTTGCAATGTGGCAAAAACACTCTGGAGGTGGGTGAAGGGAGAGGAGTGGGGAAAATTTGTAAGATAAGATTGGCAATGAGGTGATACTTGTTAAAACGGGGTGATGCGTACATGAGCATTCACTACACTGTTCTCTCTCCTTCAGTAAATGGCTGAAATTTTCCACAGGTAAATAATAATAATAATTCCTTAAGATCAGTCATCTGACATCTTTGATTAATTCCTTCACTGTTACCCACAGAGCAGCGTCAAGCACTCAGGGAATACAGAAATGAAACAAAACAGGATCTGCCTTTGGGAAACTTACTATATGGCTGAGGAGACATGAAGATCTTTAAAATAAGGAGAAATTAAACAAATGATACAATAGCAGTAGATGCCAAGAACTACGGAGATAAGTAATTAGGAATGGATGATTTATTTGTGTACATAGAAAATGGCAGGCCTTAAAGGTTAAATAGGATTTCATAAATAGAGAAGAAAGGGCACTTTAGGCTGAAAACCAGCATGATTCAAATGATGAAAATGGGAAGACACAGGTGTATTCTATGGAAAGGTCTGATAGGGTCAGAACATGAGTTTTGTAGATCTGTGGGGGACATGCGGGTGGAAGGGTGGGATGGGATGAAATCACTGAAGGCACTGGATCTTCTTTAATGAAGTTCACCTTTATCTTAAAAAGTACAGGGTAGTCAGAAAAAGTGGGGTTTGTGTTCTTTTGTTTTGTGTGACTGGGGTGGGGAAAAGGTGAAAAAGGTGGGGAGAAGTATATGGCAGAAGATGGAGTTGGAAAGGCTCGTTTGTATCTGCAAGAAAAGTGCAAATTCCCAAGTATGGCATTCAATACTTAGGATGAATATTTAATTATTCATCCATTCAAATATTCAAATATGTGGCAGGCTTTGTTTAGGAGCTGGGAAACAACAACAAACAAAGCAGACAAAATCTCTAGCATCTTGAAGTTTACATTCTAGTGGAGAAGACAAAGTAGACAAAATAAAGTGTGTCTGCAAGGTAAAGTGTGTAGCAGCAGTTACCAAAGATGGTCTGCGGTCAAAACTATGTTCATGATAATAATAAGATGTGTTTTTGCCTTTTCCAGTCTCATTCCTTCACAAGTGTATGGTAGAAATTCACAGAGCCCTGATAGTGAATGGAATGTGTGCTTCTATCCTCTGGTGTTTTAAACAGGCCTCAGTTTTAATGTCTAATAAGGTAAATATCTACAATTATAGATATAATCCACATAAACAAAAGCTATTTGGGATCCTTTCTAATTTTTTTAAGGGTATAAAGGGGTCCTAAGACAAAAAAAAAAAAGAGAACTGCTGGTGTAAGATAGTGATAAATGCTAAAGAGAAAAATAATACAGGGATGTGTGGGTGGTGGTGGTGGGCTGCAATTTTAGATAAGTGGCCAGGGTAAGGCTTTCCTATACATGTGAGTAAAAATCCGAAGGAGATAAGGGAGAAACCTACTGGATAACTTAGAAAGGGGATTCCAGGCAGAGAGAATGGCAAATACAAATATTCCAAGGAGGGAGTATGCCCAGCACATTAAAAATAATAATTAAAAAAAACAAAAACAAAAACAAAAGAAACAGCGAGGGACCAGTGTGGCTGGAGCAGAGTGAGTGAAGGGAAATGTGAAAGAAGATGAGGGCAGGGCAAAGACATGTGATTTCATCTCACCTTTCTGTACTCACTTCCTGCCCCTCTCCACACATGCCCAGTATCACTCACAACAACGTACAACCTAGGATAGAACAGACTGAATCTGGGAGATTATTCCAGTTATTTGGGCTTTACACCTAAAAGCTACTCTCAATTTCTATCTCTGTCATTTACTGTTTTAGTTTGCAAAAGCTGCCAGAATGCAACACACCAGAGATGCATCGGCTTTTAATAAGGGGATTTACTTAGTTACAAATTTATAGTTCTTCAGAGGAAAGGCAGCTAGCTTTTGTCTGAGTTTCTCTGTCAATGGGAAGTGTGCCGGTTTGAAAATATCATGTACCCCAGAAAAACCATGTTTTAATCCTGATCAAATCTTGTGGGAGCATCCTTTACTTTTAATCCTGATTCAGCACTGTAGGTTGGAAACTTCTGATTGATTATCTCCATGGAGATGTGGCACACCTAATTATGGGTGTGACCTTTTGATTATGGAGACGTGACTCTACCCATTCAAGGTGGGTCTTGATTAGTTTACTGGAATCCTTTAAAAGAGGAACTATTTTGGAGACAGCAAGAAACGACTGAAGCCGCAAAGCCGACAGAGAGAGCGGCTGTAGACGTTTGGAGAACAGCTGCTTCAGAGAACAGAGACACAGATGTCTGGAGTTGCTTGGAACCCAGCAGACATTGTTATGAAATGTTAAACAAGTCAGAACTTGGAGAGAGCCAAGGGAAGGCCAGCCATTTTATCAGATTGAACTAGAGTCAAAAACTTCATGGTTCCTTACTGCTTGTTATTTTAATAGCTTTATTTCGATGTAAATCACATACCATGCAAATCACCCACTTAAAGTGTATAATTCAATGGTTTTGAGTATATTCACAGAGTTATGCAACCACCACCACAATCAATTTCAGAACATTTTTATCAGGTCAAAAAGAAACCCTGTACATTTTAGCACTCACTCCTCATTTCCCCTTAAGCTTTCCCATCCCCACCTCCACCTCCCACTCCACCCTAGCCCTAGGAAATGACTAATTTACTTTCTGTCTCTGGGTAACCATTTGAGGAACTGCCAGACTATTTTCCAAAGTAGCTGCACCACAATTTCCAATTTCTCCATATCCTTCCCAACACCTTTTTTTTTTTTTTAATTAAGCCAACCATGTGGGTCTGAAGTAGTATCTCATTGTGGTTTTGATCTGCATTTCCATAATGACTAATGATGTTGAGCTTTTTTCATGTGCTTATTGGCCATTTGTATATTTTCTCTGAAGAAATGTCTATTCATATCCTTTGCCACACTTTTAAACTGGGTTGTCTTATTATTACCAGTTGTAAGAGTTCTTTATATATTCTACATACAAGTCCTTTATCACATATATGATTTGCAAATATTTTCTTCCATTCTGTGGGCTGTTACTTCCTTTCATGAAGTTTAAGCTTCAATGGTATATTCCTCTATAATAGATATTAAAAACCTCATTTCTCTGAGGAGAAACTGAAGTATAAAGAGGTTAAATAACCCTTCAAAGCCATAACTATTTTTCAAACTCATTCTGACTGAGTCTAGAGGTTTTCTTTTACCCATCATGCTGGCATTGCTCCATAAAGGCCTACTTGATTTTATAAAACTTTATGAGAAACAACTGTTGTACATAAATGAAGAGGGACAGAGTGTGCTTAGGGTACATTAGGGGCTAAAGATGAGAAGCATTTCAAAGGCTGAGTAGGTGGCTTTGGGACATGCCAGTTTATATAATTCTCATCCTGCAGTAGTGGTATCAACCTACAGTTAAGTAATCGGAGGGACTCCTCATGTCCTGATGCTTGTTAATACTGATAGGATTGAAAGTTCCAATGTCAAATCAGATCATTTCACCCTCCTGGTTTGAAGCAGGGGAGAATCCCACCTAGTCTGGAATAAAATCCTTACTGTGGTGTTTAAGCCCTCATGTGATCTAGTCCTTGCCAATTTCTTTATCTTTCACTACTTTTCCTTTTCTTACTATTTTCCAGTCAAATGTGTCTTATTCTCACCCCCAGACAAGCCAGGCTTGTACATGCTGGGGCCTTTGCACTTGCTATTCTGCCAGCCTGGAACATGCTTGTCTCACATCTTCTCACTTCTGGCTTCTTCAGGTGCCAGTTCAAACCCTTCCTTAGAGGGGTTATCCACGATCCTATCTAAAGAAGAACGCCCTCCATCCCTCAACATACATACTCTAATTTTTCTCACAAAATGTATCATGATCTGCAATGTTTCATATCTTATCACTTACTTATTATCTATCTTCTCTAAAGAAAGTAAGTTCCATGAGAACCAAAACTTTGCCCTTTATGTTAACAGCTATATTCCCAACTCCAAGAACAGTGGCACATCATAAGCACTAAATATATATTTGCTATATGAATTAAAAAAAGTCCTGCACCCAAGTCAATTCTGAAGAATTTGTAGAACACTCAGTTTGGACTTCCCAGCCTGAGGTTCTAAAGGCAATTTCCAAGAGTTACTCTTTCCAACTCCTCCTCTATTTTACACCTAGGAGGGAGGAGTGCTCCATTGTTCTGGTAGGAATCCTCAAAAGTTTACCATATTTCGTGGCCTCGCTCTCTTTAAGCCCAACTCTGTAGGTGAAAACATTGCCCTCCCCACTACGTGGGACATGACATCCAGGGGTGAAAGTCTCCCTGGTGGCGTGGGAGACTTTCTGAGGAGTTGGGACCTGACACTGTGGGATAAACAATTCCATCCTGACCAAAAGGGGGAAAAGAAGTATAATGAATAAAATGTCAGTGGTTGAGAGATTTCAAATAGAGTTGAGAGGCTACTGTGGAAGTCACTCCTACGCAAGCTTCAGTTAGACACTGCTACCTATAATATCTTGCCAAACCGCAACCAAAACCATTCCAGCCAATTATGAAGGACACCTAGGGCAATATATAAGATCCTACAAAGGTTCCATGCACTAGGGTAACTTTCCAGAAATCCACAACCTCCAGATAGGTATCTGGACCAGATAAGTCCTGAAACCTAGAGGGCCCAGCCTCTCCACAACATCAGATAGCTCCATCTCCCTACCCTATATTACTGAAGCCCCTTCCAATGTGAAAAAGTTAGAATGGCCATAGTCCAAATACCCTTAAAGAGTGGGATAGAAAGATCAAAGGTGATGGAGTTACACAGAGAAGGTAGGGTTTAACATACGAATATGATGGCCGATTCATTAAATTGATATTTCTTTTAGTCTCCAGTATCTTAGAGCAGCTAGAAGTAAAACCTAAAATTGTGGAATTGTAACCCCATATCAAACTTTGAAATCTGTTCTACAACTAATTGTTGTGCTGTGCTTTGAAGTTTATTGCTTTCTTGTATATATGTTACTTTTCACAAAAAAAAAAGAAAAAAGTCAACTGGATGATAAAAAAATATTTATTCCGTCTATCCTCCTATATTCTGGAGCAGCTAGAAGAAAAAAATCTGAGAGGACGGTTTGGTAGCCCACGAGAAACTCTGGGCTCTGTCCTATAACTACTTGTTGAAGAGTGCTTTGAAAACTACTGCTTTTTTCTTTCTTTGCTTTGTAAATGTTATAGTACACAATAAAAAAAGTTTTTTAAAAGTTTATCTCAGTAACTTATTTGAAATCAATTATAAAGTTAAATCTGTATGTATACACTAAAAATGCACGTCAGTATTTGCAATTTTGATAGAATGGTATGCTGAGTGATGCATAGCATTATCATGGTCTAAAATATGAAACATTACAATTTGTTTCATATATTGAAAATTTAGATAACACGAACTTAAACAATATAAGCAAACACTTAGTATATGGCTAGTTTAACATTCCAAACAAATACATACCTCCCAAAGCCCCACCGTGATCTAGACTCTTCTTTTTAAAGCCATTTGAGACAATCAAAACAGGAACAACAACAGAAAACAGCCAACGCCAAGGAGAAATAGGCTGTAAATTTCCTGAAAATTATAAAGACAGCATAAATTGTGTGAAGTCTGCTTCAAGTTAGTTTTGGCATTAAGCTTTGATAACTGCATTTGTGATTAAAATACTATCATAATTAGTTTAAGAAACTGAGATGAAACAAAGTAAAATGTTTACACTGAAATCCGCATATTTTCGGAGAGGCAATCTCACGAATGGGTCCTGACAAAGTTTTGAAAACCATTTACAGATATTTATAATAATGGGTATTTCTTTGCATATTAAACATACAGGAAATTTGAAATGAATCTCTAGTTGTATTTTTGAAAGTAGGCAGATATACTTCACAAACTATACAGAACAGATTGCTTTCTTAACAAGGATCTAATTCTTCTCTCACAGAGATTTTTTTTTTTAAGTAACATTTTTACTTAATGGATTTCTTTCAAAGGTTGCTTCCACCTCATAGATGTTTGGCTAGCGTACTGCTTTCAAACAATTTGGGTGAATTTTGAAAGAGTAAAAGCTTTCTTATAAAAATCCAGATTCTTTTTTTCCCCCCATATTGCTATAATTTTTATTCTAGTAACATAAATACAACCTAAAACTTCCTCTTCAAGCCACAATCAGATACATAATTTGGCGCTGTTCAATCCATTCATAAGCTTGTCTAATGATCATCACCATCCACTGCCAAAAATTTTCCATAATCCCAAATAGAAACTTTGTACATTTAAAGCCTCAACTCCCTATTCCCTAGGCCCACCTTTTCCCCTGATAACCTATTTTCTGGATTCTGACTCTTTGAGTTTGCGTATACTAATTATTCCATATCAGTGAGATCACACAATATTTGTTCTTATTTCACTCAATATGATGTCTTCAAGGTTCATCCATGTTGTTGCTTCATTTCTTTTTAAAGCCAAATAATGTTCCACTGGATGTATTCACCACATTTTGTTTATCCTTTCCTCAGCTGATCGACTCTTGGCTTATTTCCATCTTTTGGCAGCTGTAAATAAGGGCACCATGAACATAAATGTCTTCTGTTCAAGTACCTGCTTTCAATTCTTTGGAGTATATACCTAGAAGTGGGATTGACAGGTCAAATAGTAATTCCACACTTACCTTTCTGAGGAACTGCCAAACTATCTTCCACAGTGGCTGCATCATTTTACATTTCCACCAAAAACGAATGAATGTTCTTGTTTCTCTACATTCTTTCCAACACTCGTAATTTTCCATTTATTTAATAGTAGCGATTCTTACGGGTATGAAATGTTATACCATGGAGGGTTTTTTTTTTGTTTGTTTTTGACATTTCATTCCATCTATTTATGAATCCATTTTACTCAAGACCTTTGGTTCCCATAGGGGAGAAGTCAGTTTGGGGGACCAGGACAGAATTTTTTGGTAGTCCTTTTAAATACTGAAAAATCCAGATTCTTGACTTCTGTTTTAAAAACTGGAAATTCTGTCACACATAGCAGAACTGGCTGCATGTGAAGAGAGGCTGCCTCCCTTAGATAAGCCATTGCTTTCCTGAAAGTTCAAAGTCCCCACAGCTTCCCCCAGACTCAAACACCAAGACACTGTGTGGTCTCCTTATAGGAAAGAAAAACAGGAACTATCTCGCTTGTGCCTACATTTCTATCAAACATGGGAAAATGAAAGACAAAGAGGGACAAGGTTTAACACAAAACGGGAACAATCCTATTTCTGGAAATGAAAACTATTTCTGTGTGTTTAATAAGCAAATAAATGGACATTTTTACTCATCTGTCTTGCCCAGAGATTATTTCTTTTTAGTTCAAGTCACAGTTGATATTGGCACTAAGGAGAATCTCCTCCTCCTGCTGCCTCCTCCCTCCCGCAGCTTCCCTGCTGTGAATCATTAAGAAGGAAAAGCCATGAGAACTTCTGTACCCTTGGAGAACCATCCTATGATTATTCACGTAACTCTGCAGACTTAAGTTTGAAATGGCCATCACTTAAGATACAACCATTTATAAGACTACACTTTCTCATTCTACTTTTCACTTTTTCCTACCAAGGGAGTTTGTATAAAGACATACTTATGCTCTAAGACAACTTTGAAACCTTAAAGATGTGAGCCTTAGGTGCCTCTTATTTATGAAAAGTGCCTCCAGGCTTTGAAAGGAATCTGCCCTTTTAAAGTAACCAGATTGCAGACAAATTCTCCAAATTTCCAAATATAAATATTATGCCATCTTTTAAATTTGATTGTTATTTTTACAGGACACATGAAACTTATACTTACAATTACTAATATTCTCACTCAAAATTAAAAGCATCGCTGTAATCGCTTTATAAAACTACTTTCCACCTCACTTATCCTTACATCAAAATTAGATGTAACAATTAAATAAAAGATAAAGATATTCTGAGGTAGGTATAACGATTACTATCATCACAATCAGCATTTATTAAACGCTTTGACATTTCAAAGCGCTATTTATGCTTTCATGTTAGTAAATTAAATTCAGTCTTTGGAAGTTTAAGTAAATACAACTATTCACAACCATTCAGAGGATAAAAGTTTTCGAGTTTGCAACGGTGCAATTTAAAATCCCCTCGATTTGACTACAGAAAAACAACCTAGAACATTTTCATACTTACCATAATAGGTACTTGCAGTCATGGACATAATCCAGAAAGCTAAAGAAATGCAAATGATCAAGCTCAATATAACTATGTTAGTTATCATCTTTATATATCGTTTGCATATATGGTCGTCAAGATCTGTCATGGAAAACAAGGATATGGCCACTTGGGGAAGAAAACAGAAAAGCCTTTCTGAGAAAAAGTCACTTAAGTTGTCAGCACCAACAATCGCTGAGAAACAATCATAGATAACATGTTCCGCTGAGAAGAAAAAAGACAAATATATAAGCCCTAACTATTTGCGGAAATTGCTACGGAAGAGTTCAAACTCGGGAGGGAGAGGCTAACGCCTCACTGGAGAGCGAAGCGCATCCTCTGAGAGCTGCCAGGGTAGGTAGAGTTCCAGGGATTCAGAGATCAGAAAGGTAAAAGGGAAAACAGAGGTAGCCAATCGGCGGGCCCAGCAATGGCAAGCTCCGCCCCCAGCTTCCCGTCAGCACGTGGGCGCGGTTTCGCCGCTCGAGCTTTTCCATACGCTAACAGGAGCGAGTCTGCGTCCGCGAAGACGCAAGGTGCTAGGCCTGAACCTGGGAGAGTCTGGATGGCAAGCCCCTCACGGCAAAGCGCGGTCTCGTCCCGACGGCTGGCTGCGTCGCCTGAAGTCTTGGCCCAGCCAGCCACGGGCCACACTCCCGGAGCTCATAACGCGCTGCAACTGCGCCTCCGCCTGCGTCTTCGGCGCGCCACCTCGCTTCCGGTGCGCGTGCGCCGCAGCTGGCCACTCAGCTGCCGGAGGACGTCGCCTGGCCCACGTGAGCGTTTAATGGGCGTCTCCCGGGGCTGACAGCTGGCGCCTGGACTCGCAGTAGTGAGTCAGCTGAGCCTCTTCGGTATCCTGGGCTTGGTGATTTTGTAGGGCTTGCTTAGAACATCTGGAAGCTTAAGTCTTTGTGTTTGGGGACATGCCCAGACGCCGAAAAATGAAACCACCTCAGGGGTATTAACGAATAAAGAAATGCAAGTGTGCTTAGACCCAGTAAGTCCATTTCAAGCATAATATTCGAACGTTTTTTTAATCTATGAAGAAAGAGTTCATGACATATAGAATTATGGATGGGGGTGGGAAGCGGAGGGGGATATATTGTGCTGTAGAAACGGAATTTTATGATTTCGAAAATCATTCATTTAAAACAAAAAATGCCGTTTAGTACCGATAATGTGCCCGACTCTGCTGGCTGCTGGAGATAATAAAACTAGAAATAGTTCCTGCTATTGCACTCTCAGTTATTGTCGCGACACCACCTACATTGTGAAAACACTGTACAGTCTCCACACCCCTCATATTTAAGGTGTGTATTTAGCCAATTCATATAGAAAGCAAAACATCTTGTTAGCGTTAAAAATCCGAGCCTTGTGGATGATTTCACAATTTGAAATTAAATTTTACTTCTTGAACTTTTTCAGTTAATTGCTTACACTGAAAGGAGACAAACCAGTTTTAGACATAGTACCCAAATGTGTTTTAACCTACTATTGTAAAAATCCAACATTATTTGGTTTCAGAATACATGCCAGGACAACTTAATTGCTCTTTTCTTTGATAAGGCATCTAATTAACTAGTTAACTTTAAGAACCAGATTTGGAAAAGTGTACATTGGCCTTCTCTTACTAGACTACATACATACATGGTCTTTATGCAGAAATTCATTATGTGCCCACTTCTGTGTCTGGTCTACATAGGCAGATGATTGGATTATCTCACAAAGCTGGCTGGCCAATTTCAGTGATACCAGACTCTTGGGTGAAGTTGTTGTTAATAATTAAAGCTAAGTTTTTTTTTGTGGTTTGCCCATGACTTTGTTTGCGCTTAGATAAAAGCGTCTCTTCTCCCCACCCCCACTTCCTCAGAGTTTTTATGCCTAACAAAAACATGGCCTTGCTATGTCAGGTCATCTCTTAAAACACTGAGGTCTAGCTGTGTCAAGCCAGTTTTTGGATGTCGGGGATGATTTCTCTTTCTTAGGGAAGATCTGGCTAAAATTTCTTATTATATAATAATGCCAATGAACAGACCACTCAAATGATACTTCTTTTCCATTGCCTTTTCAACATCCAGTTCTTGCTGTTGTTCTCTGTAAAACAAGTTATTCTAGTTTAAGGCTGAAATAATTTGGGGGAATAAATGTAGTTAAAATATACTTACTCTCTAAAAAAAAATCATGATTTTAAAAGTCCAATTTTTTTGACTTTTAAAAAAGTCCAATTTTAAGTAACTCTTAAAAAAGTTCAGCAGTCTTTGTTTAAAAGTCATTTTCTAATAGGGGAGAATTTTTGGTTAGGCATTTCCTAAACTATAATCCTAAAAATATTAATAGGTATTGCCACCACCTCCCACCCCAACCTCCCCCAAAAAAGAAAAAATATTCCTGGTCAAATTTAAGCTTGAGAGATTTTGTACCTTTGTAGGGTTCATAGGGCAGTGAGTGTATTATTAAAGGCTCTGAGAAGTTGAACACATTTAACTTTAACAGAGTTAAATCTGTTACCACAGATTTCTTTCCCCCAGGAAGCTCAACAGTTATAGAATTGCTAGCCTTGTAAATTTTCTGTACTCTGCTAAAAGATGAAACCATTTATTAAAAAAAAAAATTTGACTGGCTTGTACATCACATGTCTGCTCTGTAGGCTCAAAAAAGAAAAAAGCCCAGGGACTCTGCCTTGAAGGAACACAGAAGATGAAAACAGACATGAAGACAATTAGATAATAATCAGATGATTTTATCCAAGTTATGTATAAAGCAGTACCCAAAGAGAAAAGCATCTATGTTACTTTGTAATGTTTAAGAGAAGGCATCACACAGGAGACCAGGAGCATTTGAGCTAAGATTTTAAAGATAGAGTTTGCCAAGTGACCAAACTGGAGAAGGTCATCTGTTAACATTTAGTGCTTAAGAAGAGCATGAAAACAGGAAGTTCTAGAGAATGGGGTAGACTTAGTGATAAAAAAGGGAGTATTTGCTAAATAATTTGTTAAACTGAAAATCCGTTCTGGAGGATACGAACACATCTGCCTCCCTGGAAATAAACCCAGGTTTTCTGCGTTGTTGTTTTGTTTTTAACTTTTGTAGCACAAATTTTAAAAGCCTATGCAGCAATTCGAAGACTGGTTTGTTGTATTAAATTCAACTTATTCTAAAAGGGGAGGGGAGGGAACAGTGAAAGTGAGAATAAACAAATGGAATATTTTTTTCCAATAGCTTTAGGGACAAGGACCACATATATATGGCTCATGCTAGTTTCCTCAGTGATGGTATTTTTTTCTTAAGTATAAAAACAAATTTTAACTCGGAAAAAATCACATTATTTTGTTTCCTTTACTTTTTTTTTGTCCTCACAACAAACCTAAATTGGAATCATATTCTTGTGTGATTTTAGGTACTTTTCTACTTAATAGTATACTAAATATTTCCCCCATGTTATGTGTTCTACCCAATCAAGAATTTTTAATAGCTGCATAGTGTATCGTGGAATGAATACACTATAATTTAACCAAATCCCTGCAATTAGAAATATAGATTATTTCCATTTTTTGTTATTAAAAATAATACTTTGATAACCATATCTGCAAATAAATCTCCTTGTAAGCCTCAAATTATTGTCAGGATAGACTCCTTAGAAAGAGAATTTTTATAGCTCTTCATATATCTGGTATAGATTGCATAACCAGAATTAAAAACAGTGCAAATAAACAATAATATATGCTTAGAAATAATAGCAATAAAAACAAATGATAATTCCTCTTTAAGACTTTATGTATCTTTATTTGGTTTACAGTTTGCTTCAATTTAGGGAGAAGGACTTCCACTGAAGTCTTTTAGGGGGTCAATTTAAGGGAAGGACTTCCACAGAAATGTTAATGTATGTTTTTGGATATAATGGACACTACAGTAATTTCCTTGGAGAAAAGTTTTTAATATCAACATACTCAGAATACATTTTTGTAAGCACAATATACAATTGTTTAATATACATTACAAAAGTTAATTTTAGAAAAATTTGCAACTGTCCAAATATCAAAAGAATCCTACATTCTGGCATAAAGATGAACCATTTTCCATATTATACCAAAATCAAAGTTTACCCGTATTCTAAAATTGAGAAATAAGATAAAACACCAACATTATAAATTCTACCTAGAAAACATCAACAATTACCTCAAGACTATCTTTGCTATATATAATATATATATATTATATATTATATATATATAATATATATATATTATATATCTATTTTAGTTTCTCAGACACATGATGTATCCAATTTTAATAACATGATTCATATGCTAAACAGAGGGTTATAATGCTAGATTTCTGGCATTTCTATCCCTTATACCATTTGGCACATAGCAATGTCTAAATGAATAAATAAGTTATATTAGCAAAGACTTCTTCATTTGTAAATCTCATCTGCACAGAATGTTTGTAAGAACAAGTAAGAGAATGATTGGATGCCAAAGTGCTTAGTTAACTTAAAGGCTTCGCATTAAATTATTTTAAAAATCTGTGTTAATAGCATTTGTTCTTTTGTATAAAATGTCAAATTTCAAATAAACTCCAGTACTTTGATGTAGTGTTTCATTTATAGTTATGTTTTCCTCTTAACAAAGATACCATTAACAACAAATTTCTTTAATGTTTGTTTTAAAGAGTAAAAATGTATCACAACTCATTAAAAAGAATGCTATAGTTCAGCTAAACACCAAGGTTCTTTTACCTCTTTTGTAATGCACTGCAAGAAGAAATCTGTTTTGTTTCGAAAGAAAAATATCTGATAATACAAAAGGTCTAAAATGTGTATGGTCCTATTAAAATACATTTAGCAACGCACCTTACACATTTCTTTTATAGTATTTAACATACCTTATAAATAATATTTCTGCTTCTCTCAGGAGACTGAGCAACTTTGAGGACAGCAAATTGGGTCATATTCATTTTTATATCAAGTTCCTAGCCTTTGGGTGGTTCTTTGGAGAGGTCATTGTCCAATATAGCTATAGAATGGATGAATAGAGGATCTGTGTTGTGTCTAAATGTGTACAGTGGGCTATTATAATTTTAATTTTACTATTAAATTAAAATAATGCTATTTTAGTTTTATAGTATATGGTCAAAGTGATAAGAAATCTACCAACAAACTGAAAACAGGATTTTAAAAGTTCCTTTTAGATTTTCTCAATGGATGAAACTACTTTTTAAGGTAAGCAGATGCATGTTAAAACACTTTGATACAGGCACAGTTTGAGGCATGTTATTAGGACAGTAACATGAAAATGACATGGAGAAAACACAAAGGAAAATTTACTTTTAAATTATTAAGTAGTCATTTATTCATAGTGTCAAATGATAATAAATGAAAACTAAGTAACTTTGCCCAAAGCTTATTGTACTTTATATTTTTGTGTTTAATAAAATGTCAGGTTAAGATATCAAGATATTACTGTAGATGGAACTGGCCTGAATTACTTAGTATTTTGTATTAGGAGGGGTGAACCACATGAGCATCTAGACTTGGACTATATAGTTTTGTGTTCAAACAATTATTTGCTCAACTTATTTTGATGTATAAAGGAGATGTGGTCAGTAAGTTTGCTGATGATTATAAATTGGTAAAAAGATATTTGAAAGTATATTAGAAGAAAGCACATAATGGTTATTCCAAGGAGTTACAGCCAATACTTAACATAAAGATAAAATTACTTACAAGGTCTACAACATACACAAAAGAATTTTCATAAATGTTTGTTCTAAGTGCCCAATGAGAACTAAAACAAACTTTTCCTACCTTTGGATTTATGGAATCTAGTTGAGAGGCATTCCATATTAAAAGAAAGGGTGATGATACTGTAAAGAAACTCCCTAGAGTCCAAGCAGATGTCATCAATAAAAGAAAAAAGGCAATCTAAACAGCTGGCAAAAAAAGTTGTGTTTTTCCTTTTTAAACATAAAATAGTTATTACCTCATGGGAAGGATTGACAGCAATTTATGATTATGTATATGCTGCCTTCATATGGTAGTGTCAGAAGCTTGAATTAGGATTAAATAACTTGATTGTATATTAATAAATTTTCACATGGTTTTGAACAAAAGTCTTTGAAGGAAAGGGTTCTAAATAAACATTTGGTGAAATAAGGCAAACCCTTTAAGTGTTCCAATTGCAATCATAAGAATAGTTCTATTCTATTTTATAAAATAACTAGTTAACACTTGCATAGCTTTATTAGATACATACATGTACTTTATAGAGAACATTTTATTTCCTTTATGTACTACAGATGTATATTTGACTTTCATTAAAAAAAAGACAAAAAGCAAGCTGATGTGTAAGATTAACTGATTTCATTTAAAGTTATGAATTATGAAGATATAATATGGGACTTTTTGTGATTAAATTATACTTTGAATTTATGGCTGGGTGGGGAAAAATGGCTACTATATTAATGTGCTATTTCTGAGGTGCAGAATGTTTTAGAAAAGGAAAAAAAAAGCTTAAGAATTTTGCTATCAACACACATGGGCAGAAGGGGTATGCTAACATGGAACTTTGTAGCATATTTGCTTATTAGTATACCAATTTTGAAACTGGAAATGCAAAAGATGAGTGTACATTTATCTGTTAATTTAATTAAGGTAAAAGTTAGATCTGGAACTTTGCATTATATCATAATATATTTTCTTATAAGGTGAATGCAATCAGCTACCATTTCTTACTAATCCTGGGGTACTTGAAAGGACTCACCTAGAGTGGATGACTCAAAGATACTTAACACTGAAAATTATTAGTTTAAAAATATTTTACAATCTGTTTTAAAATCTAATAGTTTTGTGAAGGAAATTATGATTACCTCAGTTTTACTGGCAAAAAGACACAAAGTTTAAAAAAAGAACTTGCCCTGTACCTTGGGGTTTTTCTCTATAAATTCTCCAAATCACAGTGCCCATAATAAATTAGTTAATACCAAACCCAGCAGTTTTCTAAGGTCATATTTAATGTTGGTTAACTACTACTTATCATCTTATTTAGAATGTAATATTCTAACTTTGGTAAAGGGAAAAATTTTTTTCTATTATTTTACATTACTTGCCATGGACTGTTTCTTTAAAAGTAGTTTAAGAAGATAAAAACACAAAATACCTTGCAAACATATAATTTCCTAGCAGAATTTTTAAATAATACTCATATAAGGCACTTTTACTTGTTTTCATATAAAAGTTACATAAAAAGTTTTCCTTTTTTTTTGTAATCAAGTCTTTATAACGTATACAGCAATACTGTTACTTCAAGTAAAACTTTACTAAATACCCAATTTTGGTATAATTACCTTAAATATCATTACCTCTGAAAAGAACAAAAGATGGGTATCAAGTTCTGTGCAAGCTAATCTTAACTGAAGGTACTCTTGGTCTGTTTTAGATGTTAGAGAATTGATAATTTTTTATCTTGTTGCTCTTGTTCAAGAATCTTAAAATCTTCCAAAGGAAGATGGCTTAAGGCAGTTGGTAAAATGTGTTCTGATGTGCCCCTAGGTAAAATATTATTTGCTTCTAAATTCTTTACCAAGCATGTAGCTTTGATCCATCTTCGAGTTGCTCTCCGTTCTTTTTGTAGGCAAGTTTTCATTTTTCTTCTTAAGCTTGCTATTTCTTTTTCCAGTTTAACTATCCTCTTTTTTGCCTCCATTGGGTTTCTGAAGGCATAACTGTGTTCAAGTAGTACTTGCTGACTAATGTTTGCTTTTAAATTAGATGGTCCTGCTGAAGTACAATTGTTGTTTTTCTTCAAAAGACTCCTTGACTTGAGTTTCTGAACCAAATCAGAGGGTTGAACATAAATGATGGAATATCACAAATAAGTAAATTTTGTCCCATTTTGGATAAGAAAGTATTCAAACTGCTCTTTTAAGAGCAGATTTTAAAAGTTAGGAGACAGCAGCAACCCATATCTCATGTAATCATGGATTAAGATTGAATCAACTGCATTCACCTGTTTCTTTTGGTCCTCTCCAGAGATTCAAACCTTGGTTTGGAAATGGACAATCCACTTACTGAAAATGATTCCATGGAGATTTTAAAAATCCTTTGCAATTTTCTCACTAAAGTCAATTTAGAATGTGTTTCGACATTTTGCTTATCAATGATACTGATCTGAGAACCCTTTCTAGGTAAATACTATTCTCAATTTAATTAATATTTCCAATCTGGGGTCCTAATTAAAGACAAATAGTACTCATAGAAAACATATTTTAAAGTATCGATATCAAACTCCTAAAAACATTTATTTGTTCATTGTTCATAGTTCCATTTTCCATCCAAGGATTTAAACTCTGGCTAGGCATTTTTTGTTCAAAATAGAAACCTGGGGACCTCTCTTTTCTTCATCTCAGTAATCATCAAATCTTAGTAATTCTGCCTCCTAAAAATCTTTCTATCATGAATCTTTCCTTTCCATCATTCTAAATGCCATTGCCCACATTAGACCTTATCACCTTATCATGTCTGGCTTGAATATTTTAAAAACTTCCTTACTGATTTCTCTGCCTCTAGTTTTGATCCTCTTCAATCTAACTTCTTCCAAAAGATTTTTCCTTCCAACAGATCTGACATTTTTGTTCTGCTCTAAATTCTTCTTTGCTTCCCTATTATCTAAAGGAAAATAAAGATCTTTATATGGCATACTGTACTATTTAGGATCTGGCCACATTCTGCCATTTATCATCCAGATTTATACTCCAGTAATACTAAACCACTTATAATTTCCAGAATATATTGTATCCTCATAACTTTGTGTCTATCATCCATTCAACAAACATTTGTTGAGATACCTACTGTTTTTTCATTTTTATATCCCAAGCATCTAACTTTGATTCTGGTATAATGTGAAGCTTAGTAAGTATTTATTGAATTGATTA
Source organism: Myrmecophaga tridactyla (assembly GCA_004026745.1). Lineage (NCBI taxonomy): Eukaryota > Metazoa > Chordata > Mammalia > Pilosa > Myrmecophagidae > Myrmecophaga > Myrmecophaga tridactyla. Next base: position 37,942 of record PVIY010000181.1, read on the forward strand.
AATCAACAAAATGGCAAAAATAAGGTACACTTCAAATTCAATAAATATTTAAGTTTGTATTATGTACCAGGCACTGTTTGAGGTGGTGAGGATTTAGAAGTAAATAAGACAAAGTTCTTTCTGGAGCTTTTCTAGTATCTATGATAATTAGTTAACCACAACCTCCTCTCCCACTGAGATGTTAGCTGATTTACATTTACAAATTTAACAGATAACTCAAGAAAAGCAGTGGTTTCTCCTTTCTCAGAGGAAAGCATGTCTGTACTCCTTTTCAAAACTAAACTCTCTATTTGTGTTCTTCATTTTACCCCTTTTCATCTTTCAGTGATCTTGTCTTTCTCATCCAGCTTTTTCCTCCCTGATCAGATCATTCCTAACTAGATAAAACACTGTTTTAATTCATTCATCCTGTACCTTAATTCTCTTTCTTTTCAATATCACTTGCTAACATTTTGATTATTTCCCACTTAACCCCTCAACCTGCTGACTTTTGTTCTCACCATGCTACTGCAATTGTTCTGTGTAAAGTGAAGAATCCTCTCCTAAATTCCAAAACTACAAGTCTTCAATCCCAGCCTAAAATGCCTAAATTCTAAAGAAGCCTTAGGTTATGCCCTCTGATTTCACGTACTTTGGTGTGACTCTACCAGTGCTGCTCTTATAGCACTTAGCACATGCCATTTGTATGTCATCTTAAAATTAGAGCAGAGTGATGATGGAAGTTTCATTATTCATATTATTTGTTTTATCAGTGGTACAATTATTGATAATAATTGGCAGTAATGTAAAATGACAATATACAAAACATTTTGGATTGGGGAAAGAATATTGGAGACAGAAGACCTAAGCTCATAATTCTAACCTCAATCTTTACTGCACAAGAAGGTGTGCAACTTTTTTGAGGCATATCACCATACATGGAATTCAGTATATTCTGAATTGCTTCACTGTATAAACGAAAAGAAACAGGTTCTAAAAATGGGGGTAAATAGTTGAGTAACATTACTTACCATAGATTTTATATGGGTACAAAAATCAAAAATGGTTGGAACAGCATCCATTTTAAGTCGTCGAGTTTGTCCTGTTAGGTCAAAACAGGAGGCTTCAAAGTGTTTTGAACAAAGAAAAGTGTGTTTTCCTGGAACAAAATTTTTGCGTCTCACCAGACGAACCCATTCTTTTCTTCTTTTAGGATCCAAAGGAAACCTTTAAGATAAAAATTTTAAAAAGCAACTCAAATTCCAGCTTTTATACTTCTGATTGCACCTAAATGGTTAAAGCAAATTTAAAAAGTTGGTGATTGACCCAAATCAATAGGCCAAGCCCTTAATCTTGAGGCTTATTCTTGTGAAGCTTATGTAGGGAGCAGAGATGCTTAGCCTACCTATAGGTATGCCTAAGAGTTACTTCTGGAGGACCTCTTTTGTGGCTCAGATGTGGCATCACTCTCTCTAAAGCCCAACTCTGCAAGTAAAATCATTGCCTTCCCCCCTACGTGGGACACAACATCCAGGGGTGAAAGTCTCCCTGGCGGTGTGGGAGATGACTCCCAGGGATGAGCCCGGCCCTGGCACCATGGGATCAACAATTCCATCCTGACCAAAAGGGGGAAAAGAAGTATAACTAATAAAGTATCAGCGGCTGAGAGAGTTTATCTAGATAGAGTCAAAAGGCTACTCTGGAGTTCACTCTTACGCAAGCTTCAGTTGGACATTGTTACCTATCATAACTTGCCAAACCCCAACCAAAACCATTCCAGTCAATCCTGAAGAACACCTAGGGCAATATATAAGATCCTACAAAGGTTCCATGCACTAGGTTAACTTTCCAGAAACCTACAACCTCCAGATGGGTCCCTGGACCAGGTAAGTCCTGAAACCTAGTTGGCCCTGCCTCTCCAGAACATCAGACAGTTTCATCTCCCTACCGCATATTATTGACAGGCTTTCCAACGTGAAAAATTTAGAACGGCCATAGCCCAAATACCCCTAATGCGTGGGATAGAAAGATGAAAGGTGATGGTGGAGTTATGCAGAGATGGTGGGGTTTAGCAAACGAATATGACTGCTGAATTATTAAATTGATACCTTTTAGTTTTCAGTGTCTTAGAGCAACTAGAAGTAAAAACCTAAAATTATGGAATTGTAACCCACACCAAAGTCTGAAGTCTGTTCTACAACTAATTGTTGTGCTGTGCTTTGAAATTTATTGTTTTGTATATATGCTATTTTCACAAAAAAGAAAAAGTCATTTGTGATGATGAAAAATATTTATTCTTTCTAGCCTCCTATATTCTGGAGCAGCCAGAAGGAAATATCTGAGAGGATGGTATGGTAGCTCATGACAAACTCTGGGCTCTGTGCTGTAACTACTTGTTGAAGAGTGCTTTGAAAACTATTGCTTTTTTCTTTCTTTGCTTTATATATGTATTATACAATTTAAAAAGTTAAAAAAAAGTTGGTGATTTAAAGTATCTTGCATTTATATAAAAAAATTTAAACTTCCGACTTTTAGGTGTTGGAAGAGAAACCAATATTTACTACTTTTTATAAGTTGTAAAAATTATTAGTAGAAATTGATTTGAGTGGTTTTCTTTTCAGGGCTTTTTTTTGGCTTAAAACACAGAAATGTATTTTCTCACAGTTCTGGAGGTTAAAAGTCTGAAATTAAGTAACTAGTAGGGCCATGCTCCCTTTGAAGGCTTTAGGGAAGAATCTTTTCTTCTGTTTTCCTAGCTTGTAGTTGTTGCCGGAAATCCTTGGTGTTCCTTTGCTTGCAGTGGCTACACTCAATCAGTGCCTCCACTGTCACCGAGTCTTCTCCCCTGTATCTTTTCTTGTCTTCTTCTTTTTTTTTTTTTCACTTGGGCAGGCACTGGGAATCGAACCCAGGTCTCCGGGATGGCAGGCAAGAGAACTCTGCCTGCTGAGCCACTGTGGCCTGCCCTCTTGTCTTCTTTTAAAGACACCAGTTGTATTGAATGAGGACCCACCAAGTCAGTATGACCTTATCTTGATTATATCTGCAAAGATCTTATTTCCAAATGAGATCACATTCTGAGGTTCTGGGTGGACATGAATTTTCAAGGGGGCATAATTCAACCCAGTATACAGATTTAGGAATTTTCTTCCCATACATGTCAAGTAGCAACTTGACAAACAGTACAAGCTGATCATGTACTTTATTTGGAAGGACCCAGTGATCAGTTAGCCATTATCACAGATCCCTAAGGATCTCAATACCCATTCTGTATGGGTTTCTTGTTGTGGTAATTGTGCCAACCTTGTCTCTAACAGTTAAACATCACCAGCAGACCTCTACTGCTCTGAAAGTCCACAATTTTTATTGATAACAGAGACAAACTCCACTACAGCATCCATCACTGTCATTTCCAGTGAACATAGGACAGCTACTTTGAATTCTTCAAGGATACTGAGATGCCCCCCATCAATGTGTTTTTTGATGCCTTGGTTAAGGGAGTATCCTTTGGGCCCTTACAGATGGCTTGGTTATGGATTGCTGAGAGGCATGGACATCATAGATCCATTCCAATATTTCTATTTCCCTGGGACTTTGGATTATTTTCTTTACAGTATACCAGGGAAGTTCTGGCATTCCAATCTCATTAATCCTAGGTCATCACTGATATTAAAGCTTGTTAATTCCTGAGTCTTGGATGAATGCAAGCATGGCTATCAATTCAGCCAGACTGAATCTTCCATTTCTTCATCTGTGTTCGAATACCCTTAGAATCTACTTCCACATATGCTCCTTGGAGTATGTAACTCTTTTGGAATGTAGGCTAGTTCCTTCCAAAGCAGACCTGAGATCTAGCTCTGGTTATGTGCTTGGTGGTAAAGAAAGGTGGTATGGGTTGGTTCAGAAAAGAATGGACATTGGATTTTGAGTCAGCTGTCCCAGGTGTAGCCACTGAAAGGCTTTTATGCAAAGGAGGGGGAAGGTCTGAATCCACCGGCAAGGGAGATTAAAATTTCTTAGGTTTATTCATGTCTGCCCAAATGTCACCACCACATGTCTTAGGACTCAATCCTTATGCATAAAGAGCCTTACCTTAACATAAGATGCTGGGCAGATCTGCTGCCATCAGGCCCAGGGATTTGGTCCTTAGCCATATCCTTCTTATGGCTAAAGGAGATGGATAAAAACATTAGAGTACCAAAGGATCTTTTTACTTTCTATGTGTGCAATTTATTGCATGTTCCTAGGTGGTGGTTGTTTTTTTGTCGAGATTTTATTGAGCTATATTCACATACCATGTATTCCATCCAAAATATACAGTGAGTATACTTGTGCAATCACTAATACACTTAATTTTAAGCCATTTTCATTTGCTCCAAAGAGAAAAATAATAGACATACAAAGAGAAAACCTAAAACACCCCAAATCCCTTCTCACCCCTATTACTGACCCCTAGTATTGGTGTGGTATATCTGTTACTGTTGATGAAATAATATTAAGGTATTATATACTGATACATGCACCAAGTGTACAGATTTGCACCCAGTGCATACCTGTTGCTAAGAGACAAATATAAGGGACTGTCTGGTAATATTTATCCTTTTAAGTATTATGAACTGAACAGTGTTTAAAAGAACCATAAAATTCAGGCAACCATTGCCCTGAAGACGTTTCCTACATTTTCTTCTATGAGTTTAATAGTTGTAGCTCTTATATTTAGGTCTTTAATCCATTTTGAGTTGATTTTTGTCTATGGCATAAGGTAGGGGTCCTCCTTTATACATACAAACATACACACATATATAGATATATCCAGTTTGCACAGCACTATTTGTTGAAGAGACTCTTCTTTCCCAATTGAGTAGTCTTTGCCACCTTGTCAAAAATTAGTTGGCCATAAATGTGAGCATTGATTTCTGAGCTCTCAATTCTAGTCTGTCTGTCCTTATGTCACTACCATGTTATTTTTAATTACTGTGGCTTTGTAATATGTTTTAAGACCAGGAAGTGTGAGTCTTACAACTTCATTCTTATTTTTCAAGATGACTTTAGTTATTTGGGGCCCTTTAACCTTTCATATAAATTTGATGGTTGCTTCGTCCATTTCTCCAAAGAAGATTGTCAGAATTTTGATTGGGATTGCACTGAATCTATAAATTGCTTTGGGGGTAGTATTAGTATTTTAATGATATTTAGTCCTGCAATCCATGAACAGAGAATATCCTTCTATTTATTTAGGTCTTCTTTTATTTCTGTTAGCAATATTTTGTAGTTTTTTTTTTGTGTACAAGTCCTTTACATCCTTGGTTAGATTTAGCCCTAGGTATTTGAATTATTTAGTTGCTATTGTGAATGGAATTTTTTTCTTGATTTCTTGTTCCGATTTTTCATTGCTTATGTATAGAAATACTACTGGTTATTGGGAGTTGATCTTGTACCCTACCACTCTGCTGAATTCATTTGTTAGTTCTTGGAGATTTATGGTGGATTTTAAAGGGTTTTCTGTACATAAGATTATATCATCTGCATATAGGGTAAGTTTTACTTCTTCCTTTCCAATTTGGATGACTTCTATTTCTTTTTCAGGCCTAAGTGCTCTGGCTAGAACTTCCAGTACAATGTTGAATAACAGTGGTGACAGTGGGCATCCTTGTTTTGTTCCTGATCTTATAAGGAAGGCTTTCAGTCTTTCACCATTAAGTAAGATGTTAGCTGTGGGCTTTTCATATATGGCCTTTATCATTTTGAGGAATTTTCCTTCTATTCCTAGAATTCTCAACATTTTTTTAAGAAAGGTGCTGGATTTTGTCAAATGCCTTTTCTGTGTTGATTGAGATGATCATGTTTTTTCCTTTTATTCTGTTAATATGGTGTGTTACATTAATTGATTTTCTTATGTTGTACCAACCTTGCATACTATGGATAAATCCCCCTTGATCATGGTTTATAATTCTTTTACTATGCTGTTGGATTCGATTTGCTAGTATTTTATTGAGGATTTTTACATTGATATTGATAAGAGATACTGGTCTATAGTTTTCTCTTCTTGTGGTATCTATTTCAGGCTTTGGTATGAGAGTGATGATGTTGGCCTCATAGAATGAGTTTGGGAGTATTCCCTGCTCTCAATTTTTTGGAAGTGTTTGGGCAGAATTGGAGTTATGTCTTCTTGCCTGTGAAACCATCTGGTCCTGGGCTTTTCTTTGTTGGGAGGATTTTGTTTACTGATTCAATCTCTGTACCAGCAATGATTTGTTTCTTTTTAGTCAAAGTAGGTAGTTGGTGTGTTTCTAAGAATTGTTCTGTTTCCTCTAGGTTATCGAATTTATTTGTGTACAGTTTTCATAGTATCCATTATAGTCCTGTCTATATCAGGGGGGTCAGTTGTAGTGTCCCCCTATTCATTTCTGATTTTCATTATTGGTATCCTCTCTCTTTTTATCTTTGGCAGTCTAGCTAATGTTGTTGATTTTATTGTTTTTTTTTCTATTTCATTTATCTCCACTCTAATATGTTATTTCCTTCCTTCTGTTTCCTTTGGTTTTGTTTGCTCCTTTTCCTAGTTCTTCCAGTTTTGCAGTTAGTTCTGTGATTTGAAATCTTTTTTTTCTTTAATGTAAGCATTTAGAGGTATAAATTTCCCTCTCAGCAAGCCTTCTCTGCATCCCATGAGTTTTGGTATGTTATATTTTCACTTTCATTTGTTTCTAGATATTTCCTTAATTTCACTTCTGATTTTGTCTTAAACCCATTGGTTGTTTAAGGGTATGAGTTTTCCACATTTCCTGTTATTTCTAGCTTCATTCTGTTGTGGCTGCAGAATATACATTTTATTACTTCAATATTTTTTAATTTATTGAGACTTGTTTTATAACCCATTATACAGTCTACCCTGGAGAATGATCCATGTGCACTTGAGAAGAATGTGTATTCTGGTTTTGTTAGGCACAGAGTTCTAGTCTCCAATTAATGTTGAACCATCAATTTCCCCCTTCAAATCTGTATTTACTTCAGATATTTTGGGGCTCTGCTGTTAGGTGCATATATAATTGTTACATCTTCCTGTTGAATTGTTTCCTTTATCAGTAAGTAATGAGCACCTTTGTCTCTCATAACTATTTTTTAATTAAAAAATAGTTTATTTTATTTGATATTAGTATAGCTACCCCAGCTCTCTTTTGGTTACTACTTGCATGGTATATTTTTTCCACCCTTCACTGTCAACTACTTGTATCTTTGAATTTAAGGTTACTCTTTTGCAGGCCTCTTTTTACTAGGCCTCTGTCTTGTCCTGGACTTTTACTTTGTTAGTTGTTTTAGAGTTCCCCTGTTTACAGGAGTTTGGTCATCCTTTTTCCCAGGAGGTAACTCTCCTTCTCCCAGGTAACTGAAACTGGCAGGTCTTTGTCCTAGACTGTCCACTTCTATAGTTTTTTCCCTCCTTTCATTGTCTCATGTTCCTTTTGCCCAAAAAAGAAAATTAGGAGGAAAATTAGGAGGGTCAACTTGTGGAGGAGTTGTCCAATTCTGTCTTTCTCAGTCAAAACAGGACCCAGGAAGGTAGCACAGACCAGCTCCACAGTGCCCCTTGAAGAGAGTCAGGAAGGATAGCATAAACTTCTCTGATGGTTCCCCAAATTGAGCTTTCCTGACTTGTCCAGCAATGCAGGCCTTCAGCTAACTTTCCCTCCAGCCCTGAGAAGCCCATCTTTACATCTCTACTACCTCCACCCCAGGGTTGAACCATGGCCACCACTGCCTCTGTCCCAAGTAAGTTGAAACAATAGCTGCCCTCAGAGCTGGACCCAGCAATCCAAATTTGCTAATCAAAAGCCAAGATTAGTGATTAGCTGTGCACATTCCTGTTTTGGGGGAAGAGGACTTCTACGTCCCTTTCTTTCATTAGCAGCTAGCCACGGTCTGGACCCTGAAAACAGCCTGCTATGAGGGTGAGGAATAGATGCCAGTAGACACTGCACTTATAGACAACTAAAAGAGAGCAACTTATAGTTCTTTACTGTTAATTCATCAGCTTCTTTCTCCTGCTCTTCTCTGGATATTGTATTCTTCTGGCCTTTGGAATTTTAAAATAGTTGTTGCAGACAGTTACTGTTTTATAGTTGTTTTGGTGGAGGATTGAGTCCTGGAGCTCCCTACTCTGCCACCTTCCCCGAAGTCCCAAGACTCACCAGATGAATATATTCTTCTCTATTCAATTCTAGCATTACACCTTCATAAATATTAGATGTTTTTGAAAATCACTTGGAATTTTAAACAATGCTATTCCACCTGGGTCTTTATAAATAGTTGAATGCCACTTACATTCCAAGCACTATCCTAGGCACTGAAGACATAGTGGTAAACAAAAGAGACATGATACCTACCCTCTATAAGCTTATACTGACTGTAGTGGGGAAGGTAGGGAATTGAATAGCTTAATGTAGCAAAAGAGTGGCTGAGAACATTGTTTCTGGAGTCAAACAAACCAGGATTCCAATCTTGGCTCCTCTACATCATAGCTGTGTGATTTTAGGCAAGTTATTAACTTTTTAGGTTCTTAATTTTATCATCTTTAAAGGGGTGATAATGATACCTAGTGTGATTATGTGGATTAAATGAGAAAAATGCAAGTAGATGCTTAGCCCAGTACACAGTTTATGGTAAATACTAAACAAATATCATCCATTATTATTTTAAAGTAATTAGAAGAGTCATGATTGTTACTAAAGGATATGTACAGAGTTGGAGGAAACCAAGACAGGAAGAGCCTATCTGCTCAGTTGCCTTAAGAGAGCAGGAATTAGCTAGGGAAGATAGAGTAAGAGCAGTGAAAAGTGTTAAGGGTATCTTGGGTACCACAGGGAAAGTATTATGACATAATATGAGGCCAGTGGGCTTTCTAGGTCAAATGATTTTGAACTTTATCCAGAATGACTTTGGTAAGCCATTTAAGGGCATCAGTTACAAGAGCCAATTATTAAACTCTCAGAAAAATTTTAAATTGGTGGTTAAACTAGTTATTTAAAATCAAATTACATAAACTTAAAACAATTAAAATTTTAAAAGGGTAACAATTATTTTACTATTATCTTTAGCTTTGAGGTTATTTTCCTGTTATATCTATATAAAAAAAAATGATGTTTAATTAACTAATTCCTGTGTTCCTAGACATTAAAATTCTTTATTTCCATGTACAAGTAATGCTGCCTAAACTTAACATCTCCATTTTTCTTACCTCTTTCTTAACCCAGTTGATCTCTGTCTACTGAAACTGTTGCTGACACTAATTTTGTGATTTTCTTTCCTCTCCTTTGGCCAGTCATGAATTTCCTCTCCTACCCCAGACCTAACATCCCACCCTGACCTACCTAAAGTCCCACCCTGACCTATGTCTTCTTGCTCTATCAAAATGACTTAAACTGTTTCTGTTGTCTGTAAGAGACTGTTGTAATAATCCAATTAGGAGGGAAGAGTAATGTATCTTTATTATAAAGTTATTTTAAAACCTGAATTGCTGGAATTACATATGAAAATGTTAATCCCATAGCAAACAAATGTTGAAATACTGATAGGAGATGTGGATACAGCTGTACCACCTTGTAACTCAAACATTGAATGTTATTTGTACCTTTATTCCTCCCTCTCCCTCATCTCCTCAAATCAAATTACCAAGGCCCAGTAGTTCCTCTTCAAACATTCTTCAAATCTGTCCACTACTGTTCATCCCTATTGTCAACATCATTTTAGGCCACTGGGTGGCTTCTACCTTGTTTTACTTTGGCTTCTTAACTGGTTTTCCTCTATTAACTCTGATCCAGCGCTGGTTGTGCCAGCAACTAAGCACATTCACTGTTCAGTTCAGCTGACGTTGAAACAGGATTACCCTGTGAATGAAGTAATGGATGAACCAAATTCTGTTATAGGTTCCTTTCTCATCAAATTCATCTCCCAGTGAAGCTTGACCAGGACTTGAAGTCACACTGTAATTCTCCAAATTGTAGCCTTTATTATGCAGCCCTAATCATGCTATTCTTTTTAAACCTTCGGTGGTTTCTCAAGTATTCGAAAGACAATATAGAAAATCCTTAAATTGGCATATAGTGCCAAATCTCTGTCATCCTTTGGTCTCATTTGAAATTTCATGTCCTTTGAGAATTGTTCTTTGACTTTCCAAGTGCAAGTTAGGTTTCCCTGAAGTCTCTTCTGTGGTACTTGCTATTATTTGTTTAGGTCTTTCTTCCCCATTATGCTTTAAATCTCCATTAGGGTTTGAACTTTCCGGATTGCTAGCACAATGTCGGCAATTAAGAACTTGGTATATATTTGATGAATAAAGCAATAAAGCACCACATCTGCAGGAAGTAGTTTAAAAACAAACATCACAATGCTTTATTTTTAAATGATATTGTTTAATAAGAGTGTACATTTAGTAATAATAAGGTAAGGAAAAGGTGGAGGGTATAATTTTCTACAGCTTAAAATCATTTATGTTGTAAGGTATATAAAATCAGAACTGTTTTCACTTTTTAAAATGTTTCTTTTCTTCAGGCACATGGCAAGTTCTCGAACAGAGATTTATTTAACACGTACCTATTATATTGCAGGCTGTGTTCACAGAGCTTTCAAGATTTCTCCTTTAACTGAACTAATGAACTTTGTGCTCTTTCAGCAAAGTTAGAAAAATAAAACCCGTGTTATTTTTCTGTTCTAATAAGAACAGAAAGTTTATCTTTTGCACTTTCATTACCATCGCTTAATTCCATGACTATTAATGATAACTCAATCCCTCCGCAGTTACTGGGTGTGACTACTAGAAATCTAAATGCTTCCCATGTCAATTAGCTGATGAGAATTTCCTAATTTTAATCATAGCAGGCTTCTACAGCCTGCTTGGAAAGGAAAATCTCTTTCTCCCTCATGGCATCATCATATCCATACCAGGCCTGATAATACAGAGGTGCAAAAGAGTAGAAAACTAAGGTAGCCTCCTGTCAGGTTTTCTCTAAGAAGTAATTACCGCACAGTACTTGTATTCTTTTAGAAGTGAGTAAATCTTCCCTGAAGGGAGAAGATATTTGACATTTGAAAAGCACACAAAGGGCAAATATGACGCTTCCCTCCGACTGGCTGGGTAGTGAAGTTGTCACAACAGAGAATCCTCCTGCTCCTTCTACAAAGCGATACCCAATCTAGTAGCTCCTGTCTCCGTCACCCCCAGTCCCTGCCCAGGTTACCTGTGGAAGCTGATGTTAATGTGCTTGTTGTAGGTGGCAGCACAGCCCGCCGCGGCGCAATTGGTCGGCATTTCCCTTTCCCCCTCATTCGGCGCTGCCTTAAGCCTGTTCTGAGACGCTGGCTGTTGTGTTTCCTGTGGGCAGAGGCTGGGCAAACGAGGCAGTGGGCCTTCTGCCTGCACAGTTGTAAGAGCTGAGTGCGGAGAAGGGGTGTGTGTGGAGTGATGGGGAGGGGGAGAGAAGCGCAACCTTCTTTTCTCTTTATTAAGATGGCGGACCTGAGCCACTAGTGCCGACGGACCTGGAGCTCCAGTCGCCTACGTTTGCCTTCACCAACATGGCGGCCACAACCCGCCCCCTACCCGCCCCAAGCAAAAAGGGAACAGGACTACTGCATCCCTTTGGCAGCGATCTTGGAGCAATTAAAGGAAGAGGTGTTCTTCTTTCCGATTACTATCGAGCTCCCCCGAGGCCGCAATTAAAAACAGGGCCGCCCACTTTAGTACGCACTCCAACTGTCCCAATCCAGTCTGAGATAAAGCATGAGCCTCAGATTGACAGACGAACCCGAGCCGAGAGGCAAGAAAGACTACAAGAACCAATAAGCATCGTGCTGTTCTCAGTATCGCGCGAACTGGGAGACTTGTTTCCGGCGTGCTGTAGGAAGTGATGTCACGGACACAGGCACTTCTAGAGCCCCTTTCTCGCGAGGCGGAAGAGCCCGGATTGCGGAGGAGCAAGGGGGCGCAAGGAAAGGAAACTGGGTGGCGACGGTCCGGCGAGAGGGAGGTGGGGTGCGGGGAAGTTGGGGAGCAGAGCTTGTTAGGTGTCCAAGTAGGGTAAGGCCGCACCGACCCGGTCCGTTAGAAAAGAAGGGAGGCGTGGAGGAAGGCAATTTCGGGCGGATCCTCGGACGGAGGACTAAGGTTGGGTGGAAGGCGCCGCTCCCCGGATGGCGACCGCAGATACTTCGGCCCCGGCCTCCAGCGGCCTCTCGCCCAAGGAAGAAGGAGAATTAGAAGATGGGGAGATAAGCGATGACGATAATAACAGCCAGATCCGGAGCCGGAGTAGCAGCAGCAGCAGTGGCGGCGGGCTGTTACCGTATCCGCGGCGAAGGCCTCCTCACCCGACCCGGGGTGGTGGATCTGGTGGAGGCGGTGGCTCCTCGTCGTCGTCGTCCTCTTCTCAGCAGCAGCTGAGGAATTTCTCACGCTCGCGGCACGCTTCGGAGCGGGGCCACCTCAGGGGACACAGCAGCTACCGACCCAAAGAGCCGTTCCGGTCTCACCCGCCTTCGGTGCGAATGCCTTCGAGCTCACTGTCCGAAAGCAGCCCCCGGCAGTCTTTCTGGGAACGGAGCCACATCGCCTTGGACCGTTTCCGCTTTCGAGGCAGGCCTTACCGGGGTGGGAGTCGCTGGAGTCGGGGACGAGGAGGGGGTGAGCGAGGAGGCAAGCCGGGGGGCCGACCTCCTCTCGGAGGAGGAGCAGGATCCGGATTCAGCAGCAGTCAGAGCTGGCGAGAGCCCTCTCCACCACGCAAGAGTTGTATCCTTAATGTGGCGGTCTGCTCTGGTTTGGGTGTGTCACTTGTGAAAGTTCCCTTTAGCGTCATTACTAAGCCCTTTGAGATGGGTGTAACTTTTCTGAACCGTCAGGACTGCTTATTTGTCATTGTGTCTATCGTTAAAGTAAGTTGTTCTTTGGTAATTCCCGTGTGTCACACTATGGTGGTGTCTCTTAAGATTGTTTTATTGGTGTATTGCTTGACTATCACTTAGCGGGTTATGGATTAGGGCCAAACTAGTGGAATCGAAGACAATCTCCTAAAATATGTGATAGTACATCAGAAGTCCAAGTTTCATTAGCGTTTGCTAGTAAAAGAACTTTATGTTTTAGGTAAAGTTCACTTCGTTTGTTAGAGAAAAAATATAGTCATAAGCGGTTTTGAGAAAACGTTTTCTAATTACATCATTGTACCTGACACTAAAATGTAAGAAGTTTCATACTGCATAATCCTACCATTCTTATTTGTGATTCTTTTTTTTTTTTTAACCTTTCTTGATTTGTCTTCACTGTTGCTGCCTTTTAAAAGTGGTTTTTTTAAAAAAATAAAAGACACACCTGGAAAGATTCAGCTTCTTAAATTCACTACCGCCTATGTTCACTTTTTGGACATTTTATAACTGACTAAATGTGGGCTAGAGAGAAAAAAATAAACTTACAGTATTTTAAATTTTAATATATTAAAAGCCATATGGGGGTGGAGGGTTGGAAGAGAGTGAGATTATAGAGAGGTTGAGAAGGAAAATAGGAAAATATCTGATGTTTGCTCCCTCTAACCTTATTCTCAATTATCTTTAACAGTACTGAGTTTACTCAATATTTGTACTGAGGAACAAATTATCTGAAGTTTTGCTCTTTTAAGATGCATTTGGAGAACAATGTTTAATGCTGCATTTGGAGAACTGACTTTGATGACTACATGCATAAAAGTCGTTTACTAAGCACTTTTCATTAATGGATGTAATTTCTTTGGTGTAATGATTTTTTTTATACTTTACTTATATGTGAAATTTGTATTCCCATGACATTTATTTGAAAGACACTCAAAATTATTTTTATAAGTTACTTAGGGCCAGATTGGTTTTCCAGATGTCATTATTAAAGGGGGCAAGGAACATAAATTCAGGTAAGAAACAGCAGTTTCTGGTTCTAGCGCCCTGAAAAAACCTTGTGCAGCCAGGAGCATTCTAGGATTTTTTTTTTTTTTGAGTATTTAACTTTTTAAAAGACAAGGATATTCATTCAGTAAGGTAGGAAAACCTCTGCCCAAGATAATTTTTTATCCATGGCTTTGCCAGTTGCTCAATTCTGAACCTAAAAACAAAAAGGCTAATTAAGCATATATGTATGTAGTTTTGTAAGGTTACAAAGGCTACAAAGTTTGTTAGGGAGACAAATATTTGCAGTTTAGTGTAAAAAGTTCAAATTGATTTAGGTAAAAGTGCTAAGGGTGTGCAAAAGTTTTCTTGAATTTTCTTCTGTAATAAAGAAGTGGGTGATGAGAGGACTTGCCTACCTCCTCCTTGCAGGTGCTTTTTGTCTCTCCATATGTAGTTATGTTTGTTATTTAACAGCAAATTGGGTTTCTGCCATATACCTTTCTTAACTGTTAAGCTCATATTTTTATTACCAGACATATGATAGTAAGAAAAAAAATACAGGAAAATAACCGGTCTGCCTGTGTGACTTTGGGCTGGGTCATTTAACTTAGTTGGGCCTCATTTTCTTTCATCTTAATTTTTAAAATTTAATCAAATTAAAAAAAATACTAATAATACAATACTATTGAGAAAATTAGGTGAATTAAACTCAGTGAAAACATTTAAAAATTAAAATGAATTATATCTATTAATGTTAAGAACATAGTGATTTTTATAGTAACTTCTCAGAAATGAGCTGTCTTGCTGTTTTTCTTTTCACAGATGCCGCACTTAAGAAAAGAATCCTTGTTTTGATCACTGTTTTCCTGGTGGAGTATCGCTAATCCATCCTTAAGGTGGTGTTCTTTATAAAAACGTGAGGGAAAAAAAAGAGTAGTTCCCAGCCATTTTTGTGCTTGAGCAAACAAAATTTGTAATACAAACTTTATTAACTCAAATTCCTTTAATATCAAGGTCATAATAGTTTAATTTATATTTTCATTGTTTGATCATAAAATAGCATTTTATTTTATAAATACTGCAAAAATGAACCATGGTGGTAATTCTATGGCTCATTTTCATAATCGACAAGTGAGGTATAGCCTAAGAACAGGGTTTTTTCCTCTCCCCCATAACTTTTTTCTCTGTATTAATTGAGGCATGCTAAATATACTTCAAAAAAGTAGAATAAATCAGATTCTATTGTACTTCCTAGGCTTATTCTATTCATTTTTAATTTTTCTTAATGATAAGACAGTTTATCAGTCCTTTTTAGCCTATATCTCCCTTGATGACTGTTGTTTCAAACTTTCAAGTCTGATGCAAATTTACATAATTTGACCAGCATCTCTCATCAGTAAAATTAAAACATCATTCCATTTTCAGCTGTGATTCAGAAGGCTGAGAAATGGTTCTTCTTTGTTGTTGTTTAAACCAGGTTTCAGCTAGAAACTGCAATTTGACCATCTGAAAACTAAAGTGTTGGATTGATACTAGCTATCTTGTATAGACAGGATAGAAGATTATTTCACTTAGCAAATAGTTTAATAGGTTAGTTGTACATGTCTCTTGTGGAATTTTTTAGTAAGTAAGGCAGTATTCTTGCCTTGAAGGAAGTCATAACTGGTTTCCTAATTTTTCTATTTATTTTTTGTGAGTATACTGAGTCTTTCCCTTTCCAAATGTTTTCAGAATCTTAAGTCTTTTTTTTTTCTGTGGTTGATCACTAACAACAGATCTTGCTTTTAGAGTGTGCCACTGAAAAGCCAGATTTAAATGTTACAGAATGTTATTTACAAAGAGCACATGAGGGACAAGTAACTGACTTCACAGAGGAGGTGATATTTGAAATTTTTTCCTTTTTTTTTGTATACCGTATGGTGGGGGCCACATTTCATTCTTTTTTCCATGTGACTATCATTATTGCAACACCATTTGTTGAATTTGGGGCCGGGCGCATAGGGGGAAGTGCACAGGCCAGGAATCGAACCCGGGTCTCCTGCATGGCAGGTGAGAATTGAATTAGGGTTTGAAGAGCAGAGAAACCTAAACACAAAATTGTGCATAAATTGTGATGGGCAGGAAAATGGTGAAATTGAAAGAGTAAGCACTGTTCAGATTGTAAAGGCATGATGTGCCATGCTAAGGATTTTGGACTCTATTCTTAAAGAGATTTAAACAAGGGATGCGATCAGATCAGATATGTATTCTGGAAAGATTACTCTGGCAGCAGTATGGGGACTAGTTTGCGGGTATTTGAAACTGAAGCCAAACAGAAAAATAGGTTATTCAGTCTTCTGGGAAATGAAAAGATCCTGAGGGTCTGAACTAAGGCAGCAGTAATGGGAACGTAGGGGTGATATATATATGAGTTAGATGAGGTAGGTCTTGATTACTGGTTGAATGTGGAAAGGGAGAAATCTGGCTTGAATTACTGAATGGAATAGTCACTGAAAATTCACAGAAAAATGGACAAGGTTGGTAATTAATTCTTTAGGGACATAGTGATTTGAGGTGTTTGAAACCTAACCAAGTTGAAATACCGAGTATGTAGTTGGAGTACAAGGGTCTGGAGAGAAGTTTGGCCTGGTAATAAGAGATTTGAAGTTCATTAGCATATAGGTGGTAGGTAAACTAGAGGAGTGTATAAGAACACTGAAAATGAACAGGAGAGCTCATTGGAAAGCATCATTATTTCAGGAGTTGGAGAAAAAGAAGCAGGAGCCATGAAGACTTAAAAAAAAAAAAAAAAGAGCTAGGGAAACAGTGGATGAGTGGTGTTACGGAAACCTAGAGATAAGAGGTTTAGAATGTCTTGTTGCAGAGAGGTCAAGTAAAATAAGGTTTGAGAAATTAGTGGATGATCTTAGAACAGTTTCTGTGGATTAATGAAGCAGAAACCAGGTTCCAGTTGGTTGAAGAGTGAATGAAAACGGTAGGAAGAAACTAGTATTCTTTCAGAAACTTGGCTTTGGAAAGGTCAGACAACCCAAGATACATTAGAACTGTTGCTCCTGAACTGTTATGATGGCTAATTTTTAGTTCTAATTCTCATTTAGTTTCTCATATATTTTATGTTAATTCTCATTCATGAATTGGTCATCACGGGTATTAAAAATTCTTTGCTGTCTGCTTTTCTTGTGAGTTATAATAGTTATGGAAGAATCATATTTAGGGATCTGTAATATTAGATTCTTTCAATGCAAAATGATATATAAATGATGCTTTGTATTAAAACTGCACCAAATACTGTTTTTTTTTTTTCCTGTTGCTTATTTCCAGGTTGGAGAAAACGTATGTAACGATTTTCATGTTTGAATTGTTTGAACTAAATTCTAGTTTGGAAGTAAGTAACCATTTCCAAGAAAGAAATTTTAGTCTATGTATCACTGTTAGAGAAGAAAATAAAAGTGATTGATTTAAACATGCTTTGTCTTTAGGAGGAAACTCATTTAGCATATACATTTGTATCTGTTTAAACGTTTCATTTGTTATAATTTGGCCACCGTCATTATTTTAGTTGTGCATATGTTGGAGCTTAGTATATTTGATGAGCTCTGAGCTTGTTACTCATTCTAAGAAAATGTTTTTTTCATGATGAGTCTGTTAATTGTCAGTGTTCATTTTTTTATTATCTCTATTCTTTTTTAATTTGAGACATGAGAAGAAACTGATTAAAAAGAAGAAATTATTTCCTCCTGATTATCTGAAGTGTATATTGTTCACATCTGTGACAAACCATTCAGTTTCTCCTCTTCAGAAAAGAGTCTTTAACATTCAGCTGGTTTTGGTTTTTCCTAGCACCTGAGAAGGAAGGTTTTGGTATTTTCTGGCACCTGCAGAAGGAAGGATGCTATGTTTAACCTAATTAGTTGGATTACCTGTGGAAACTATGGGTAATTGCTGACAATAGTGATATTGTAAGTGAATGATTTATATGGGTACTTATATTTGAAATATAAGTATTTGAAATATTGGGCACAGAAGGAAAATGGACATTAGCAGCGCATACATTAAATTAGATTTAGTTTAAAGATATCAGTCCATCTTTCTTGAAAATCATAAATTAAAAAGGGACAAATTCATCTATAACAATTTTCTGTTAAATTTAACTATGGGAAATTTTTGGAAACTG
Organism: Myrmecophaga tridactyla; assembly: GCA_004026745.1. Classification (NCBI taxonomy): domain Eukaryota; kingdom Metazoa; phylum Chordata; class Mammalia; order Pilosa; family Myrmecophagidae; genus Myrmecophaga; species Myrmecophaga tridactyla. The sequence continues at coordinate 55,997 of PVIY010000181.1, forward strand.
GTTTCCTTAATATGCTCTTCAGCCAAAAGTTTTGGAAGATCTCCATCAAGAAAACAGAATTATTCATCAAAAAGTGAAAACTGTGGGGAAGAAACTTTTGAAGATTTACTTTTGAAATATAAACAAATACAGTTAGAACTTGAATGCATCAATAAAGATGAAAAACTAGCCTTGAGTAGCAAAGAAGAGAATGTGCAGGATGATCATAAAACATTGAACTTTGAGGACCAAACAAGCACTGAGAATGTCAGTATTACAAAGGACTCAAGTAAAGAAGTAGCTCCTGAAGAGAAAACACAGATCAAAACTTTTCAGGCATTTGAACTGAAGCCACTGAGACAAAAATTGACTTTACCAGGAGATAAGAACCGGTTGAAAAAAGTTAAAGATGGGACAAAACAGCTTTCCTTGAAATCTGACACCACTGAATCTAGTCAAGGTAATGGAATTAAGTATTTCAATTAGTAATAAGCTCTTTCTTCTCCAAAGAGATAACTAATTATTTTGGTATTACACTTCATTGAAATTATTCTAATAATTTATTTGTAGGTTCTTTGGCATTTTCTACATAGTCATATCATTGAATAATGACAAGTTTGTTTATTTCCAGTCCTTGTTTTATTTCTTTTCTGGGCTTACATGCTCATCAGGACTTCTAATACAGTGTTGAGCAGAAGCGATTATAGTGGATACCTTTGTTCTCTTAAAAGGAATGCTTTGGACATTTACTGTTAAAACATGATGTTTAAGATTTTTGTAGCTACCCTATATCAGGTTAAGGAAGTTATTTTTCTATTCCTATTGTGGATTTTCAGCATGAATGGATGTTGAAGTTTATTAAATCCTCTTTCTTCATTATTGAGATGAGTATCTGATTTTTCTCCCTTAATTTTTTCCCCTTGATTTTTAATGTAATGAATTGTATTAATTGATTCTCTAGTGTGAAACCACCCTTGTATGTCTGGGATGAATACAACTACTACATTATATATCATTTTTATATATTATGGATTTGTTTTGTTAATTTTTTTCTTTTTTATTAGGGCATAATTTGTATACAGTAAAATGTACCCCTTTTAGTATACAGTTCTGCAAATTTTGACAAATGCAGACAGCTTTGAAAACCATCACCAGCACCACCATAATTAAGATATAGGCCAGTTCCATGTTGGCCTGCTCTCCACTACCCCATCCCCCATTTTCCTTGTCAGTTTTTACTATAAGGTTATAATTTTCATAAAATGAGTTTGAGGGACGTTTCTGCTATTCTCGAATTGTTTTTGTAAGAGTGTAGACATTCCTGAAGTATTTGGTGGATCTTGCTTGTTCAAGTGTCTGGGCCTGGATCATGTTTTTTTCTGGGAAGGTCTTTACTGACTATTCATGCTTTCTATTTCTGATTAAAGCAGTTTAAGTGAACTGTATTTTTCTAGTAGTTTATACCATTCCTGAACTTGTAAAATTTATAGCAAGTTGCTCCTGAGAATTGCTTTCCTTTTTATTATCTGTACCATTTATAAGTTGTAGCTCCTTTTATTTTTTACTCTCTTTTGCAGTTCTCTCAGAAATAAGGCCATAGCTTTAAAAACTCTTAGTTTTTATCCTTCTATAATAACATTTAAGACCTTGTAAAATTTCTTCTTTAGCTGTAGCTCTCAAGTTTTATTGTATATGTATTTTTTCATTTGGTGTAATTACTAGTAAATTAGTAAATTTTTGTTACCTGTAAGTTATTTGGAGATGTGTTTCCTAACTTCCAAATATTTTCCAGTGTGTGATTGATATTTTATAAATCTTCTGATTGAAAGGAATGTGTAGATTGTTAGATAAAGGTTTTTGTTATTCTTATTTTATTTATTTTTGATCTGTTGAGTTACTGAGTATTTTGTTAAAATCTACAGCTTAGTAGATTTGTGTTTTTCAGTTTTTGCTTTAAATTCTTTGAGCCTGGGGAATTGACTGTTTTTATGTTGTGATCCCTGTTTCTAGTAATTTTTTTTTTTTTTTGCCCAAAAGACTCTTACATTAATATAGCTGCACCATTCTTCTCTTGATAAATATATATGCCCTGTGTATCATTTTCCATCCTTTCAGTCTTTCTATATCTTATGTCTTAAGTGTCACTTACACATAGTACAGGCCTGGATTTCATTTTTACTCTAGTCTGACAATCTTTGCCTTTTACTAGAACATATAACCCATTCACGGTTTTATTATGATTACTGATATTTAGATTTACTTCTTTTGTTTTTTCTTTCTTACCTGTTGATTATTTTTCTTTATACTGTTGTTTTTCTTCTAGTTTGGAAGTTAGACACTAAGTTTCTGAGTTTCTTGGTAACTGTAGAAATTGTAACGTGAATTCTTAACACTTTGTTCATTCTTCCTTATGTGTTTAAAATCACTTGTGCTTAAAATCCATTCTTTAGCATTTCTTTAGCAGGAGTCTGTTGGTTAGAAAACAGAATGTTTCTGTTTTCCCTCTTTTAAAGTCTCTGAAGGTAATCTGTCTTCTTTCTCTGGTTGCTTTAAAGATCGTATCTTTGTTTTTTATATTCTATAGTTTAACTATGATGTGTTGATTGTAGATTTCCTTTCACTTATCCAGCTTGAAATTTGTTGTGCTTCTTGAACCTAGATTGGTATCTTCATTGGTTTCTTTAAAATTCTCTTGTCTTCAAATACTGCTTTATTCTCTTTTTTCCTAGAACTATCTATAAATATATATTATGCTACTTTATTTTCTATGTCTCTTAATTTCTCTTAATTTTCTGTCTCTTTGAATTGCTGTGCTACATTCTGGATAATTTTCTCTGTGGTAATTTTCATTTTACTGATTCTCTCTTTAGTAGGCTCTGATCTACCTTAAAGCCGCCATTTTGAGTTTTAAATTCCAGTTTTTATTTTGGCATTTCATTTAATTTTATTTTTCAAATCACCTTGGTTTTCTTGTTAGTTTTTCTACTCCCAGCTTGTTTTCAAACTTTATTTCTTTTAACGCATTAAGCAGATTTTTTTGTTGTTGTTCTTTCTCCTCTGTGCCTGTTAATTTCCAGTATCTGAGGTCTTGCAGGTCTGGTTTCTGCTATTTGTTCTCTTTGTTGGTACAGCCTGCAAATACAGAGAGGAAGGATCAAATAGTTCTACCTGAATTTAGAGAGTTTTAATGGAGATAGGAATGCTTGATTTGCATCTTGAAAAATAAATGTCTTCCCACTTGGGAAATCAGAGGGCCAAATAAGCACACAGAAGCACAGAGTGCTTTTCAGGAGTATTGAGATGGATCCAGTATGGGTGCAATGTGGGATATGCAGTACATTTCTGGGAGTGATTGGATGTGGGCTTATGCAAGGTTAGGTTGGGATTGGATTGGGAAGAGCCTTGAATAACATACTAAGATATTTGGATTTTGTTCTTAAGCATTGGAGTGCCATAAAATATTTTTAAACCAGAAAATGGTGTGATCAGATGTTTTAGAAAAATAACTAGCAGCAGTGTGGAAGAGGGATTGGAGGAAAGCTGAAGATTTCATCTAAATCAGTAAATTATATAGATTAAATCTTTATCTCTCTGTCCCCCGCCTTCCCCCTCCCCCCATACACATACACACATACTTACATACTCACACTACCCCACCCCCAATCCTTAGCAGTACTCTTAGTCCTGCTATCAAACGTAAATTTTTTTCAGGCCTTTTATTCAGCCCTTATTCTTTATTGTCAGTCTGTGAGCTTAGCTTGCCTCCTACTTTTAAGTTAATCTCACTCAACTTCCAACTTTCTACTCCCTGGCTGTAAACCTGTATCCATATCAGTTTTCATTTCCATTCTTCTACTCTGAGGATGTGGTGACTTTCTTTTGTTTGTGGACACTTATTTTAAACCTGTTTTCCTGGCTCTGACTTCCTCTGGGACCTTTCTCCATCTCTCATCTATTCTGCTTTACTTTTGACAGCTTTTTCTTTAGGGGCTTCAGTCTGAAAATTTGAACATCGCCTTCTCCTCATCCTTCATTCTCCTTTAACTTTTGTTAAGTTTTTCTCCTCTTTTCCAAGAGACTTCTGGAAAGGTTAGTTGAGATTCTTTACGTCTTATTCCCTCGTTAGCCCAATACAATTTGATTTTCTACCTCCTTATTATCTAAAAATACTTGTGACAGGGTTACTTATGGCCTAATTGCAGAATCAATGGACATTTTTCATTTCTCTCATGCAACAAAAATTGAGCACTTTATTATAGATTTTTTGGAATATATCAGTGAACAAAAATAGGCAATCATTCATGCCTTAATGAGGTTAAATTTTAGAAAGGAAGATATTTCTACAATAAATGTAAACAAATCTATGTTAGAAAAAACATAGAAAGAGAAAAAATATAGTAGGGTAAGTAGGAGGGGGGTTGGGTATACAGGTTGCGGTATTAATAGGGTGGTCAGTACAGACCTCTGTTTGAAGGTGAGATTTAAACAAAGACTTGGAAGGCAGTGAGGAAGTAGCCAAATAAATATCTGGGACAAGGGGTTTCTAGGCAAGGGCATAACTAAGTCAGTAATTTTCAAACTGTGGTCCGTGGAACAACATTACCTGGAAACTTGGTAGAACTACAAGTTCTACCCTACTCTGTGTCCTACCCCAGATCCTTCCTGTTGCTTCTTATGCATGCTGAAGTTTGAGAATCACTGTACTAGAGTAATAGGCCTGAGGCACAAGGGTGCCAGGCATATTTGAGGATTAACAAGGACTATACTGTAAGAGAGTGAGAGGGATGAGTAACGAGAGAAAGGTTGGAGTTGGCAAACTGGGACAGATCATACAGAGCCTTGTTAGAACTTTGGCTTTATTACTGAGTGAAATGAAAAGCTATTGTAGGGTTTTTAGTAAAGGATTGACATAATCTGTTTTATATTTTTTTAAAAATTGCTTTAGGTGCAGTGTTGAGATAATCTGTATGGGATAGACATCTCTCTTGCATTCAGTGATGTTTTTCTCTTTATCCGTTAAAGTTCTTGGTTTCTGTGATAACCTACAGATCTGGATTTTTCCTTCAACTTTGTGATTTTCCACTTGCATCTTTTTAAAAAATTAATTATGTTTGTAACTTAAATGTTACTGTCCTCAGTGTTCCATTCTCTTGCAGTGTTCTCATTATTACGATTTTAACTACTGTGTATATATGGACGATTCTATTCCCAAATCAGTTTAGAATGTCAGTTAATAATTTTTAAAACACTACACAACTGCACAAGCCCAATTTTCATTTTGGGGATTTTGAGTAAGAATTGAAATAATTTTATTAAAGAGTCCTATGACATTGGTAGAACAATGCCTAAACTCTGTGTGTAGTCATTGAAACAGAAATCTGCATTAGTAATCTTTGCATAAAGCCAGATTTATTATCTGAAATTCATAGGCTCATGTTTGTTTTTTTGGTAACATTGTGCTCATAATGGAACTGTCAGGTTAATGGATACTTGCCTCTATTCTGCCTTCAAGGGAGATGCTGCTACCTTTTATAGTCAAAAGAGATCCTTGTCAACTAATAGGTCTGTAATGACCTAATGAAGTTCATAGGTTTCTTATGTAGTAGAAAATTTTAATGTTTTCTATGTTTATTATTGGAAGGCTGTTTGTGTCTGTTTTTCCCCCCGGTAAATCTTTAATACTTACTACTATTCTGGTATTCTTTGAAGTACATTCAGTTCTGTTATAATGTGACATAGGTATTCCTAAAAATCACCATACTGCAAAAACACACAAGAAAAATCACTGGGCTTAAACACAAACAAACCAAAAAACACACAAGACTTATGGGGAAAGTGGTTAGGGCATAACCGTCAAAAACCTTGTCAGTGGCACATAAAAAAAGACAGGAGCCTAATAAAAATGGTAATGCAGTTTTATATATGTTAAATGTATTTTAAAAATAAATACTACAGTAAATGTCATTTTTCCCTTGAAAAAGACCTAAAGTGTTCTTGTGGAACTGGAACAGTTGCAGCTGATGAGTTATTATGAAGTGATGAAAGCGGGATTATCTGAAATCAGCTAGTAAATTGTAACAGATATGGATGGGTGTTGCTCATAATATACACAGTGACCTGAAGACATTGAAAGAGTTGGAAGTGTGTGCATTTTGTGTATTCTTACATGGCTCAGTTCACCTACGTGAAGTTTTTGCACTCTCCTAGCATTTTTCAGGGGTGAAATAGCACATGAACAACATGGGATTTGTTATGCTTAAATTGTTCCCTAATTATCACATTGCAATAAATTTACATTTTGAAAACAAAGCATTGTAGCAGAACTGACTTTCCTCAGAATTCAGTGATTGCTTTCTTTTTACTTCTAGAGAGCTGGATTAATTTCTCCATTCTTTTTTTTCTTTATAAATTTATTTTTTATTATCAAACCAAAGCAACATAAAAACATGAACATTCTTAACATACAAACATTCCCGTATGGTGTACTGGTGTACAATCAGTGGCTCATGATATCATCACATAGTAGTATATACAACACCATAATCATTTTTTAAGTCATTTGCATCACTCCAGAAAAAGAAAGAAAAAGAAAAAACTCATACATACCATACTAGCCCCTTCCTCTCATTGACCACTAGTATTTCCATCTACTCAATATTTTTAAACTTTGTTCCCCTATATTTTTCTATATCTCTTACCGTTCCCTTTCATTGTTCACTGGTATTTCAATCTACTCAATTTATTTTAACATTTGTTCCCCCTATTATTTATTTTTAATCCATGTTATTTACTAATCTATCAATATCGTAGCTTGAGGGAGCATTAGACACAAGGTTTTCACAATTGCATAGTCACATTATGAAAGCTATATCATACATTCACCTTCAAGAAACATGGCTACTGGAACACAGCTCTGCAGTTTCAGGCACTTCCCTCTGGCCTCTCTAATACACCTTAAACTTAAAAGGGAGTACCTTTAGAATGCGTAAGAATCACCTCCAGGATAACCTCTTGACTCTGAAATCTCTCAGCCACTGACACTTTATTTTGTCTCATTTCTCTATTCTTTGAACAAGTTTTCTAGTCTTTCACCTGTAGGACTGCTTGAGCAGTCAAATTCGGATGTTTGTAACATTGACAGATGTGGTATTGTGGATATAACACTAGGCTTGGAGTTTATACCTGATTTAAATCCTAAGCTTTGCAACTTCATTTGTGTCATCTTGAGTTATGATTCTCTGAGTCTTTATCTGTCTCAACTATAAAAATATCTAATCTAATACTGTTATAAATGTACTATAACTTTATGGTTTGTAAAGCTCTTGTAGATTAGTTAATAGTTAAATGTAAGATTTTTATACACTACTTCATCAGAAGTTTGTAGAATTCTGGTAAAATGTGATATGTGTGGATACACTTAATTTTCTTGATATTTAAACACCTCTATTGAAGCTCTGTACGTAGAGGACCCTAAATTTCTAATACATTTTCTAAACCTTGAATTCATTTCAACTTTAGAAGAGACTGAATTAATCAGGATTTTAATCTGTTGCAGCAGATTATTTAGTAATGAAAGTTTTTCTTTCTGTCTACTTTATAAATTCTGTTCTTTTTGGAAATAATTATTTTTAGTTCAGAAGTCATTTTATTAAAGTGTAGTTTCTTTTTTTTCTTTTGCATGGGCAGGCTCTGGGAATCAAACCTGAGTCTGGCATGGCAGGCGAAAACTCTGCCACTGAGCCACCATTGCCTGCCAAGTGTAGTTTCTTTTTATTTAATATTTTGCCTCAACTTTTAGAAATAAGGCTGCTATGAGGAGAAGTTTGGTCAGATTTTTATTTCCTCAAACAATGCTTTTTCCTAGTGGTTGAGAGGTTGAGAAAATGGGAGACTTTAGTGAGACCCTTTAAAATAAGTACTAGTGTATATTTTATAGCATTGTTTTATTTAAGATTGATTGTGGCTGTCTTTTAGAGTATTCAAAAGATGCTATTTTATTTTAAAGGATTAGAAGATAAAGAACAAAATTTAACAAGAAGAATTAGTACCTCAGATATTCTATCTGAAAAGGTAAGATACTGCTTTGTGGGAATGGATCTCTCTATAAGACTGATTCTTGTGCTGCTTTACTCTATTCTTTTAAAAGGGAAACTTTTTCTTGCTTTCCACCCATTTGGGCATAAGCCTTAGCAAGCAAATCTGCAGAGTTATCTTGGAGTCTCTTTCTAGCGGGTTCTACAAATTATATTTAAGGAAAATATGTGTATGTGTGATCTTTTTTGTTGTTTTTCATTTTGTCCCAGAGATGTCCTTTTCTTAATTTTTGGTGATTATCCTATATGGATAATCACCTTTGGTATTAGAAAGACCTTGACCTGGTATTTTAGTTCTTCACTTAATAAGCTGAGTGACTTTATATAAGCTATTTAGCCTTTGCTTGCCTCTGTTTACTCTTCTACAAAATGAGTATAATATCTGTTCTCTGGGTTATTGTGGGGTTTGTGTAGAATGACATACAGAAGCATCAAGCAAAGTATCGGGCATGTGACAGACCCAGTAACCTAAACCTCCTCTTTGTTGAATTAGATATCTCGAATATTTGTAATTTCTTTGGTTGAGATTTTTTAGTTTTTACTAGTAAATGGAAATGTTCCAAAGAGCTTTAGGAAAAAGTTGGTCTGGGATTTAGGAGTGATAATCCATCAGACATAAATCTATGTATCATTTTTAAAAAACATCTTCATAGTAAAAACCTTTGTTAAGTAAGTTGACATTATGTTTTGCAGATGAGGTATGATTCATTTGAGAAGATGAAGTGACTTGCCTAAAGTCACATAGAAATTAAGCATGTCAGAGCAAGCTTGTTGAATGAGGTTTTCTGATTTAGTTTGCTCTTGTTCAAGTAGCACATAGTTGTGGGACAGAATCACTGGGGTTTTATGTGTGTGTGTGGTTTTTTTTTTTCCATCTAAAAAGCAGTTGTAAAAAGTAATCAAAGATTTTTAAGTCTCACTGGAACAGTAATAATAGCTTTATTTTATTAAACTCTATATCAACACTGTCAAATTGAATTTTCTATGATGATGGAAATGCTTTATCTGTACGCTCCAAAATGGTAGTCATTAGCCTCAGGTGGCTATTAAACATGCGAAAGGTGGGTAGTGTGACTGAGGAACTAAGTTTTTAATTTTAGTTAATTTAAATTAAAATAACCACGTGACTTGCAGCTACTATATTGGACAGCACAGCTTTAGAATCACAGTCACAAGCATTAAGATTTGATATGTTCAAGTGACTTAGATTAAAAAAGAATCATGATGATTGTAAAACTCATTGTTTACACATATTTCCCAACAGTGGAAAGGGTTTTCTGGTTTGGGTAATCTGAAGTAGTGAGGTGTGTATTGGTAGTTCAAGGGATTTATACTAGTTCATACTAAGGTGAAAACCAGTAGGTAGGAGCCACTATTTTGTGCCTAAGAATGCAAATAATTTATAAGATTTTAGAAGAAATAATTATAGTTCACCTATTAAAAAATTATTAGAGAAGTGAACTTAAACCTTTTAGAGTCTTTTGACTCTCCCCATCCCCAACTCCTGTATACACACACACATACATACAAACAGAGAGAGAGAGGGAAAGAAACATAGTACTGTTTTGCATTTACTTCAGGGGTAGAAAGACTAAGAGATCTTCCTTCTTTCTTCCTTCCCCCTGCTCCTGCCCCCCATCCAATTCATGGACTCCAATTTAGCAACTCTGCTTAGGTAGCCTGACATTTCATTGTTATACTTCAGCTAAAAAATGGAGAATAGATTAATTTAAAAAAACAAACAAACAGGTAGAATGAAAAAATTCAGGTTTATTCCATTTGAAGACAGTTTTCAAAACATCTTCTTTTGTCTTACCTTCTTGGTTTAGCTTCTCTGAAGAAAAGTCTTTTGGTGTTCAAAATATTTTAAATATTCAGATAATTATCTGTAGCTCTGAAACACATAATGTTTAAAAATTCAACAGTAGCTTAAATAATTAAAAGTATATAGAAAAAGACGTTTTTTGAACTTGTCTTGACATTTGATGTACCTGTTCTGTTTTCTTGTGAGAAATTGCATGATTATGGAACTTAACCATTTCACTAAGGGAAATAATTTTGTGAGTTTATCTTTATCTTTCCTTTATCCATCTTGCTGTAGTTTTCAGCTGTAATTATACATGTTTCTGATAATACAGCCAGTTAGTATCATTATAAATTCCCATCAAAAGATGTGACATCAGACCTGTAGAAAGATGTAATAGGAATCTATTCATCTGTACTTTTAGCCTTCCCAACAAATGAAAATTTCCAGCTGTCGGCATTAGCAACAATTTTGGCTAAAGACTAGCAACAGTGATGATGGTATATAAGTGAACTACAAGAAGCCTTAATTCTTTCCTTCATTCTTCATTCCTTACCTCTTCTGGGTTCTTGATTTCTATTCCCATTCACTGCCTTCAGATTTTTTCCTCTTTTTATTTAGGGAGACAGTTAAATGCTAAACTCTAACCCTTAACCTTCCTTTTCTGCATTATCCTGTTTCATCAGTTGAACTCTGTCTGCTTCCTATTCTATATATATACACACACACACACTCCACAGGTTAATCATCCCTGTGTATTATAGGGACTAAATTAGGTATGTTAGACCAAGGTAAGTAATTGAGTTTCCTTCTTTTGTTTCTGTTTGTCTTCTAAATATTTGCTTTAAAATTAACTTTAAATTCTGATCTTATAAAAAAGCTCATAATTTGGTAAACTGTCTAAGGTCAACTAATGGAATTTTTAAAATGCAACTGTTTCTTTTTTCTTGAAGAAACTTGGTGAAGATGAAGAGGAGCTATCTGAATTGCAACTTCGTCTTTTGGCCCTTCAGTCAGCTAGTAAAAAATGGCAACAAAAAGAACAGCAGGTGATGAAAGAAAGCAAAGAAAAATTGACCAAGACGAAAACCGTACAGCAAAAAGTTAAAACCAATACAAAAACACATTCGGCCAAAAAAGTTAGCACTACAGGTGATCATTTCTGTTAAATTCTTTTCTTTGAAATCATGTATCAGTGTATTTTCTAGATCCCAATTCAGCAAGTGTTGAGTCTGGGGAGTTAGAGGGCCCTGAAATGGAGGGCAATACTGATTAAACAGAACTGAGGCTTTCATGCATTAAGGAGTAATGGTGAAGAAAGTGATCTTTTAAGTTCTTACTTCTTTTATTCCCTAGAATGTTCTAACTTTATAATAGATACTGATAATTCTGTATCTTTCATTTAAAGCTAAACAGGCATTGAGGAAGCAACAAACAAAGGCATGGAAGAAACTTCAGCAACAAAAAGAACAGGAAAGACAGAAAGAAGAGGATCAGAGGAAACAAGCTGAAGAAGAAGAGAGAAGGAAAAGAGAGGAAGAAATCAGAAAAATTCGAGATCTCTCAAATCAGGAAGAGCAATATAATCGATTCATGAAATTGGTTGGTGGCAAGAGGAGATCAAGAAGTAAAGTAAGGAATACAAAATAGATTTACCCAAATCAGCAGCATATGTTAAATATAAAATCATCTATCTTTCCTTCTGGTTTAATATGTGATGATAAAAACTGAGACAGTATAATCTAGGAATGCCTAGAGTATACCATGACAGTGACTAAATATACAAATTAAAAAATGTTTTTGAATGAGGAAGAAAAAATATAAAATCAAAACATTTCTCACATTTAAGTTCTTACAGTCTTACAGCCAACCATGAAAAACTATAAATATATCTTGTGTTTGGTAGAGCTTATTATATAACTCTGGTTGGGGAGGGGAGGTGGGAATATGAGCCTTTTTTTTTTTTTCTTAATCAGAAGTTGTGGGTTTACAGAAAAATCATGCATAAAATGTGGGTTCTTATATACCACCCTATTATTAACACCTTGCATTGGTGTGGTACCTTGGAACAATTGCTAAAAGCACATTTTTATAATTGTACTATTAACTATAGTCCATGGTTTAAGTTAGGGTTCATTGTTTCTGTTGTATAGTTCCATGGATTTTTTTTTTTTTTCATTTTTATTCTGGCAACATTTATACAACCTAAAATTTCCTCTTTAAACCACATTCAAATATATAATTCAGTGCTGTTAATTATGTTCACAATGTTGTGCTACCATCACCATCCATTATCAAAACTTTTCCATCATCCCAATTAGAAACTGTACATTTTAAGCCTTAACTCTCCATTCCCTACCCCCACCCCACCCCATTGTAACCTATACACTAATTCTGTTTCTGTGAGTTTGCTTATTCTAATTATCTCTTATCAGTGAGATCATACAATATTTATCCTTTTGTGTCTAGCTTATTTCATACAGCATGATGTCTTAAAGGTTCATTCATGTTGTCATATGTATCAGAACTTCATTCTTTTTTAGGGCTAAATAACATTCCTTTCTGTGTATAAACCACATTTTGTTTATCTACTTTGGGTTGCTTCTATTTTTGGATAGTTGTGATTAATACCACTGTTTTAGCTTTTTCATCATGTCTTATTTATAAGAAAGTAGAATTACTTACTTGTAGTGAGGACCTATTCCAAAGATGGCTCTTCCCAAAGTGCTGTGGCAGAATTTCATTAGTTTTTTGTCATTTAGTAATGCAGAATTAAGTGTCATGATTAATTGATATGGGCTGTTTTAAAGGATGTTAAATCATCATTTAGTAGTAGCATTAATGTGTGATAACTAAATTTAGTTATCAATTTGTTGAGCACTTACTATACATAGGTTACTGATAATAACTGTAAATGTATTTTCTTAATTGTGAAGTTTACTGTGGATTTAGTGTTACTATTTCTAATAGAGTTTTCAGAAATTAAAACTTCAGAATAATAAACTTGTGAATGAACTAAAGAAGAATAAAGAGAGATTCAAGAATAAGCTCTTTAGTTGAAAGGAGTCAGGAGTTAGGCATGTTTAAATAAGGAATATAATAAATATGCTTAGAACTTTGAAAAACATATTGGTTCAATCTAGAGACAATTATTTTGTTATTTGCTCATTACCTTTATCTTCATCTGGAGAGTTGTTAGTTTGTTTTAAAATTAGAGCAGTAGTAGGTTTACAGATACAGGCAAAAATTGCAAAGTCCCCATTTACCTCCCCCCACCCCCACCCCAACCACACAGTTTTTCCTGTTAACATTTTACATTAGTGTGATACCTTTGTTACAGTTCATGAAACAATATTATTATAATTATGCTGTTAACTTTAGTGCACTGTTTACACTGCATTATACAGTTCTGTGGGGGTTTGTGTGTGCACATGTGTGATAACTTATCAACCTAAAATTTACCTTTTTTTTCCTTTTCAAATATACGATTAAATATTAATTACATGTATAATGTTGTGTCTCCATCCCGGTCATCCATTGCCAAAACTTTTCTATTCACTCAAACAGAAACATACCAATTTAACATTAACTCCCCATTCTCATCCCCTGTTTGACCCCTGGTAACTTGCATTCTAGTTCTGATTTCATGAATATGCTTATTCTGGTTATTTCATATAAATGAGATCATACAGTATTTGTACCTTTGTGTCTGGCTTATTTCACTCAACATGATGCCTTCAGGGTTCATCCCTGTTGTAACATTTATCATAACTTATTTTTTTGGGGTCAGATTACCCCATTGTGTATATATACCATATTTTGTTTGTCTGTTGATGGGCAATTTGGGTTACTTCCCTTTTTTTTTTTTGGCAATTGTGGGTAATGCCACTATGAACGTTGGTGTGCAGCTGTCTTCCATTTCTTTTGGGAATATACCTAGAAGTGAGATTTTCAGGTGATATGGTAATCCTATACTTAAACTTTCTCAGGAATTACATACTGTTTTCCACCGTGGCTGCACCATTTTGTCTTCCAACAATGTACAAGTGTTCCTGTTTCTCCACATCTCTCTAGCATTTATTTTTTTTGTAAGTAGTAGTCATTCCAGTGGGTATGAGATGGTATCTCATTGTGTTTTTGATTTGTATTTCTCTGATAGCTATGGCTGATATCTCTTCATGTGCTTATTAGCACATGTATATCTTTGTATATCTTCTTTGGAGAAATATTTATTCATGTCTTTTTTTAAATAGGTCGTATGTCTTTTGTTGAGTTGTATGGATTCAGAATTTCTATTATTCAGCTATCATTGATTATTCATAATTAGGTGTTATTTGATTCTTTAAAAAGTTTTCTAAATATAGTCTTGATGAAATAAAACTTGGCCTTATTTTGCTGGTTCATAACCATTCAAAAGCTGTTTCATCTTACTTTATAGAAGAATAGCTAATTAATTATTTAGTCAGTTCTGCTAACTGTCGGGGATTTCACCAGTACATATAGTACTTGCTAGGTTCCATCTTCTATCTATTTTATGAATTTATGCATTCATAAATTGCCAGTCACAGCATCCTTGTCATTAAATTAAATTTCCTAAATCAGATGTGATAGCAAATATAAGTATTCCACCATTATTTATGGTAAATATTCCCTAGAAGATAGCGATCAGTTGTTTTGTAATTTCTAGCTTTGGAATAGCCTACGACAGAAAATGCTTTGAAACTAAAATACCTTGTTGTATATTTAGTCTTCAGATCCTGATCTGAGACGATCCTTAGATAAACAACCTACTGATAGTGGAGGAAGCATTTATCAGTATGATAACTATGAGGAAGTTGCTATGGATACAGATAGTGAAACCAATTCTCCAGGTAAGAGCCAAACCTTGAAACATTTGTGTATGTACAAATATTGAATAAGTAATGATCATTGAGCTACCAAAAATCTTGTAAAGAAGTGTGTAATAAAAGTAAGATTTGGAGTTGGATTGTACAGATGTAGACATTATTTGGTGTTGTAAGTTCTTAGGGAACAAATCTCAAATGTGTAATAATGTCCTTTATTTCCAAGAGTTTAAAAATAAATTCATTTTTAAAAAAGCACTGCTTATACTCACTGTTAACGATTTGATCTAAAAAGTGAAGATTGTAGAAAAGATGAAAACACTGCTCTTAAAAAAACAAACAAAAATTTTAATTTCTTAAGTATCTTTTATATCCAAGATACTATCTTGCTTTTATGCTTACTCCCTCCTTCCAGTGATGATTCTTTGTAGGAATTTAAGGATGGAAAGTGTTACTAGTGGCATCTGGAAAAGCCGATCAAACCTAATCAGGGCTGCATTTCAATTACATTTTATAGATCCAGGATCTTTCTCTATTTTTGAGGGCCAAAACTTGGTTTTGTTGATGTCTAAGGGTGATTGGCTGTGAGAGATGTATTTTCACATTAGTTAAAACACATAAAATTGAGGCAGATAAAATAATGCAGCTGACAGTCCAGGAACTGGAATACTTGACAGACCACATGATCAGTGTATGTATTAGGATTCTCAAGAGAAACAAAACCAACAGGAGATATCTGTAAATATGAGATTTATAAAGGTATCTCAAACAACCATGGGAATGGAAGAGTCCAAAATCCATAGGGCAGGCTGTGAAGCTGGCAGCTCCAATGAAGTGTCTCGACAAACTGCACAGGAGAAGCTTGCTGGCTTAAGAAATGGTGAAAAAGTCTCTCTTCTTCCTTAATAGTCCTCAGCTTATTAGATTATCTTGTTTGTGGGGGGACTTACCCTTGGTTGTAGATGTAATCAACCACAGCTGCCATCAGCTGACTATTGATTTAATAAACTAGCCTTCTGGTTTATTAACCAGCCATGAAATATTCTAGCAGCAACTGTCAGGAAAATGCTTGCCTGACACATCACCTGGCCGAGTCCACTCCTTGTCAACTTGGCAGCTATACATATCACCTTAAAACATGCTTAATTGTCAGATAGAACATAACAACAGACTTAACAATTTTCAGCTTAACAATATTCAGCTTCCTGCGTAAGACTGGAAATATACTACATTTCTCCAAAATAGGGTGGAAGTCCTTAAATAACATTCACTCTTAATCTTCATATCCTATAACTTAAATACTGTAATTTGAACAGTACAACTTATGTCATATGATAGGAGGAAAACAATTTATTTGCTTATATACAAATGCAAACATATTCATAACAAAACCGAGAGGAAATATTCTACCATCACAGTCCTCATTTCGGTAACTGGTCACGTGGTTGTAGTGCATATTTATCATTACCTTCTTCTATTACCTATTCCATGTTCCCAAGCACTTCAACTGGCCCTGGTTCTTTACCAGATGGGGTTACCCAGACCTTCATTCCTGAAGTTTGTGTACCTTTGGTAGTCCTGCCTGTATTGGTTTATTGCAGTTTTCCATTGACTTTTATCACAAGGCATAGTAGTAATAAGAGATACTCTAGGGGATCTCCTGTGTTCCAGGAAAACTCTTCTTTATGTCCATTGTGTAGTTGCAGTCCTATTTCCTCTTGATAGTCAGGATCAATCATCCCAGACATCCCCTTTTGTGCCTGTTGATTCAGTGGCATGAAAAGCTCCAAGTGATCAGGTGACAGTCTTAACTGTCAGTTCATTGGAATCATTGTTGTGTCTCCTGGTAGGAGTACCCCTCCTTTTGGAATTAAGACCTGTAGAACAGCAGAGCTTAAGGCTTCAGGGACAGGAAGCAGTGCTTCAGTTTATACAGATCCCATAGTACTCTTGCTGGTTTTCTATGCAGTATGCAGGGATCATAACCATCAGTCACTAGGATTTTCCACATACCCTTTCTTGATAACTTGACCTCAGTTCTGGCTATTTCTGAAATGGCTGACTGCTTCCATGTTTGCTTGAATCCTCATGTGGGGCCCTGTTCACTAGAATCTCACCTTCTGGAAGCCAGGAATTTTCTAGACCATCAATTTCTGTTTTCTTTGGACCCAAGAGTTCAGTTCTCAATTTTCCTCTTTCCTCTTGCATCTTACTATAAGTTGCAAGTAGCAGCCAGGCTGTATTTTCCACATTTAGTTTGGAAATTTCTTCTCCTGAATATCCAAGTTAATTTCTCTCAAATTCTGCCTTCCATCCACAAAGAACACTTTCCTTACAGTTTGGAACAACACGTTCATCATTTCTGTCTACAGCCTCATCAGAGGTATCCTTAGAGTCCATATTTCTACGAACAGTCTTTTCAAAGCATTCTAGGCCTTTTCTGTGAAGCTCCTCACAACTTTTCCAGAATCTTCCCTATATCCATTTAAAAAGCTGTTCCAACATGTTTGGTATTTGCAAACCACAGCACTCCACTTTTCTGGTATAGTTTGTAAGCTATCAGAATGTAGTATACTAGAAACAGGAATGGCTTTTAAAGGGGGGACTTAAAAGTTGCAAGTTTATAATTACGAGCCCATAAAAATGTCCAAATTAAGGCATCCGGGGAGAGATATGTTAATTCAAGGAAGGCTGATGGTTCTACAGCACCTCTGTCAACTGGGAAGGTACATGGCTGGCATCTGCTGGTCCCTTGCCTCTGGGCTCTGCTGCTTTCAGCCTATATTCCTGTGGGGGTTTCTCACTTTGATTCTCTGAGGCTGGCTTTCATCTCTTGGCTCCCCTTGGCTCTCTCTCCAGGTTCTGGCTTGCTTAACATCTCTTAGTGACATTTGCTGGGCCCCAAGAATATCCACACATCTATGTCAGCTGTGTTCTGAAGTTTGTGTGAGCTCTCTCTCTGTCAGCTCTGAGGCTTCTGTCGTTTCAGTCTCTCTCCAAAATCTTACCTCTTTTCAAGGATTCCAGTAAACTAATCAAGACACAGTCTGAACAGTTACATTTCTACCTAATCAAAAGGTCACACCCACAATTGGGCATGCCACAACTCCATGGAGATAATATAATAAAAAATTTCTGCCCTGCAGTATTGGATTAGGATGAAAAGAAACAGCTGCCCCCACAAGATTGAATCAAAATTAAAACATGGTTTTTCTGGGGTACGTAATACTTTCAAAATTGCACAGTGTATTTTTCCCCTTGATCATACTTTGACATCAAGCCAAAACTAGAATCATGCTTTTATATGTCTTAGATTAGGAGACAAAACAAAGACATATAGTTTGAGTTGTTTTTACCAAGTTCTCATTTTCAGATTGATATTTTAGGCTTGTGATTGAAAATCTTCCATTACGTTTTTATTTCATAGTTTACCTTTCTTTGGTCAATCTTGGAGATGGTTCATTGTAGTTCCCAAGAATTGACAGTATTAATACTCTGCATTTCTATAAAATAATTTTATGATCTGTATTTTTAAAATATATGGAGAATGTACTCTCCCCCCTGGCTCGATCAGATTTTAACCTTTTGTCATATTCACTACCAATCTTTATATTTTTTAAGAGGTAAAATGTTCTAATGGTCTGTAAATATTCAGATGATCTCATTTGGACCTCATTTACCCCATATAAATCATTTGGATAATATCCTCATTGACTTACGAAACAACTGAATAAAGAAGAAGCAGTACCTGTTGCCTCAGATTATATTGTTAGTGAGTATCCAGGGTACAGTTTGCATTTGCCATATTTCACTGAGCCTAAGAAACCATTGAAAGTAAAGAGCACATTTATTGTTTTCTGTTGACAAACAAGAAAAATACCAACAATTTAAGAGATAAATCGATTGTAACTATTTCAGTTACAGTATAAGTTAAATGTGAAAAAATGTGTACCTTGTTAATGAAATACAGTAGGTAGTTCTCTTTACTCCAAGTCCTATTTGCCTTCTACATTATTTATACAGTCAGTTTCCTCACTTTGTTCTACTTGAAGGGAAGAACGTAGTAGAGTAGGTCACCATTTTATTTCAGTTAGTACATCAGGCAAGATCCTGTGGAATTTTTTGTTTTATTATTATTCAAAAGTATTTGTAGCCTTTCCTGCTTGATGCTCTGCTAAAATCCTTAGGTGAAAAGGGAAACAAAGTGCAGTGTTTTGAGGGACTGAATGTCGGTGTAAGTGGATGGCTGACTTTTTTGATGATAAAAGGGCAAGATGAATGTAGTCTCATGGAAGGTGAAGGTTTTTATCAGATATTTAAAATTTTAATATACGTTCTACATGTATTTGTATTTCTTTGAATATACTAAAACATTTCATTTATTTTTATTGGAGTATTTCTTTTATTGAACTCTTAAAAAATTATTTTTACAGCTCCTTCGCCGGTACAGCCACCGTTCTTCTCTGAATGTTCATTGGGGTATTTTTCTCCAGCACCATCTATTTCTTTGCCTCCACCACCTCAGGTTTCTGTAAGTTAGAGTTGATATGACTTTTAAGAAAGTTCTTTTGTTATGTTGTGTCTTTTCTAATTTGATTTGAAAAGCTAACATGTAATTAATTACTTGTTAGGATTAAAGAGGGCTTAAAAAATCAAAATTGCTAGCGAAAACTAATAGCTATGAAATTGAATGAGCAGTAGATTATCTAATGGCAAACCAGTCATTTGGTAGATCTTTCATAGCTAGTTATGTTTTTTTTTCACATTGGCAGGCTCTGGGAATCGAACCCGGGTCTCTGCCATGGCAGGCAAGAACTCTGCCTGCTGAGCCACCATGGCCTGCCCTCATAGTTAGTTTTTTTTTTTTTTTTTTTAATTTGCATATGGGCAGGAGGCACCAGGGATCGAACTCCAGACCTCCAGCACGGCAGGTCGGAGCTCTGCCTGCTGAGCCACGGCAGCCGCCCTCATAGTTAGTTTTTAATCTCATGTTGGTTATTGTTCAATACCAGTATGTTTTCTTCTTTCTCTTTGCTTCTCAGCTAATAGCTACTTTCAGAAAATTTTTCCCTAAACAGAGTAAGGAATTATCTAATGGTTTTGATTATTTCTCTCTTGGAATTGAGATTTAAGTGTAGTAGGATGCTTCCAAAATTAATCTCTCTTTTGTCCTCTTTTGAGGAATACTCAGCTATTTTTAACTTGAAAGTCCAACAAAAGCAAAGCATTACTTACAGCATTTCCCTTTTAAAAGAACTGCCAATCCCCTGTTAAAAGAAAAACAAAAAAGGAAACAGGGAAAAATCACAAAGTGTTCTGAAGGTGTTTTGAGGTTCAGAGGACCTAGAGATCAAACTCTCTCAGTAGGTAAGAGGGAATCTTGCCATATCAGAGTTCCTAGGTAGAAATCTGTTGTCTTTCTAGGATGCTTATGGTGAGGGGAATCTTAGAGCAGAAAGAGAAACAACTTGTTTTTCCTGTCTTCCTTTAAGTGTTTTCTTTTGGGAAATGGGGAATGAATGCCAAGTGAAATACCAAAAAATCTTGAAGTAAAACATGTCAAAACTTAAGATTTGTGTTAGTTTTTTTTATTGATACTTTTTAATAAACCATTTTACAAAGTTTCAAATGATTAGTGATGGTTCTTTTTCAGACTTAATTCTTAAAATACTCTGGACTATTCCCATTGTCCCTTTGGTTCCTGAATTTTGTTTTTTCACTCGTAAATAAGTTTCCAGTATCTCTGTTTTTAGGTAGTTATAGAGGGAAAGACCTGTACAACTTGATTTCTGTATCTTCTATCTAGAATGCTGAATAAAACTGAAGCAGAATTGTTTATATAATTTCCTTGAAGTTTATAAATTAAAGGTTTCAAATAGTTTTTTTTTTAAGTATAAAAATAATATATCTTCATGGCTGAAGATCAAATTCTGGGTTAGTGTTGAGATTTACAGTGTGTACTTAGTTCACCTATACTTACAGCTACCATAATAACCTAACATTTATGTTTTCTTATTTAATATTGCTCCATGGATAATTTATTGGAGTTGATAATTTTTTTATTCTAGTCTGTGCCACCTTTGAACCAGCCTTTTGTGGAAGGCTTGTGTGTTTCTCTTGAGCCTCTACCTCCTCTACCACCTTTACCACCTCTCCCACCTGAAGACCCAGAACAGCCTCCAAAACCACCTTTTGCAGACGAAGAAGAAGAGGAAGAAATGCTGCTTCGAGAAGAGCTCCTTAAATCTCTAGCAAATAAAAGAGCTTTTAAGCCAGAGGTAATTTAGGTACCTGAGCCTCTAGGTGGTGCTCTTAAACTTAATTTCATAAGGGTAGCCATATTTTTTACTGTTTATTTGGGATTCATTGGGCTTTTCAGCAAAAGAGATAAATTACTAATTTGGTTAAGATTTTAAAAGGTGACAGAAATTTATTTAATGTAAAGATGTTTCCTGTTTGTCTCTCCCTTATTTAGGAAACATCAAGTAATAGTGACCCACCTTCACCTCCAGTTTTGAACAGTTCACAGCCTGTGCCAAGAAGCAATCTATCAATAGTCAGTATTAATACAGTATCTCAGCCTAGGATACAGAATCCAAAGTTTCACAGAGGACCTCGTCTTCCACGAACTGTGATCTCGGTAAAATCCAAGAAATAAGTTTAATTCCATTTCTATAACAGCTTGTGAGAAATTTGTAGGGAACTTTGCTGTCCTGTTCACTACCACCTAATTTATTTATGTATATACATTTTAGTATTTGAGTACAAATATGTATTTCTTATTATTTTTTTATTTATTAATGATGAAATGAGAGCAACCAGCTTCTTCATTTGAAAAGGGTAGAGTTTGGTGATAATGTTTTAGGAGAAACATTGTTTTCATCAGTGGTATACTTTTCTATGCTACTTCCTTGCATTTTTTTCTATAGGAATTGGTCCGTTCTGGTTCTCTGTCTTTTGTGGAGTCAGTTTTAGCAGATTGTATATTTTTGTTCGTATTTTTCCAAACAATGACTATACTGTAATGGGAGAATTTATTTATGATGTTTATTGATGTTTATGGTGGAGATTGAAATGGCTGTTTCTACCTGGTTCTCTGCTGGCTTGGAAATGACGTGAATGGGGCAAAGCCAAGTTGAAATCATGCCTCTGTTAGGAAACCAACTTTGGCCATTTACCTTCTATACATAACCACAAAAAACAAAATGTTTTGTTAATAGCTGTGTAGGATTATTTTTAAAGTTTTTTGTTGTTGCTGTAAAGGAATAAGTTAATTTAGGTAGCTACATGGTTTTTGAGGAACTTAATTACAAATGTGGTTGTACTCATATCTAGAAATACTTGAGAATATTTTTGGTTTTCGTATATGACCAATATAGGTAGATGAGGCAAATTAGTTATATAACCAGAAGGAATCATAGATTGTCTATTTGGAGCCCACTGTTTTTATATGTTGTAGTTCAAGGATGTTCAGTGACTTGTGGAAAGCCATGAAGTTAATTGTGGTAGAGCCAAGGAAGGATTAGAGATAACTTTTGTCATTGATAATAACAAATATATTATCTTTGCAGCTTCCAAAGCATAAATCAGTGGTTGTAACACTAAATGATTCAGATGATAGTGAATCTGATGGAGAAGCTTGTAAGTCAGCAAGTGGTGTTTTTGGTGGATTGGAGTCCATGATTAAAGAAGCAAGGAGAACTGCTGAGGTAAGTGTAATAATTAAAGTGAAAAGAAAGTGATTTGTCAGTAGTCATTCAAATTTATTTTTTCCTGAAAATTGAACCTGAAAGGTGTAATTTTCTTTTCCTTTGTTAGAGAAGTTATGGGTTTACGTAACAGTCAAGTGTAAAACCCAGAATTCCTATATGCACTTTGCATTAGTGTGGAAAATTTGTTAGAATTGATGATAGCACATTTTTATAATTGTACTATTTAACTATAGTTCATTTTTTAACTTAGGGTTCACTATATAGTGCAGTTTTATGGATTTTTAAAATAATTTAATACTGTTACCATATATACAATCTAATTGTATATATTTCAGTGCTCTTAATTTCCTTCACAGTGTTGCCTGCCATCACCACCATCCGTTACATTTCCATCATTCCAAATAGGAACCTTGTATATTTTAAGCCTTAATTTCCCATTCCCTTTCCCCACCCTGAACCCTGATAATATGTATCCTAGATTTTGGCTCTGTGTTTGCTTATTCTAATTATTTCAAATCAGTGAAATCATATACATCAGTGTGCAGGTAGATACCTGTTCAGTTCTTCTGGGTACAGACTAGTAGTGGGATTGCTGAGTCATGGTAGTCCTATACTTAGCTTCCTGAGGAAGTGCCAAACTGTCTTCCGTAGCAGCTGCACCATTTTACATTGCCACCAGCAGTGAATGAGTGTTCCTATTTCTCCACATCCTCTCCAGCACTTGTTATTTTCTGTTTCTTTAATAGCAGCTGTTCTCACGTGAGTGAACTATCTCATTCTTGTTTTGATTTGCGTTTCCCTGATGGCTGATGATGTGGACCATCTTTTCTTATGTTTTCTGGCCATTTGTACATCTTTGGAGAGTTTTTTTTTTTTTTACATTATAGGATATTTTTAAACTTTTTTATTGTACAGTATAACATATATATAAAGCAGAGAAGTAAAAAAGCAATAATGTTCAAAGCACTCTTCAATGAGTGGTTACAGGACAGATCCCAGAGTTTCTCATGGGCTACCATATGATCCTCTCATATTTTACCTTCTAGCTGCTCCTGAATATAGGAGGCTAGAGGGCTTAAATATTTTTATATCATCACAATCAACTTTTTTTCCTTCTTTTTTGTGAAAAATAATATATACAAAAATGCTATACATTTCAAAGCACAGCACCACACTTAGTGTAGAACATATTTCAGACTTTGACATGGGTTACAGTTTCACAATTTTAGGTTTTTACTTCTAGCTTCTCTAAAATACTGGAGACTAAAAGAGATCTATTTAATGATTCAGCATTCATATTCATCTGTTAAATCCTATCTTCTGTGTATAACTCCACCATCACCTTTGATATTCGCATACCCCTCTTTAGGGGTGTTTGAGCTATGGCAATTCTAAATTTTTCGTATTGGAAGGGTCTGTCACTAATATGCAGTAGGGAGATGGAACTATCTGATGTTCCTGAGAGGCTGGGCTAGGTTTCAGGACTTCTTTGGACTAGGGACCCATTTGGAGGTTGTAGGTTTCTGGAAAGTTACTCTAGTGCCTGGAACCTTCGTGGAATCATATATTTCCCTAGGTGTTCGTTAGGATTGGCTGTAATGGTCTTGGATGGGGGTTGGCAGATTATGATAAGTAGTAGTAAGGTCTAACTGAAGCTTGCATAAGCGCAATCTCCAGAGTAGTCTCTTGACAATATTTGAACTCTCTCTGCCACTGATACTTTATTAATTACACTTCTTTTCCCCCTTTTGGTTAGGATAAAATTATGGATCCCACTGTGCCAGGTCTGGATTCATCCCTGGGAATCATCTCCCATGTTGCCAGGGAGACTTTTACCCCTGGATGTCTTGTCCCACATAGTGGGGAGGGCAGTGATTTCACTTGCAGAGTTGGGCTTAGAGAGACTGAGGCCACATCTGAGTAACAAAAGATGTCCTCCAGAAGTAAGTCTTAGGCATGCCTATTGGTAGTCTAAGCTTCTCCGCTACCTACATAAGCTTCACAAGAGTAAGCCTCATGATCAAAGGCATGGCTTATTGATTTGGGTGTCCCTAAAATTTGATACAGTATCAGGGGATTCCCTGATGGTAAGGTTTAGTAGTTCCATATGTCTTCTGCCATCCCTCAGGGGACTTTGCCAATACTTTTTTGAATATCTTCTTAATATACTCTAGGATGTTTCCAGGCATTACAATAATCTATACAGGAATATAGGACCACTTTCTTCTTCTGTACTCCCTGTGTTTCAGTTTATTCAAATGAGCTATACAGATAGGTTGAATTAGATTATGCAGTACAGAAAATTTCAGTTCCAGATCAAATAATCTTCCATTGGTCTCAGAGTATGTGTGGTTCTAAAATATAGACATCGTGTTCCATACCCCTATGTTCTGTTGTGTTCCATACCCCTATGTTCTGAATAACTTTAACCTCAACCAGTTTGGCTTCATTCTTATCTCTAAATATCAGGTTATATATTTAAAACAGTCTTTCAGAATCCAGAAATAATAATAACCACTCTGGCATTGACGGATTTTTTATGTATATATTTCTTTATAAATTCTGAATATTAAACCATTATCAGATATGTGTTTCCAAATATTTTCTCCCATTACATATGTTATTGTTATACTTTCATGATGAAGTTCTTTAAGGCACAAAAGTTTTTAATTTTGATGAGGTCCCATTTATCTAATTTTTTTTTTTTTTGTAACTTGTGCTTTGTGTATGGTATTTATGAAGCCATTGCCACTAACACAAGGTCTTGAAGATGCTTCCTTGTTTTCTTCTAGGAGTGTAATAGTGTTGCTTCTTATATTAAGAATCCATATAGAGTTAATTCTTGTATATAGTGTGACATTAGAGTCCACTTTCATTCTTTGGCATATGGGTATGGAAAATCTAGTTTTCTCACCATTTGTTGAAGAGATTTTTCTTCCCCAGTTGAGTGATCTTTGTCACCTTACAGGAATCAGTTGGCTGTAAATTTGGGGATTGAATTCTGAACTCTCAATTAGATGCCATTTGTCTGTATGTTGTTCTTGTGCCAGTACCATGTTGTTTTGATTATTGTGGCTTTGTAATAAGTTTTAAGATACGAAGTGTGAGTCTTCTGATTGTTCTTTTTCAAGATGGCTTTGGCTATTTGGGTTCTCTTTTCCTTCCAGATTAATTTGATGATTGGCTTTTCCATTTCTGCAAAGAAGAGTTTTAGAATTTTGATTGGGATTGCACTGAATCTGTAAATTGCCATGTGTAGTATTGATGTCTTAAAGATATTTAGCCCTCCAATCCATGAGCATGGAATATCCTTCCATTTATTTCGATCTTCTTTTATTTCTTTTAGCAATGTTTTTATAGTGTTAAAAGTCCTTTACATCGTTGGTTAGATTTATTCCTAGGTATTCGAATTATTTAGCTGCTCATGTGAATGGAATTCTTTTCTTGACTTCTTCTAATTGTTCATTGCTTGTGTTCATAGAAACACTACTGATTTTTGAGTGTTGATCTTGTACCCCACCACTTTGCTGAATTTATTTATTAGCATTTGGAGCTTTGTTGTAGATTTTTCAGGATTTTCTGTATGTAGGATTATATCATCTGCAGATAGAGAAAGTTGTACTTCTTCCTTTCCAACTTGGATGCCTTTTATTTCTTTTACTTTCCTAGTTCTCTGGCAAGAACTTCAAGTACATGTTGAATAAATTGCTGACAGTGAGCATCTTGTCTCATTCTTGGTTTTAGAGAGAAAGCTTTCAGTCTTTGACCATTATTAAGTAGCATGTTAGCTGTAGGTGTTTCCTATATGCCCTTTGTCATCCATGTTGAGGAAGTTGCCTTCTATTCCTAGTGTTGTGAGTGTTTTTGTTAAGAAAGGCTACTGTATTTCGAAAAATGCCTTTTCTGCGTTAATTGAAATGATCATGAGTTTTTTTGTCCTTTAATCTGTTAACTGATTTTCTTATGTTGAACCAACCTTGCATACCAGGGGTAAATCCCACTTAATCATGGTGTATAATTATTTTAATTAGCTCTTGGATTTGGTTTGCTAGTAGTTTGTTGAGGATTTTTGCATCTATATTTGTAAGAGGTAATTTGGTCTGTAATTTTCTTGTGGTATCTTTATCAGGCTTTGGAATGAGGGTGATGTTGACCTTATAGAATGAATTAAGGAGTTGCCCTGCTCTTCAGTTTTTAGGAAGCATTTTAGCAGAATTAGAATTTAGTGTTCTTGGAATGTTTGCTAGAATTCCATCTGGCCCTGGCTTTTTTTGTTGTTGTTGGAAGGTTTTTGATTACTGATTCAGTCTCTTTCATTGGTAACTGGTTTGATGAGATCTATTTCTTCCAAAATCGATATAAATAGTCTGCATGTTTCTAAGAATTTTTCCATTTCATCAAGGTTACTTAATTTATTGGTGTACAGTATAGTATTATCTTATAATCCTTTTTATTTTAGTAGGCTCAATAGCAATGACTCCTTTTCATTTCTGATTTTAGTTGTTATATATCCTCTTTCTTTCTTTGTTAGTCTAGCTGAGGTTTGTTAGTTTCATTGATCTTTTCAAAGAACCAACTTCTGGTTTAGTTGATATTCTCTTGTTTTTTTGTTTGTTTTCTATTTCATTTATCTCTGCGCTAATGTTTATTTCCTTCCTTTTGCTCAATTTGGATTTAATTTGCTCTTCTTTTTCTAGTTCTTCCAGTTTTTGAGGTTAGATCTCTGATTTGAAGTCTTCTTTTCTAATGAAAACATTTAGAACTATAAATTTCCTCTCAGCAGTCCCCTTGCTACATCCCTTAAATTATTGTGTGCTGTGTTTTCATTTTCATTTGCCTCAGGATATTTCCTAATTTTGCATCTGATGTCCTTTTTCACCCATTGGTGGTTAAGAGTATTAATTTCCACGTATTTGTGATTTTCCAGTTCTCCCTCTGTTATTGATTTCTAGCTTCATTTCATTATAATTGCAGAATATGCATTGTATGATTTCAGTATTTTTTAAAATTTATTAAGACATTTATTTTTGATATAGTGATCAGTATATGACATGGTATATTTTTCTTCATGTTTATCCTGTTTGGTGTTCTCTGGGCATCTTGAATGATCATATTCATGTCTGTTTTGGTTTGCTAAAGCTGCCAGAATGCAATATACCAGAAACGGAATGGCTTTTAAAAGAGGAATTTATTGTATTACAAGTTTACAGTTCTAAGGCCATGAAAATGTCCAAATTAAGGCACCAATAAGAGTTTACCTTCTTGAAAATAAGAAGACTGTTGCTTCTCAAGAAAGGCTAATGCTGTCCGGAATACCTCTGTTGGCTGGGAAGGCACGTGGCTGGCCTCTGCTGGGGTCTTCGGCTTCTGAACACCTCTGTCAGCCAGGAAGGCATATGGCGATGTCTGCTAGCTTTCTGTCTGGATTTCTGGTTTCATAAGGCTTTCCTGGGGGCATTTTCCTTCTGCATCTCCAAAAATCTCTGGCTTGGTGGGCTCTTAAGCTTTTTCCAAAATGATCCCCTCTTAAGTGACCTACCTTGAATGGATGGAGACACAACTCCATGGAAAACATCTAATCAGAAGAAAACATCTAATCACATCTCCATGGAAACAACTTAATCAAATAGATCCCACCCAACAATATTGAATGAGGAATAAAGAACATGGCTTTTCTGGTTACACAACAGTTTCAGACTGGCGTCTTCTGTTAATTTTGGGAAGTTCTGTGTCATTTCTTTGAATAATTGTTCTGCCCCTTTTTTCCTTTTTCCTCCTTCTGGGATTCCTATAATGTATATATCGGTGTGCTTGATGGTGTCCCGGCAGGGTCTTAAATATAATTCTTTTTTCTTTCTGTTCCACAGCCTGACTCATTTCATCTGTCTTGTTTTGGAGGTCATTGATTCTTTCTTCTGCCAGCTCCATTATGCCTTTGAGACCATTCTGGGCATTTTTTACTTCAGTTAATGTGTTCTTCATCTCCGATAGTTCTGTCTGATTTCTTTTTTTGTATCTCTTTACTTAGATTCTCATATTGGTCATTCATTATTTTCTTTTATCCAGTAGTTACATCTCTGTATTTTCTTTCATCTACTTGAGCATTTTTAAGATAATTTTTAAAAAGGCTTTCTTCAGTATGTCCACATTCTCATGTTCTCCATTTATGTTTTCTATTTTTATCCTCCTTCGGATGGACCATCATTTCCTTTATCTTTGTCTGTCTTATACTCTTTTGCACACTGTACATTTTAGTATTTTAATATGTTAACTCTGGAATTTATTCCCTGAGATGTCTGTTTCTTGGTTTTGAAACCAGGTTGTAAGAAAGAGATTTTCTTGAGCTTCAGCCTTCCTATCAGGAAGGTTTCCCCAAGGCAAATAGCAGTTTGTAAGGTTTTCTCTATCTTCTGGGCCTCTGTCTTGTCTTAGGCTTGTGCTTGTTAGTTATTTTGTAGTTCCCCTGTTGGTTGTCCCCTCTGTTTCCCAGGAGACCACTCTTTCCCAGGTGTTTAAAGTTCACAAGCCTTTGTTTACTCTGCATTGTTCACCTATGTAGTTTCTTTTTTTTAATTAAAAAAAATTTTTTTCAAATACTAAGAAACACCAAACAAACGCAAACATTCTTAACTTTTGATCATGTGTATAGTCAGTAATTCACAATATCATCATATAGTTGCATATTCATCATCATAATCATTTCTTGAAACATTTGCATCTATTCAGAAAAAGAAATAAAAAGAAAACAGAAAAAAATTTATGCATACCATACCCCTCCCCCTCCCTTTCATTGATCACTAACATTTCAAACTAAATTTATTTTAACATTTGTTCCTCCTATATTTATTTTTATTCCATAATGTTCTACTCATCTGTTGACAAGGTAAATAAAAGGAGCATCAGACACAAGGTTTTCACAATCACACAGTCACATTGTGAAAGCTATATCATTATACAGTCACTTTCAAGAAACATGGCTACTGGAACACAGCTCTACACTTTCAGGCAGTTCCCTCCAGCCTCTCCATTACATCTTGACTAACAAGGTGATATCTACTTAATGCAAAAGAGTAACCTCCAGGATAACCTCTCAACTCTTTGAAATCTCTCAGCCATTGACGCTTTATTTTATCTCATTTCACTCTTCCTCCTTTTGGTTGAGAAAGTTTTCTCAGTCCCGTGATGCTGAGTTTCATCTCATTCTAGGATTTCTGTCCCACGTGGCCAGGAAGGTCCACACCCCTGGGAGTCATGACCCACGTAGACAGGGGGAGCGTGGTGAGTTTGCTTGTTGTGTTGGCTGGAGAGAGAGACCACATCTGAGCAACAAAAGAGGTTCTCTTGGGGGTGACTCTTAGGCCTAATTTTAAGTAGGCCTGACCTATCCTTTCTGGGGCTAAGTTTTATATGAACAAACCCCAAGACTGGGAGCTCAGCCTATAGCTTTGGTTGTCCACACTACTTGTGAGAATATCAAAAATTCAACTTGGGGAAGTTGAATCTTCCCCTTTCCTCACCATTCCCCAAAGGGGACTTTGCAAATACTTTTTTATTCACTGTTCAAATCACTCTGGGATTTATTGGGGCATCACTCTGGGCAAACCCACAAAATCTCATGTCCTACTTAAGGTTCCATGTACTTATGGTGTTCAATTAAGCTGTCTACATAAGTTATATTAGGAAATGCAGTAGTCAAAATATAAATTTCGTACCAAATAAACATTTTTTGCTTTAGTCTCACAAATAAGTTGAAATTTAAAAATATTAATTACCGTCTATTTTCAGCACCCTGCAGTAATGACATTCCTTTGTTCTTCCTCATGCAAAAACATTTTTAAAATCTGTACATTTAGTCATTATCATTATACACTCTAGGTGTTCCTAGATTATACCATCTCAGGCTTTATCGTCTTTCTTTCTGATTTCATTTGTGCCCCCAGCCCTCCTCCCTCTATCATTCTCACATGCAGCTTCATTCAGTGTTTTAACATAATTGTATTACAGTTCGGTAGTGTTGTGCTGTCCATTTCTGAGTTTTTACATTCAGTCCTGTTGTACAATCTGTATCCCTTCAGCTCTAATTACCCAATATCTTACCCTATTTCTATCTCTGATGATCTGTTACCAATGAAATTCTCCAAGTTTATTCACTAATGTCAGTTCTTATCAGTGAAACCATAGATTGTTCACCTACGTAGTT
The DNA here is from genome assembly GCA_004026745.1 of Myrmecophaga tridactyla. NCBI lineage: Eukaryota > Metazoa > Chordata > Mammalia > Pilosa > Myrmecophagidae > Myrmecophaga > Myrmecophaga tridactyla. The sequence goes on from PVIY010000181.1 coordinate 86,629, forward strand.
TCTTGCTCTCCTTTTGTTGTTTCAAGGTGGTTTTGGGATTCGGGGATTAGGGGCATGCTGATGAGGACTTTCCCAAGTCAGTCTTTCCCAGCTGAAAACAGGGCCAGGGGCCCATACACAGGGCACAGGGGTGGGGGTGATTAGGAGGGTTGTCAATAGCTTCTGCAGTGGCTCCCTGTAACTGAGCTTTCCTGGCTGCAAAATGCAGCCCTGAGGAAGCATAGCTTCCTTAACTGGCTTCCTCCATCGCCTTTGTCTGGGATGAGTTGAAACAGTAGCTGCCTTCAGAGCCAGGGCCCCAGTGATGCAAAATTGCTAATCAAAAGCCTTGATCAGCGATTGGTTGTATTCACCCATAGTCCTGGGGAAGGGAATTTTCATGTTCCTCTCTTTCACCGGTGAGGTAGCCAGTGACTGGTCCCCATGGCAGCCTCCCAAGAGAGTAGGAGGTTGATGCCGGTGGCACAGAGAGAACAATTTATCATTCTTTACCATACTTTATTAGCCTCTTCCTTCTGCTCTTCCCTGGATGCTGTACAGGTTTCTGGCCTCTGAAATTTCAAAGTAGTTGTTTTAGACAGTTCCTGCCTGCTTAATAGTTGTTCTGATGGAAGGACTGAGTTCTGGAGCTTCCATCTTTCCACAATCCTACTGGTATAATTTTGTAATGCATTGAATTGTACAGTGATTTTAAGTATTGTTAGGAGTTTTTTTTTTTTTTTTTTTTTTTGCATGGGCGGGCACCAGGAATCAAATCGAGGTCTCTGGCATGGCAGGTGAGAACTCTGCCTGCTGAGTTATGTAAAGTGAAGTGTATAGACATTTATGTGGATTTAACTAATAAATATCCCCTTTATTTGTATTTCCAATTGATCAGTCCCTTTTTCAAAATAGTAAAATTGGGTAGATAATTGTCCTCCATACGAAAGAAATTGATCATTATTTTGGAGTTGTAGTGTGTCACCAGAAAAGAGTTCTTATTAAAGTATATGATTTAGGTACAACTTATCCCTGTTTCTATCAAAACAGTTAAATAGGAATTAACTCAATGTTGGTGGTTAACAACCAGGATTATTTAAAAAAAAAAAGAAATAGAAAGTAACTATAAAGATAAATATTCAGTTATTTCTAGATACATAAATGTGTACTGGGTTGTGATGTAAAATACAAATTTTAGTGTGCATTGTTCAAAATTATTTATTTGGTTGACTTCAAATGCTTTCTAGCAAGCTTCAAAACCAAAAATACCTCCAAAATTGGAAAAAGAAAATGATCCCATGCGAACACCTGAAGCTTTGCCTGAAGAAAAGAAGATTGAATATAGGTTGTTAAAAGAAGAGATTGCCAAGTAAGTGGCTTTTTTGAAAGGTGTGTGCTCTTGTTTTGAATCAAAACTTCATTTAGTCTGTATATACAGTTTATTGGCATTGATAAATAACTGATTTTGCTTTATCCTCAGTAAAGAGTTAATGTTTTCATAATTCACACAGGAGGGGGAGCCAGATGATCATCTGTAGACTACTAACACAATGACATACTGAGCTATAAACAGCTTAGAAAAGATAAAATACCATGTCAGAGAAAGAGAACTACACTATCAGCTTTGAATGCAAATTGGTCATAAATTACTACTTTTAGTTAATATGATTAATATTTTTTACCTTATTTTACCTAACAATACAATTTTTTTTAACTTTTTATTGTACAATATATATACAAAGCAAAGAAATATAAAAGCAATAGTTTTCAAAGCACTCTTCAACATGTGGTTATAGGACAGATCCCAGAGTTTGTCATGGGCTATCATATGATCTGTAGGAAGATTTTTGATGTCTGATTGAATCTCTTTACTTGTATTTGGCTTGTTGAGATCTTCTATTTCTTCTCGAGTCAGTATAACGTGTTTGTGTGTTTCTAGGAATTTGTCCATTTCATCTAAGTTGTCTAGTTTGTTGTATAGTTGTTCATAATATCTTATTTATTTATTTATTTTTTAAATTTCTTCAGGGCCATGGTAATAACCCCACTCTCATTTCTGATTTGGTTCATTTGTGTCCTCCTTTTTTTTTTTTTCTTTTCAGCCTAGCTAGGGTCCATCAATTTTATTGATTTTCTCAAAGAACTAACTTTTGGTTTTATTGATTCTTTCTATTGTTCTTCTGTTCTCCAGTTCATTTAATTCTGCTTTAATCTTTGTTCCTTCTTGTCTTCTATTTGGGGTTAGTTAGTTAGGAGTGTTAAGTCCTTGATTTTTGCTTGTTCTTTTTTTTTATTTTTAACTTTTTTTATTGTATGGTATAGTATATATGCAAAGCAAAGAAATAAAGGAGCAATAATTTTCAAAGAATTCTTCAAAAAGTGGTTACAGGATAGATTCCAGAGTTTGTCATGGGGCTACCATATGCTCCTCTTGAATTTTTCCTTGTAGCTGCTCCAGAATATAGGAAGCTAGAGGGCTTAAAAACTTTTTTATCATCACAATTGACTTTTTTTCCCTTCTCTTTTTGTGCGAAACAGAATACATTTTTAAAGAAAACTAACTTAGTTATTTCTTCAGTGTAATGCGTCTTGATTGATCATTTTAGTCGTGAAAAACAGCGTATGATTAAATCAGATCAGCTGAAGACAAGCTCATCATCCCCAGCAAATTCCGATGTTGAAATTGATGGGATTGGAAGAATAGCAGTGGTTACTAAACAGGTTACAGATGCAGAAGCAAAACTTAAAAAACATAGGTGAGCCACATTATCTGTGTAAATACTGCATATATTTTAATTGTTTCTATATTAGAGGGACAATTTTGTGGTATATGTCGTTAATAAACACTTAACATTACTGATTCTTAATTCCACTTGGTAGAACTTTCTATCATTTTGTTGAATTATATATTTACATAAAGTAATAGGATTAATTTTTAATTAAGAATACCAGCAAAAATTGTGCCTTCAAAGGAGAGTTGTCCTTTTCACCTTTATGATTTATGCATTGCTGAAGGCCTTTGTGAAACTCTTTCTCAGCATTTTCTTTAAAATACTCTTACTTGGAAACATATTTTTATGGTTAAAATTGGACTTGATTGTTGGAAATAGTCATTACTTAATCAGGTGAATAAATTACATGCTCAAATTATGGCTTTCTTATGAAGTGCAAATGTTAAGTGATGATTATAAGCTTGTATGTTTAGTAAAATTGCTATGCTGTTCAAGAGGTTTTCAAAAATGTTTCTTTTGAGGGTACATGTAAAACTTCCCAAGATGCACATACTGAATAATAGAGTTCAATGTGCATGTATTTATATACTATAGAAACATTTAGCTCATATTGTGGATGTATTTTTTTCCACCTCAAACGCTCTGAAATTAGTTGATGAAGAACCAAGTGGTTTTAATTAACATCAACAATTCTGAACCTTGTTCTGCTAGTCCCTTTTTAGGTCGACAAATAAAATGGGAGGGTTTTGTGTGAAGATGGTGAGACTTTACCTGTCCTGTTTTAGTAACTAACTAGTTTTAAACTTCAAACCTTGATAGTGAAAAACGGTGAAAATAGTGAATTAACAATGTTGAAAAACCATAAACAGTAGTATTTAAACAATTTTGATATTGTTAAAACAAGCTCAAAAAGTTCATCTATCCATAGTAATTATTAAGTTTTGTAAAGGGGTAGAAGTTTACAGCCTCATTTCTTACATTACAGTCAGTTTGGTGCCCTTTTAGTTTTTAAAATCATGACAAAGAAAACAATGTGGAATATTTTTGTAAGACAACATAGACATATCAAGGGGATAGTGACTATGTGAGGTTTATATATACAAAAGTATGTTGTTTTTCCATTTATGAATAAGAAATTAGGTATTAAGTATTCTAAGCAAAAGAAAATACATTTTAGAAGTGTTTATAAATGTCTTCAGTCTTGAAAATTTATTTTGAACTAATTGCCATATTTCATTACATCATTTTGTATACTACTAAGAAAACATACTGCAAGTTGAATGATGATATGCAATAATGTTAAAAAACATCCTGATGTTTGAACTCTGAAAAATGTGTTTCATAGATGAATGTGTAAGTGATCATAAATTTCCAGAATTATCAATGAGTAATAGTATTATATATGTTTTAAAATAAATTGAAATACATTCATTCAAATTCCATTTCTTTTATAACTCACAACAAATGAAAACTTAAAAAAAAATTTTGTGTGTCTGTCTTTCCACCCATCCCACCCTTCCATCTTTTTAATCAAATAATCTCTGTCTTTATGATTCATTCTATCAGTAGTCGTGACTGTTGAGGTATGGCATCTTTCTAGGAAACATGCTTCATTTTTTTTAAAATGTAATTTTATTGATATATATTCACAAACCCTATAATCATCCAAAGTGTATAATCAGTTCACTATATCATCATATAGTTGTGCATTCATCACTACAATCAATTTCGAACATTTTCGTTACTCAGAAAATACATATAAGAATAAACATAAAAGTAAAAATGAAATAGAACACCCAAAATATCCCATACCTCTTAACCCCCCTGTTTATTTATCAATATTTTTCCTTTTTTTTTTTTACTCATCTGTCCAGTTAAAACGAGTGTCAGCCACAAAGTTTTCACAATCACATAGTCACACTGTAAAAGTTACGTAGTTGTACGATCATCTTCAAGAATCAAAGCTATTAGAATACAGTTCAACAGTTTCAGGTATTTCCTTCTAGCTTCTAATCCACTAAAAGCTAAAAGGATATTTATATAATGCATAAGACTAACCTCTAGAATGACCTCTCAACACTATTTGAAATTTCTTGGCCACTGAAACTTTATTTTGTTTCCTTGCTTCATTTTTTTAACCATAACATTCAGTAGTGAATCTAAATTATATCCATAATCTATGCTTTTGTCCTACTTTTACTTCTCTGTTCCAAACTTCTGTACATCAGTAAATTGTTTAGAAAATAGACTTCATTCTCCCCTTCCCTGCCTTGCTTTCGATAAAATAAGTTAGAAATTTGGGCAGTGCAATGGTGACTCAGTGTCAGAATTTTCACCTGCCATGCCAGAGACCTGAGTTCGATTCTTAGAGCCGGCCCATGCAAAAAGAACAAAAAAAAAACCTATAAAAAAATGAGTTAGAAATTTGTAAGTTTATTAAATGTGCTTGAGTATGCTTAGTAGACATTTATTTGTATGTATATTATAAATGAAGCCAAACAGCAATTTTAAGTGGTCAGTTTTCAATATGCATAGGTGTTCACATTCAGCCAACATTGAGTATTTACTGTGAGCGTTTCAAAAGTAATTCACATTATTCAGGCTTAAATTGTCTTTTTTCTTTAGAGGTCAAACCCACAATTGCTTTCATAAAATGTAACAATGTCAGTTTGAATGTCTTGGTGATTGATGAGTATAAAAATACCCAATTGCGTTATATTTCCGTGTGTGTACTATAGATATGTTTTTAAAAATGAGTACTTTCAAATTTTTTATTCTGATGTTGTCAGTCCACTAGTTTTTCTAGCATTAATAAAAAAAATTTTACTTCCAAATCAGGATTCTCTTGATGAAAGATGAATCTGTTTTAAAGAATTTAGTGCAACAGGAAGCTAAAAAGAAAGAATCTGTTCGAAATGCTGAAACAAAAATTACAAAACTTACAGAACAGCTTCAAGCAACTGAGAAGATTCTCAATGTCAACAGAATGTTTTTGAAGAAGCTTCAGGAACAAGTAATGTTCTTTTATAAAAATTAAAATACTGTCTCATGTTTACTACACATTTTCATGGGCCAATTTTTATATAAAATAAAATCTAAAGCGTGAAGCCATGAAAATATGTATACTTTTATATTGTTTTTCATTAGGACACAATATTGGGATATCTCTATTTTCAGTTCGAAGTTGCTATTTTAGGGTTTTAAGAAGAACATATTTTCTCTCCTATAATTTTTACTTATATTTTCAGAATTATCTTTATATTTTCAGATTCACAAAGTTCAACAACGTGTTACAATTAAGAAAGCTTTGACTCTAAAGTATGGAGAAGAGCTTGCTCGGGCAAAGGCAGTAGCTAGTAAAGAAATAGGAAAACGTAAACTGGAACAAGATCGCCTTGGAGTAAGTTACTGGTCCAAATATTTTATTTTTGGAAATAGAAGTTTTTTTTTTTATGATACTTTTGAGTGTGAGATATATAAAATAACTCAAACTTTACATTCAAAGGGAATAAAAATTAAAGATTTTTTTCAGATATCCAGAGTCACTTTTTTTGTTTGCTTTTTTATTTTGTCTTGACTGTTTTAGTTTTTGGTAGATCATAGATTAACCAGCAAAATTGTTGGAGATCTTTGGCAAATTATGTTCTGTTCTCCTTATTGATTCAGTTTTGCAATGCTGGCATTTTTTTGTGAGGGTATCATAGTTATCTTACCAAAAGTAGTTTATGAAATCACAATGATGTAATATAATTATATTTCTTTTTTCTTTCAGCCAAACAAAATAATGAGACTGGACAATTCTCCAATATCAAGTCCAAGGAAGCATTCTGCAGAGCTAATTGCCATGGAAAAAAGACGATTACAGAAGCTAGAATATGAGTATGCCCTTAAAATTCAGAAATTAAAAGAAGCCCGTGCCCTTAAAGCAAAGGAACAGCAAAATATTGCTCCACTTGTGGAAGAGGAGCCTGAATTTTCTTTACCTCAGCCCTCACTGCACGATCTGACCCAAGATAAATTAACCCTGGACACCGAGGAAAATGACATTGATGATGAAATTTTGTCTGGTTCGAACAGAGAACGAAGAAGATCCTTCTTAGAATCCAATTCTTTTACTAAACCTAACCTTAAGCACACTGATACATCTAACAAAGAATGTACAAACAAGCCTAAAAATACTGTTGAAAAGCCAGAACTTTTTCTAGGATTAAAAATTGGTGAATTGCAAAAATTATATTTAAAAGCGGACAGCTTAAAACAGTTGATTTTAAAGACTACCACAAGGAATACAGAACAGGCTTTACATGGTCAGGTAATTGAACACTTCATATTCTTTATAAAACCTGGAATCTCTATCTTATCTTTATCTGCCTTATGAAAATATCTTTTTCTTTTGCAGGAGATTTCTGTGGATGTAGATTTTGTCACAGCACAAAGTAAAACAGCAGAAGTGAAGCCATGTCCTTTTAGACCCTACCATAGTCCTCTTCTAGTTTTTAGGTCCTACAGGTATAAAAGAAAGATTTAATAAATTTGAATTCCAGGGCTACTCCTTTGTTCTTAATGAATGTATGATGATTATGATATAAAAATTGAATCATGGTTACTGAAAAATGGACTTGTCCTTTCAGGGGGAAAAAGAAAAGAAAAAATGCCTTACTGTTGTTGAACAGTATCGAGAAATGAAGTTTAGCTTGCCCTTGGCATTTATTGATTCTTAACATATTCTCATATCTGGCTATTGGTGGGATAGTATAGAAGTCTAGAATGTTTCTGTTACAGTGAGGAAAAATCTTACGGAGACTTGTGAAGATTTTCAATTTTATTACTACCTGGGCTAGGGAATGCATTAACCAGCCTTCATAAAACTGAGTTAGACATTATTCAGATGATTAACTTTGTGGGAGGTTAACTTTTTGACTTCTAAAAGTTGTGAAACAGTAAATGGGTGTGATTTAATCATAAAATTGTTAAGAACCTTCCATGTAGTATAGATTTTTTTCCCCTAGGTTTTTGTGTTGGCTGGTAATGTGTGCAAGACATAATTTATATAGCACTTCTTCATTTGATGTTTAAAACCACTAGTTTTAAACAGGGCAATTTTGTATTTTGTTTATTTCTATTTTTTTTTTAATTTCTTTTTCAAATCTTTTATGTCTGGGTATCTAATAGCTTGCCCATTTCAACTTGATATTCTAGCCATTTTCTAGCTTAATTTTGATATGAAGTAATTAGAAAAATAGTAAGCTCAATGTATAGAAATTTTAACTGAAAAAGAAAAGTTAGAATTTTCTTAATTTGAGGTACATATTTTTGGAATGTAATAGGCCTGACACCTCTTTTCTCCTTAGATTTAGTCCTTACTATCGAACCAAGGAAAAACTTCCCCTAAGCTCAATTTCATACAGTAATATGATTGAACCAGATCAGTGTTTCTGCCGTTTTGATTTGACAGGAACGTGTAATGATGATGATTGCCAGTGGTGAGTAATTTTACTTATAAACATTTTATCATTTAAAAGGCATTCTTGGTCATTTGACTTTGATATATACATAATCATCTTTTCTGTACTGTCATTTTATTTTAGGCAGCATACACAAGATTATACACTTAGCCGAAAACAGCTATTCCAGGACATTTTGTCATATAATCTGTCTTTGGTTGGTTGTTCAGAGGCAAGCACCGATGAAGAAATTGTTGCTGCAGCAGGTTTTTAAAGACCTCTTACTCTTCTCTAAGTGAAAAATTTTATATTAGGCTGTTGTGTATGCCTTTGAAAATAGTTAAATTAATGCAACACATTCACCTGTGATACTTGATCTACATTTTCCCGTCTAGTATAGTAACCACTAGCCATATGTTGTTATTTAAATTAATTTAGAAGTTCACTTCCTTATTCACACTCGCCACATTTCAGGTACTCATTAGCCATGTTTGGCTACTGCCTAACAATAAGATAGTGCAGATACAAGACTTTTTCGTCATTGCAAAAAGTGTTTTGGACTGAGGTCATCTAAATAGTTAATTTAGAAGAAAATATTAGTCTGTTTTGTGTAGAAATTTTACTAATTATTTTAACATAGACCTCAATTTTTGTTTATTATTTTTAAAAATAGTGGAAGGTTGGAAGTAAAGATGATTGTAATTTCAAATTCTGCAGTGAAATAGAAAAAACTGTATTTGACATTGAAAAGCATCAATTACTATAAGACCTTGCAGCCAAAATTGTTCAGCTTTTCCCTAGATTTGGCACTACATAGAAAACAAACTTTTGTTAGTAAGGGAATTAGTATTAACTAGATAATAGTGTTATCACAACCCAGAGTGAGTCTTTTTATTTAATCATTCCTAATTTGGTACTTTAATTTTCACTTAACCATTTAGTTTATTTCAGGAAATACTTTTTTCAGCCTTTGTATGGTGTGTCATATAATGTGATTTTGCATAATAGTCTAGATTATGTAGGCCTTGCCTGCTAAAGGGTTATTGATACTAATTTAGTACCATATACTTTTCTTTAATTCTTTAACTGTTCTTCACCTCATTCTCTTTAATTACCTTTGTTTCTGTAATCTCTGGTTTTTAAAATATTGTTCATGAAGGTGGCATTACTCTTATTTCAGAAAAATATGTTGAGAAACTTTTTGGAGTAAACCAAGATCGAATGTCAATGGACCAGATGGCTGTTCTGCTTGTTAGCAACATCAATGAAAGTAAAGGTCATAGTAAGTATATATGTATATATACCTCTAATAAGTAACTTGAAGTTTGCTTTATGACTGCCAACTTTTGAGCATTATATTCTTAATATAAAATATCATTTCTTGCTAACATCGTAGAGTAAATGTAGTTCATTTTAAGTGTTGTTTGGATAGCCTTCAAAACTGTAACATACTAGTTATATCAGCTGACAGCCTTCTATCTAATTTAGCACCTCCATTTACTACCTACAAAGATAAAAGAAAGTGGAAGCCAAAGTTTTGGAGAAAACCTATTTCAGAGAATAGCTTCAGTAGTGATGAGGAACAGTCTACAGGACCAATTAAGTATGGTAAGAAGCTGTGTAATTTAAATCCAGAATTATTAAGTTGTGCTTTATCTAATACTTTGTTCATCTTAATAGATGCGATTTAGGCAGTATAGTTCTTCATAGTCCAGAACTGCCCCTTATAATACAGGATGCTTTAACCTTTGCCTTAGTAAATGTGACTGCCCCCCCATATGTTACCAAATAGTGCCTGAGTGGGGAGAAGGGAGTAGCATTGCTCCCATTTGAGGATTACTGCCTCAGCTGTCTGCTTCTTCCAGGCAGGAGTTTTATTTTATTTCACCTTTGAATCTGTTTCTTGGCATGCAGTAGGCTCACAGAATAAATGGATGAACAAAATACTATTTGAATGAGTGTCTTATTGTTGGGCAAAATGTTGCATTCTAATTTCATTTATATAATTTTCTACTATTAGTGGTTAGTAAGTATCTAGATGTTAGTTATATACTCTGATGTGTTTATTTACATTAATGTAACATTTTTCTCTAGTTTACATTTAGTGGAATAAATCCACAAAACTTGAGTTTTTCATTAATTATAGTGAAATATAATTTTCATTAATTAATTGTAACTTTCTCTTACAATTTAATGAATATGAATTATCCGCAATGTTCCTTACTGTTAAAGAAGGAAGACCATCCTTACTGGTTTTATCAAGACAGTCCTAGTTGACACCTGTTGTCCTGGTATAATTTTTAAAAAAATTTTTTCCTGGTATAATTTTTAATAGTACCACATTAACTCAAAAGTGTCCTAGTTTAAATGAAAAACAATAATGGTTGCTCTACCTTAAAGCTATGTGCTACTATAAATAGACTCTTTAAGCTTTCAGATCATTTTAAAGATGAGACCAATTATTATTTTCTGAACTAGAATTATTCTGAATTAGAATTATTTCTGTGTATTAGAGAAAGTGTGGAGCTAATGATACTTTTCCTTATAGCCTTCCAGCCAGAGAACCGAATAAATGTTCCAGCTTTGGATACAGTTGTTACACCAGATGATGTCAGATACTTTACAAATGAAACAGATGATATTGCTAACTTAGAAGCAAGTGTGCTTGAAAATCCTTCGCATGTACAACTTTGGCTCAAGCTTGCATACAAGTACTTGAATCAAAATGAGGGGTAGGTCAGCTAGTCTTTGTGTAAATTGTAGCACATTTATATTTTTATGTTTGAGGTTTGTTTCAAGTTCAGTTATCAGGTTTCCTTTCTAGTATCAGTGCAATCTTTATTTTTTTGGATAAAGCCTTATTTATTGTTTTTTGTGTTAAAAACTATCACAAAAAGTTTAAGGTTAGATCTTAAGTTGTGTGCATGGCTCTGTGTATGAGTTATAAATTGTACTGAAGTTTTTTAACTCTAGTAGGTTATTTCAAAGTAGAAGTAGTTAAAAGTAAATTCTGGGTGATATAAGGCTTAATTGTTTTTTGTTTCATTGTGTTTTTAAGTCAGGTAGTTATATTCTCTTGAAAATTATGATAAAATTACAGTGGAACAGGTTAGATTTAATGTTAATTTTTAAATTAGTGATTTCAAACTTGTGTAAGTGCCTCTAAATTCTGTGTGTAGTGTTATGTTTATTCAAGTTAAGTAAGTAGTAATTTATCTCATAACCAATAGCTCCTGTTGTATAATTACATTTTCCAAAACCTAAGTCGGTTATCCTACTTTTTGATAATAGGGATAAGCCACTAATAACCATTTTATTGTTACAATTTTAAAGTTATCATAATTTAGTTTGTTCTTTGCAGGCATCCTGATATGTGTCTAACTATTTCAAAACTTAGTGTAAAAACTTTAAAAATACAGCAACACTGCAGAATGCTTAATATATCACACATGCCTGAATATGGTGCTTATTTAACTTCGCTTTTGTGTCATCTCCTTGTTAATAGGATAAGTTACAGGTTACAGTGTTTTCTTTTCTGACTCATTTACTGAGTGAAGGCTGAGAAAACTATACTTTATTTTATGAATAGGATCATGAGAGAGAATTATCTTCTCCAAGAGATAGCAAGCCCTTGACTGTTGAAAAGAACTATTATATTGAAAGCTTTGATATTTTCTTCTGGCAGTAGCTAGCCTTGAGAGAGGGTTGTTTGACTTTTCCTGGACCAGTGTAAATCATAAAGGTGTTGCTGAATATGGACAGAAAGCACATTTGAAGTTGATAATCTAGTAGTTTTATAACACTGTTTTTATCTGTGGAAAATGCTTACTGAACAGTCACTGAAAAAGGCATTGTTGGGTCTGGGAGAAATCAGGACCTTTTATGGACAGATGTGATTTAAAATAGTAATCTATCACCCTTTGTCATAGGTGATTCTTGCTTCTTGAGAGGTTCTAATAGAAGATGGAGTTTTTTTTTTTATAAATTGGCTCCGTATACTAATAATATTTAAAAGTATCTTTAAGCATTTTTTTATATGTATACACTTGCTTTTTCCTTAAACGCGTAGGCTATGTTCAGAATCTTTAGATTCTGCTTTAAATGTTCTGGCTCGAGCCTTGGAAAACAACAAAGACAATCCAGAAATATGGTGCCACTACCTCAGATTGTTCTCAAAAAGAGGAACCAAAGAGGAGGTGCAGGAAATGTGTGAAACAGCTGTTGAATATGCCCCTGATTATCGAAGTTTTTGGACCGTGAGTAAAAAAGATAACATAGTCCTGTGTGTATGTGTGTTCATAATTCTTCTTGTAATTTTAAATACAGTAATGTAGTTTAATCGATCATATGTTTATCTGCATAAAGATATGCAAAACCTTACTCTCAATTTCCAATAACCACAGAGGCACTTATGGATCAGGATTAATTTGGATTAAGTAAAGCAGAAAATGTTTTATTTAATAGGTAAATTCTGTTAACTTTATTGGTAAGGGGAAAAGTATAAAATTATTAATTTCCCACTTATATATTCTTAAGTTTTAGTTTGGACAAAGTTAAATGAATTTCTTGCAAAATATCTGAAAATTTTGTTACCCCTTTATATTTGTATAAAATGTTCATGAATGCTTTGAAACATTATGTTTTTTATACTTAATCTGTCCTCATTGCTTATGGAGAAATCCTAATCAGTGGTTCATACTAGTTCTGAATCTTGCCAAAATAAAAAGATTTCTTTGTGAGAAAGATGTTTCCTACCCAGATTTAAAAATTTTGTAATTGATCCACTTGTAAAATAAAACAAGTATTCATTAATATATGATCTTTTAGGATCTGAACCTAGGAAACATTAAATTCAAATGAATTTTTAGATAACTCTATTGTTGTCCAATTTATCATTTACTTGCTAACTGAAATTCAAATCCTGATGAATTTGAATAACATCATATCCTTTATGAACTTACCACCCCAAGTTCTGTTTTTCACAGTCAGGTACCGAATAGATTTGGACAGTGAAGGATGCTTGTTTTTTTACCTGGAGCCTCATGCTCAGAAGGCCTGTTTACCAAAGTTAATTCTGTTGATTACTACAAGTGTATATAGGGTGTGAATATTCAGAAGATCTTATGTTTTTCCTTAAAGTTGTTTTGTCTTTAAAGGAACTCTTAACTTCTTGATTAACCCTTTTTAAATACTTATTTTGCCATACTTAGCATAAATGATATTCTCAATGTTTTTATACTGTTACACACCTAAGCAACACAAGTAGGTATGTAACCATAAACATGGAGCTTTGGAGATCCACCATGGTCTTGCTGCCATTAGCTTATTAATTCAGGAAGAGAAGAGATGAAATTGCTTCAGTGGTTGACTATGAGCTCAACACCTATATTCTTCTAGTTGTTATCTGATCCTACTTTACATCGTGTTAGAGGAGGAAATCTATGTTACAGTACATTTTAAAAATTACCTTTTTTGTGGAAAGTAAAAATTTAATATTAGACAGTTTCTTAATGGAATGTGAAAAATCAGTAGTTTTATAGTAGGTAAATTGTATGAAATCACTCTTTGACAGTTTCTGCACCTAGAAAGCACCTTTGAAGAAAAGGATTACGTATGTGAGAGAATGGTGGAGTTTCTGATGGGAGCAGCCAAGCGAGAAACATCAGATATTCTGTCCTTTCAGCTTTTAGAGGCTCTTTTGTTTAGAGTTCAGCTGAACATATTTACTGGAAGATGCCAAAATGCACTTGCAATTTTACAGGTAAGCATTTATTGTAGAATTTAAGTACATCTTGTAGAGAATTTTTCAAAGGTCTGAAACTTTATAGATAAGAACACAGGCTTTTGAATTGAATCCTTGCTTTGCCATTTACTAGTAAGTTGTATGACTTTGGGCAAATTCATTCATCATACTTTTTCCTCATCTGTTTAGTGGGGATAATACTGGCTTTCGAGTTTTTATGAGGTTTAAATGTTGTTAAGTACCAGAAAGTTAAACTTCAAGATTTAACCCATAAGGAAAAAATCAGTCTATAGTCTATAGTGAAAATCTCTGTGATTACTGCAGCTGCTGCTTCATTCTTTTTTTATGGTATTTTCTTTTTATCTCATTAGATTTTGAGTATCAGAACACTTAAAATGTACAAATAAATTTAATCTTTTTTCATTACATCATAAAATGTTAGCATAGTAAAAGTTATTTTAATATAGTATCAGTATCTCTAAAGGAATTTTTGTTAGAATGATTTATAACTATCAAAATTTTGACTTAGGTATTTAAGAACCATTCCAAAGAAATGTAATGCTTTTATTTTTTTCATTTTCATTTTAATGTGTTGTTACTGAGATATCTTCACACACCATACGATTCATCCAAAATATAGTGTTCACAGTATCATTACATAATTATGTATTCATCACCATGATCATTTTTAGAACATTTGCATTACTCCAGAAAACAAAATTAAAGAAAAAAAGAAAACTCCATCATCCATAACCTTTTCCCTCTCTTATTGACCAGTAGTATTGTAACTTTTTATTCTTTGCCTTTATGTTTGAATCTTATTTTGAATAGGAGTTATTATTGTCAAAAATACTTTCAGATTATTTTTTTCATTTTACATAGAATGCACTGAAATCGGCTAATGACACAATAATAGCTGAATATCTTAAAATAAGTGATCGATGTTTGGCATGGCTGGCCTACATACATCTTATTGAATTCAACATTCTCCCTCTAAAATTTTATGATCCGTCTAATGCTAATCCTTCAAGAATTGTCAACACAGGACCATTTGTAATGCCATGGCAAACAGTTCAAGATGTAAAAACTAATCCTGACATGCTGTTAGCAGTTTTTGAAGGTACGTATAAATGTTTATAGATTATTTAAAACATCAGCTTACCCATTATTATGGAATAAATTTCATCTATATATTGTAATTTGTAGCTATATAATTTATTATGTAAATACATAAAAAATTAAGGATTGAATCAGATAAGATGGATGTCTCAAAACTGGGAACTGCACTATATTATGTAATTTATTTTGTTTATGGCAAAGGATATCAGTCAGATATATAGATAATATATGTTGCATAGTTTTAATAAGTTGATTCAATCAGGGAACCAGGTTAATTCTTTTTTTAGCAATCCAGTAAGATAAAAGTTCAAATTGCTGTTTCTTATGTTTTGAATTAATTAATGTTTTTTGCATCAGTTAGTGTGATTGGCACTATATACTAAATGATATATGTGCTTTGAAATATGTATAAGGTATAAAGCCTGTTCCTTCCTAAAAGAGGTATATAGCCTAGTCAGAAGATCAAATCTCTACATTTGATATACTTATTAAAAATGCAATACCATATAACTGTATATTGGTGTACAGTCTAAATTATATGCTATAAAAGAGACTTGGACCTGTGATTTATACAATTATATGATACAGGAATGAACCCAAAGGGAAGGAATTGATGTAGCTTGGCATGATCAATGAAGTCTCTATAGAATGGGACTTGGAAATGGACTTTGAATTTGAAGCATGGCTAAGAATATAGATACAATGTGCCTTTTCAAATGTGAGGAGACTTATCTTGTTTATCTCTGTATTTCCCAAGGGCCCATCATAATTTCTGGCAGTATACTAAGTAAATGCTTGGTGAATAAACCAGTGAAGAAAGGAAGGAAAAGGACATTTCTGTTAGGGGAGCCTGGTAGACAGAAAGGAATTCCATCATGGAATTTGTGTGATGGATTTGAAGTGTATTGGAAGAAAGTGGAATCCTTAACAAAGTGAGAATTTTGTGCTGGAGAATATAGGAATTAAGACTGATAAGTGGAATAATGCTAGATTTTCAAGGGCTTTGAAATTGTGGAAGATTTGATGGCAGTTGAAGTTCATTAAGAAAGAATATGTTGAAAAGAATCGCCATCAGACATAGAAAAAAACAACCAGGAGCTGATGGTCATGACTGACACTTGGGGAAAAAAAAGAAGACTGGGGAAGGAGAATATTCCCCAGAGACATTTGAAGTTGTCACCTATAGATATGGGGAACAGAAATAGTCAAAGATGATTTCAGGGTTTTGAAACTGGAAAGATGAAAGTGTCATTCATAGGATCTGGCAAATTAAGAAAACTGATTTTGGTAGTAGGAGTGGAATTTTGATCAATAATTGGTCACCCAAATAAAAATGTAGAAATGCTTCTTGACAAAAGAAATCAAGGAAGTTGACCTTAAATGGAAAATTAAAGCTAGAGGAGTAGATTTGAGAGTTAATAATATAGACATTATTGTATTACAAAGTGCCTTACAGTTTTTAATGTGCACTAGCAATAAATTATTCTGTAGTTGAAGCTATGAGATGATATTTTCTCTGTGGAAATGGAGTTTTAAGAGAGTAGCAGTAAGGGGTGAAAGGGAGAGAGAAGATTCAATGAATGAAACGAAGAAATATAAACAATCTTGGCAGTAGAGGCAAGAAATTAAAAAGAAGTGGGGAGAATACTGTCAAATGTAATCAGATAAAATGAGGCTAGAGATAGGTTTATATGTGAATTCTCAGGAAATTCAAGTGTGTGCTTTCAGAATGATGACAATAACTTAAACTCCACAAGTCTGGGCACCTTTGTTACCACTGGATAAGGAGGAAATGGTGATAGCTGTGCAAAATAAAAATAATGTACCATTCTCTGAGAAGCTACCAGATCAGGTAGAGGATACTATAAGGGGAAAAGTGTGTTGTGAAGGAGGAAGGAAAGGGTCTGTTTAAGAGGTGACATAAAATACTCTAAAGCTACAGAGCAAGATATCTTTGGAAAGAAAGGGTCAGTGATAGATATAAAGATCATTCTTTGAATTTTTTGAGATGATTTTTAAGGAATTTAGGATAAATACAGAGACAATCATTTAAGTGTAAACATTGATAGATATGAGAGCTCATACTGCATGGTTTAATTCTTACAGGGAAAGGAAAGGTAAGGAATTTAACTTCAGGAATTTGGAAATATCTGAAATACTTCCTTTGAATAAAAGCTGGGATTTCAGTAAATAGGAATAAGTGATGATCAAGTAATTGATACATTGGTCTCTTAGAATTTAACAGTGAAATAATTCATGTTATATATGATTCATGTTGTTGTGATGTGTTTCTGGATAGATGCAGTAAACGCTTGCACAGATGAGAGCCTTACTGTTGAGGGAAGAATAGAAGTCTGTCTTCCACTTTACACAAACATGATTGCTCTGCATCAGCTTCTAGAGAGGTAAAACTTAATTGATCAGCAATTAGCCCTATTTTAAAAATTGATCTTTTCAAATGTTTAGACTTTTTTTTCTTGTTAAGGTATGAAGCTGCAATGGAGCTTTGTAAATGTTTATTGGAATCATGTCCCATGAACTGCCAATTGTTGGAAAGCCTTGTTGCTTTATATTTGCAAACAAATCAGCATGACAAAGCCAGGGCAGTGTGGCTTGATGCATTTGAAAAAAATCCTCAGAACGCAGAGGTTTTTTATTATATGTGCAAATTCTTCATCTTGCAGGTAAAAAATGACTCATAATTCTTAAATATGATGTTTTTAATGCTTCACATATCCTTTAAGACATCCTAGGCATCAGCCTCTCCGGGAAATTTTTCCTGATCCTTTTGCCCTTTGTAAACTGTGTTAGGTATTCCTTTGCTCTTTGCTGTAATACTCTGTGCACCGTTCTACCATTGCACTTACTACATTCCTTTGTGATTCTGTTTGTAGTCGCTGTATTTAACTAGACTAAAAATTTCTTGCGGTCAGGGACCACATCTTAGTCATATTAAGATCCCAAACATCCAGCACGGTGCCAAACATCTAACAGATGCTTAATAGATAATTTTAGGACTTTCTCTATAGTGATATTACATATTAATTAAGGTGCTTAATGGTTAGTTGAATTTAATTTGGAGAAGTGAATTATAAAAGTTATTTGAATGTATTCCAAATTTGCCCTCTATCCCCCACCCCCATTCCCTTACCCCCCACCCCCAAGAAACTGAATCTAATTAGTGGTTTTAAGGACTTTTTCCTCCCTCGAAGCATTATAATTAAACATTATAAGCCTGATGTATATCCCCTCTCCCTTTTTTTAAATAGAATCGGGGAGATAATCTTCTTCCATTTTTGCGGAAATTTATTTCATCCTTCTTTAAACCTGGGTTTGAGAAATATAGTAACTTGGATCTGTTTCGGTAAGTTTATAGAATTCTTTTGATTTGTGGAGGAATGAGAGATAGCACAGCTCAGTGGAAAGAGTACAAATTTTTTGTGGATTGTTAACATTTCAGAATGATTTTTGCATTTGATTACCCCCTTATTAAACTTTTCTGAGGGCAATAGAATAAAAAAATGAGGTGAGATGTAAAATACTTTGCATTCTTTGGACTAAAAGATATTATACAAAGTAAGAGTTATACTAATTCATTTTCCTTTTACTTTATTGCACTTTTGTTAGCTTTAGCATTTAATACTATAGCAACAGAATATCCTGAAACAAGCTCATTGATTTTTGAAAATGATGTTTTAAATTATTTGATTAGTGATCTATAGTGAATGTGTAATTTTTTTTTTTTAATTTTAAAAGGAACTAACTGCTCCAGCCTCTGAAATGTTGCTGTGTGAGACATTTTAGAGGATCAGTTCCTCAGTCATCTTTCAATAGCTTATTTAAAGGTCTATATTTACTGCCTACATTTGCTTTGTGGAGAGTTCTTATTTCAGCAGCAAAAAGAGGCCATAGCAAAGCATGAAAAATAATTCTAGGGGGACTTTTAAAATTCTTTTCCCCTTTCTCATCTCTCTGCAGGGTCAGCAAAGTTTTTTCTTGAGGGCCTGATGGTAAATATTTTAGGTTTGCAGGCCATATGGTCTCTGTCACTGCTATTCCACCATGCTGTTAGAGCAGAAAAGCAGTCTTACATGCATGGAAATGAATGGGTATGGTTGTGTTCCAATAAAACTTTATTTAAAAAATAGGCATAGTCTGCCAACCCTAAATAAAACAGCATCAAAAGGAAAATGTTTTATCCTGACAGTTTGTTCTGTTCAGTTAGTGGTCCATCCACCCCAGAATTTTCTATGAACATAGCAGTTAAATTATTTATGATTGGGCAAAAGTTTAGTGTCACTATTCCCTCCCACACTTGAGTTTTCATTTGTCTTCTTATGTTTGCCAGTTGAGTAATTTTCTGTACCTGTCCTGAAATTCTTTCTGCTCTCTTACTTCCAGATTAATATCTCAAAGTTATCTGCAAAAGAATAACTTTAAATGCAAATTAATGAAGAATTAAACTATTCTATAAGAAGTTGGAGATTATTCAGTTTCCCCATGTTCACTTGTTCCCTTGTTTAAATTAGCTTGCTTTGCTTCTTAAACTCAGTCAAAGGACCAATCCAAGACTGAACCAAATTCTTTATAGACTTGCTAGTTCTGGTTTTCCCTTGGGCATGGAGGTAATTGGTTTAGCTTAAAAGAAGATGCTGCCAATTTCTCTCTTGGTAACTCATCAAAGATCTTATTGATGTCAGCTTAATTAAGCAGAATAAATAATTGTGCCAATAAAAAATTGAAAGACTGTCTCCAAATAATATTTCCTTTGTTTAGTAATTCATCATGCTTTATTAGATTCCTTTGTGGGAACAGTCGTAATTCACTGAGAGGAGAAAGAAGTATCCTGTGCTTATTTTATTTGGACATTACCGAACACCTTGTTTACACAAAGAGTACACCTCTGTTAATTTAGGGAGTCTTTTTTTGAGTAAAATGCTAGGAGGAAGGTAATAATTGAGAAAATGTTTGGTATTGTCATGCTTATTGCGTATTGGTATGCATTTTTCAAATGTAGCCAAAGTTTATTAGGAAAAATCAGAGTCCTCTTAATAGAAACAAAATTGTATTGTTTAGATTTCATGAACAGAAATAGTAAAGCAAATATACTTAGAACTGAAATATTTACCTGAAGTTGAGTTCTGTCAACTCCTGTTCCTTATGATAGTTAGATAAAGATGCAAGCAGAAAGAACTTATTTTCATGTGTTTCATATCAATTTTAAGATTGAGTGGATAGCCAAAAAAGTTAGCTAGGAGATTTCTTTCACATTACTAAATTATCTTGGGGATTATGGAATCTTACATAGATTAAATTAGAAGTCTTGACCCACCTCAGTTTTGGGTTGAGAACACTAAAATCCTTAGAAAATAAGTGACAAACTCATGGTTATATGGTTAGTTGTGGCAAAGTTATATTAACCTGACTTCTAGATGTTCCATCTTCCCTTGTATTTCTCCCCACATAGCCTTTCTAATTCATTAAAAATTATTTCCTTAATTATTTTTAAGTCCAAAGTAAGCAGTTATACTAAATTGTCATTTTTGAGATCAGTATATTTCCTCAAGATGTTGGTAAGTAATTTACACACACATAGGTGTGTGTGTAAATACAGTGTGGATGGAGGGGAGCTGAGTTAATCAAAGTCAAGTAGACTTCTTAACTGATGGATTTCTTTGAAACCTTTAAGTATTGTGCCTTTTCAGGAGGGGTCTATCATTTGCAGTAATTCCCCACTTTACTTGACTATGAACCTCTTTGACAAGTGCCATAAATTATGGGTCAGTATGCCACAGAATACACTTTAACATCATGTCTAAAATTAAGTCAATAAAGGTGTGTGTGTGTGTGTGTGTGTGTGTGTGTATGTATATGTATGTAAGTGAAATTATTTTACAGATACCAGGTTTTATAGGCTTTTACAGGAAAGTACATATTTTGTGAGAAAAGTTTAGATACTTGATATTCATATCTGTTCTTTTCTATTTTTAGTTAGGTTTAATTAGATAATTATGGTGCATTCATTTTGGGAGATATAAAAATTCATTTTAGGAGGGGAGTTATTCATGTAGACGAAAAATAGATCTGAGTAAATTTGCAATCCTGGGGATGTAACTGTTAGAGATGTGATGTACAAAGTCTCGTTACTTTATAGAAAGATTTCAGGGAAATTTAAGTTGTAAGAGGATTTTTAAAAAAATTGGTAATTCGTGTGTACATAGGCATAATTTCAAATAATATTTGTTTTTGTTTCAGATATCTGTTAAATATCCCAGTACCACTTGACATTCCAGCCCGTTTATGTAAAGGAAACTTTAATGATGAGATGTTTAACCACCAAGTCCCTTATTTGTGGCTGATTTACTGGTGAGATATCTTCTGTGGAGAGAAATGTTTCATACTAGGCTTATGTTTATAATTTATTACAGATTTACACTATGTTGAAAGTAACATGATGCTAGTCACTGAAGCACAATTTGAGGTGTTATGGTTTAGTACATATTAAAGAAGACAAAAAGAACAATTTCAATGTAATAATATCTGCAATATTTAAAGTATAATGTGTCATTTTTTTACTTAATAGAGTTAAATTTCATTTTTTAAAACAGCCTTTGTCATCCTCTTCAATCAAGTATTAAAGAGACAATAGAAGCATATGAGGCAGCTTTAGGGGTGGCCATGAGATCTGATATAGTACAGAAGATTTGGATGGAGTAAGTTTAGTTCCTACTAATTAGAATGGGATTTTGATATAGGGGAATATAATCTGGTGGGGAAGGGGTCATCAGCTTTCTTGATGAGAGAATTATTGGCTTAAATTATTCTAAATTATCATAATATTTTTCTTTTGGCAGTTATCTTGTCTTTGCCAATAATAGAGCTGCTGGATCCAGAAACAAAATTCAAGAATTCAAATTTTTTACTGATTTAGTGAATAGATGTTTGGTTACAGTCCCTGCCCGATACCCCATTCCTTTTAGCAGTGCCGATTACTGGTCCAACTATGAATTTCACAATAGGGTAAGAACTTAAAACTTTTTTTAAGAGATGTTTGTACAAAATAAGGGGACTTAAATGAGGGCAAAACTCTTATATCAAAAGATCTCTTCCTACAACTATTTTTCCTAGCATTAACTATTATTTTTGACCATGCTTCTGACATATCTCTTCAGAGTCTAGAAACAGAGCCTTTATTAAGCAAACGTTTGCTTTCTGTGGTTAATAAGGTCAAATAAGTATATTGATTATGTTTTATTTAAGAAAACATACTTCCTTCTCTGAAGTAAAAGTTAGGGTTCACTTTAAGAAAAATATGATAATATATGTGATGGTTTATATGGAGTAATTTGCAGTATTTTTGAAAATTTCTACTCATGAAAGAGTTTGCTTGAGTAGTTGGACATTTTATTAAATTACAAAATATCATAACTTCAAATTAAGTAAAAATGGGCTTACACAGTATAGCTGCTGTTTTTAATATTTTGTCAAGCAAATATAACCATACACAGCATAAGAAACCAGATGCCATTTAGAATTTTGAGTAGAATCTGATTAATGCTGTCTTACAGCAAATGAAGCAAAAGAGTTTTTTCTGATTTTTTTTTTCAGAGATCCTTTTATAACATTCATTCAGTACAATGTAGATTAAAGCTCTGTATATATATGTTTACTTTTTTTGTGGTGTGGTTTTGTTGTTTATGGGATAACCAATTATTATGCTTTGTTGTACTTCTATGCCGTTCTTTATCCCAGGATCTCAAACCACTTTATGGACATTTAAGTCATTTACACACGGGCATTCCATGAGCGAGATGTGGCAGGTATTATTAGCCCTATGACTTGCCCAGCTATACAGCAAATAAAGGTAGACTCAGGAATGAAAACCCGGACTTCTGGCTTCTTGTCAGTGTTTCCTCAGTCCATGGCTCTCATCACTAGATCATATTTCCTAATTCATATTTGGAAAATCACTAATATAATTAATGGTAGGAATTGTAACTCACAGCATCATACATAACTATAATTTATATATTCATGTCTTAAAGACCATTTTGGTTTCTCATTAAAACACATAGGTAATTGGATTTCACATTTTTGGTAGCATTCATTTTTACCCCCTCAACCTTTACAGGTTATTTTCTTTTATTTGAGCTGTGTTCCAAAGACCCAGCATTCCAAAACCTTGGAACGGTTTTGCTCAATTATGCCAACTAATTCTGGACTTGCACTGAGGTAAGAAAAAATAAAATTCTTTTTGTCCTCAGCTCAGTAGCATAGGTTTTTCATGTAAAATTATTCTTGAAAAGTTAGGAACAGTCTGATTTCTTCATTGATGTACTACTTTAATTTGAGTTGTTAAGCAGTATTTAGCTATTTATACAGAAATCAGTATAAAAATCTGCCCCCTTATAAAGGGGCAGAAAAGTCTAGTAAATTCATCTGTGTTCCTGCGCATGC
Source organism: Myrmecophaga tridactyla (assembly GCA_004026745.1). Lineage (NCBI taxonomy): Eukaryota > Metazoa > Chordata > Mammalia > Pilosa > Myrmecophagidae > Myrmecophaga > Myrmecophaga tridactyla. The sequence continues at coordinate 110,103 of PVIY010000181.1, forward strand.
CCCACCTGTCTTTAACACATGCATTGTAAGCAATAAATTTATTATGTGACAAGGGAATATTACTTAGTAGATTTTTAAAGTGTTACAGAGACTAGCCAACTATGAAAATTCTAATTACTGTGACTTATTTTCATGTAGGTCAGTAGCTCTCAAACATTAGTATACATCAGAATTGCATGGGTGCTTACTTAAAATTACAGATTCCTGAACTTGAGCCCTCAGATTTTGTTACTGGTGGTCCTCAAACCACGTTTGAGAAACACCAATCGAGATTTTATACATTGAGTTAAAAGGAGATTTCTGAGAATTCCTTTGTAGTTTTTGTTTTTTAATTATTACCATTTTTGTATGCTGCACAGTGGGGTCCCATTTCATTCTTTCCGTGTGAATATCCCGTTATTGCAGCACCATTTGTTGATTTTTTTTTTTCTTTTGAGTGCGTGGGCTGGGAATGAACCCTGGGTCTCCTATATGACAGGCAAGAATTCGACCATTGAACTATCCATACACCCTTTCCTTTGTAGTTTTTATGCTAGAGTAAACCCATTTCACCTTCGAGAATTGTGCCTTTGATTAAAAATATTACACTTGAAGTCTGAAATATACTATGCTATCACATGCACATTACTACTTTGGCTTCCACTTGTGTAGTCATTTCCACTGCAACATTTGTGTCTAATAATTGTAGGTTTGTTTGTGGATTGTAAGGTACCTAAAATATTTATCAAATATCCCCTTGGGTTTTGAGGTGTTAATGTTCTACTGTGAGAAAATGGCATAAGAGATTAAAAGAAAATTCAAAGGCTGTCACCTAGTTTTTTATAATAGAAATTCCAAATACGCAGTGCTAATTTGCGGAAGCTGACTATAGAAATTCATGTTATGAAACAGCACTTTTGATAAAATGTGTGAATAGAAAATGTCATATTATGACTAGTTTTTATTATGATAGGCATTTTGGAATATACTTAGTTTAGTTGTTGGTTTTGTTAGAAAATCCTGATGTCTGTCTGTATTTTGATAATTTATTACTTCCTTGTGGTCATCTTTGTCCACTTTTCCAGGGCAAATAAGCAATTAGTAATCACTGTGCTTGCATTTTAGTTCAAGACAAATACCAGGAAATTGTATTGATATATCAGATGATTACTTTTAGAAAATTGGAGGGGCATGCTATTATTTAGAGAGAATACTTTAGTATCCTGTATGTATACATAGGTCTTATTTTATATGACCAGAACTCTTAAGTGGACTTCTTGCTAGTTTCTCACATTCCTGTTCCAGGCTAATTTTTATGAGTTGTTCTGTTATACAGTTGAATAGCTTTAAAGGGATTCAATTACACAAAAATTATCCTCATCAAACATTGCTCATTGAGCACATTTTGGTTTCCCTCACTTGGAATGCTTTGTTCATTTTCCCGAATGTACTTTACAGGCTACTTCAACATGAATGGGAAGAAAGCAATGTTCAGATTCTGAAACTTCAAGCCAAGATGTTTACATATAATATCCCAACATGCCTGGCCACCTGGAAAATGTAATGCAACAATCATGTACATGTTTTTATAGCTATTGCTTTATTTATAAGGTTTGCTCCAGACAGGTAAATTTGAAATGGCATCTTTTTTTTTTTTCCTGGGCAGATTTCTATTCTAGTTTAGATTTGTTTTTAGCACTTGCTGAGATTTTATACCAAGAGTGAGTGAGTGCTCATTAACAATTGCTTCTGAAAGCAGAAAGGATAGATTTTTAATTTTCCTTTAAGGAGAACATTTAGATAACAATACTGCTGTCGAACAAATATATCTGTTATAGTTTTAAAACCATCTCTTTTGAAATTTGAGGTCCTCCTCCCCATAGTCTGGTTTCTTGTTTCTTTTAAAGGTGTTAGTGCCATGTGTTTTTCACTAATACTTATGAGTATTTTTTTTGTGTGTGAACGTTATTTATGTTCAAAACACTCGTCTGTTTTATTATTGTAAAGTTGATAAAAATTGTTGAATTTTTCTTTTCACTATAGGTTACCCTCCTTGGAAGTTTAGCCTGTTACTTTCAGGAAGTTTTGTACTCAAATTCCCACAGTCAGTATTCTGCCAGTGGTGGTATCTCCGTTTGTTCAAAGATATATAAATTTTTCTTCTCCCTTTTCTATATTCCTTTTTTTTTCTTAGAGCCATTGCTGCTGAGATTGTTCTAAAGGGGCAAAGAGAGGTAAGCCATCCTTGAATATCAGATAGGTTGCTTTTTAAAAAAAGTATTCTGCCCCTTTTGTTCACTTTTCAATTTAAACTTATTAAAGCATAAGCTTCTAAAAGCTCCAAATGTTTGGATTGGAAAGTCCAAAACCCAACATGCCCATTTTTTCTTGAATGTTATAGTATGAAGTATCATTCTTTAAACAGAGTTATGAAGGTGCTTTTCATCATGTTTTCTGATAGGATTGTGTGTATATCTGTCTTATAGGTCCACCGTTTATATCAGAGAGCCTTACAGAAGTTACCTCTTTGTGCATCACTGTGGAAAGATGTAATGCTTTTTCATCTTTTATTTTATCTTGAAGTTTTCCTATAAATTTTCTGCATGTGCCATATCCATTGATGTGGTGATGCTCAAACTCTAGCTAAGTCTTACTTAATATGCTTCCCTGTCTTTTGCAGCAACTCTTGTTTGAAGCATCAGAAGGAGGTAAAACTGATAACCTGAGAAAACTAGTTTCCAAGTGCCAAGAAATTGGAGTCAGCCTAAATGAGCTCTTAAATTTAAACAGTAACAAAACAGAAAGCAAGAATCACTGAACACTGGGTGCAGTCAGTTCTAAGTCCTTATAATAATTGCCAAAATTATTGAATGATCCTTCAAGATTAGGCTGATCCCTGGCTAAGGTCTGTGTAAGACAGACAAGCATTACTGATCATATCAAGTCCCCTACAATATCCTGTCCTCAAAACCGGAAGCAATGAACATGACCCTCTTCAGTTGGATAAATGAACTTCCTGTTTGGCCTGCTACTGGGCCCTGCCAGATTCTCATAACATCATGTACGTAAGTATAGTTCCTCAAAGTGACTGACATTTATTTTAATTTTGTTTTGTTTTTGTTTTTGTTTTTTACTTTTCCCCCTTTATGTTGTGCTATTCCTGGTTCACTTGACACTCTCTGATGCCTGAGAGGTTCTTGTTTGGGGTTTAATTTCCAGGGTTGTGTTTACAGTAAAAAGCAGGCAGTCCCTTTTGGTTCTTCCTTTTTAAACCTTTTGAGATTCTTCATTTCAGGATTTAAAAATTAAGCAGTCCATCTTAAGGAAAGTGTAACTGTCATGGCCACAAGTCTGCTAGTTGCACTTGAATGCTCTTAACAGGGTTGTTTATTGCCCTTTCTACATTCTGGACTCCTTGCCGAGACTGTTTAACTTGAAGATTAAAGAAACTATTGCAAATGCCAGTGCATCAGAGCCTAAGAGTGGTCAAATATTATGTGCAATTTTTTTGTAAAGAAATTTTAATTTATAATAAAGTTTAACAATTTAAAGAACAGTTAATATTTGAACTGCTTTGTATTGAAATACTACTTTGTAGTATTAAAATTGTTTATATACAAAATATTTTGAATATAAGTTAACTTTTAAAAAAATGTTGCTGTCTTTATTCACTTTTCACAGTCTGATGGGAAAGGGTTGAAGTAGAGGAGGTATTGGATATTCACAACTATATCAATACTTTCTTATACTGAATCCACTTTTGCATAAAAATCTCCAAGGACTTTAATTCATCAGTAGGTGGACTCTGTTCTGTTTGAGTGCAGTGGGTAATGAGGTTTGCACAACCATTAAATTCAAATCATTCAAACTACAGTTTAACCAATTTTTAGAAAGTGTCTCCTTATTCTAGTTTAAGTAATTTGTTAGTGGCACGCAGTCTTTTGTTGAATATCAGTATGATACAAAATACGAAGGAGACCTTGCTCTCCTGCACCCACCTTTCAGTCTACACTGGGTTGTTTGCACCTGGCAGAAAAATCGTTAATAATACAAATACTGCCACAAATATATGCAATCTAATTGTTGGAGGCAGAGCAGCACCCATATGAAATACTAGGCAAACTTTGTAATACACTTACACAGAATACAAGCATGTTGCAGAGCCTTGCTATGTGCTTGCCAGACAATGTACCAATACTTCTATCAGCAGTGGTTATTTTGCCTTTTTTTTTTTTAAGGGTACTTTGCGTTGTGTATACAGGGCTCTGAGCACTCAGTTCGTTCATAAAACTCCAGTGGTACAAGTTGTACACTCTGACAACTCTAGGGGTCACCTATTCACATATCTCTTAGGGTCACGCAGGCAGAGGCCCTAGCATATGTTAAGCGGCTGTTTCCTTTTAGATCAGTTGTCATATTGCCTTGTAAAATTATGAAACTATTTTACCAAAGTTACCTTGCCTTAAAAACTCACTCTCAGGCTACATTTTCTTTCTCTATTATTTTACACACTAACTCCACATAAAAATAATGAAAGTTGATATGGTTGTTACAGTAATGTGAATATAATATTTAAAGTCTTTCTTTTGACAGAGAAATGTTATACAGTAAGGAAAGACTAATCACTGAGAACTACCATCCCTCACTCTCTCCTCCCAGCTACCTCCCCTACCTCCCACTACCCACCCACCCCCAGCCATTCCTGACTGGCTGGAGGTGGAAGACCAGACAAATGAGGCATTTTAGTTTATGGGGTTTTATGGAAATGGAGTGGCAGGTTGCAGTGTATTTTTAAACTTTTTGTCTTCATTTTAGAGAACATAACCTAATATTTGTATTTGCCTTTTAACGGAAAGTGGACCTTGTAACATTGCTGTCACAGAATTATCTAAGGCGGTTTGCTTTCAATTAAAGGGCATATAAACCTACATCATAAAGCAAGCAAGAATCTCCAGGTGCAACATCTAAGAGCTAAAGGTCCAAAGCAGGCAAGTAAAAGAGATGATTAAGACTGACAACAAACATAGCGGAACTTTATTGAAGATTGTAGCTCAAATATTTATTTTTTCATGGTTTTTGAAAAGTAGGACCATGTGGCTAGAACACAAAATAGAGCCAATATTCTTGGTTAAAGCTGTCATGTATTCATAGATAAGTCATAATTTCCTTGTCTGCTTTCATATCTGTATGTTAACATTAGTCAGTGTAAGTGAAGAGTGGGAAAATAAAATTTTGCTGACCTTTCAAGCTTGAGGATTGTGTCTGCAAATTTATCATTATCCCTCAGTGCAAATTAACAATAATTGTACAAAACATTTTGTATCAAGAGCTATTTAAGAAAAAGCAGACTTCTAAGGTACATTTCTGATATTGTTTCTTTTTTTTTCCCTTCACAATTCTATATCTTTATCTTTCCAAGCTGTGGGCTTAATATAGTGATAGAGCTAAGCTGAAAAAGAGTCCTTCCCTTTTTTTGTTTATTTTTTCAGGGCTCTACTCCATATGCCACAAGAAAACAGCCCTCATTTTGTGCAGGTGTTCTGCAGTTATACATTTCTCTTTGGGGGAATAGCGGTAGTGATCAGCCACCTAAGAAAGGACCTTCTGTCCCACCTTGCACTCATTCCTGTCCTCCACCACCACTCATATAACCTTCCTCAGTAATAGGTATGCTGTACTTTTGGAACATTACAAAAGATATCTGTCATAAACATGAAAATGTTTTTCTTTGTCTCTTTTTATTTTGTCTGATATCTTTGAGGGAGATAATGGCAAACTCTGTCTTCCACAGATGGTAATATGGATATAAAATTTGTATCCACTTTCTATTTAGTGACCTTTACAACAGACACCAGAACATGTTTTGCAGAGTCAAAGGTATACTCATATTTTCACTCCAGAATCATTTTGTGCTCTGAGCTTTTTGTATTAATGGAGATAATCAGAGCATCTACTGCCAAAATAAAACACTCAGTTTGGCACATCATGCGATCAAATTTATGAGACTGCATGGAGATAGATTTGGCACTTCATGCTGGTACTCTTAATATAGAGATAAAGGAACAGGTCCCTGAAGTTGCTTATAGTGTAACTGAAGCAGAATAGTATGTGTGCAAAGGAAACATCTCCAATGAGGCGCCGACCTTTGATTGATGGGTCTGGAAAGTATTCCTGGTAGAAAGTGAATTAGTAGCTAAATTATAAAAGAGGAGGAGGAGGAAGAAAATTGAGACTAGTAATATTTTCAAAAGTCGTGCTGTTCTGCCTGAATATTATGGAATATTGCACATGTTTAAAAATGTTTTTAAGACTTTCTGAAAGCTACTTTGGCCTTGTACTGATTCATTCACAACTGACAATTCATTAGACCTGATGACAGACTAGACATGTAGAACTTCATAGTACCCTCATCTGTCTGGAAGAGATTCAGCTTGAGGCACCTTGTGCTTCGAAATCCGTATGAGCAAAGCCAGCTAGGAGTTATCTTATCAGGCTTCTATGTTAAAGATTTCAATTTAATCAATTTCAACAGCCTTAATGTGGAATGTTCTGCTTGGAATTTGAACTTCTACTAACCCCCCCCCTTTTTTTTTTAATTCCTTGGGTTAAAGTGAAATGTTACTTTCATCATTTATTAGTCTTTGCTAGCAGAGCACTGTTTCAGTCCTAGGCAAGACCACAAAGTTATATTCCATAATGCCCTTCAAGAATCATGGTTATTCTGTCTATAAGGAACGACTACCAAGAGATGGCCCAAAGAATCTTCAGTGCTTTAAACTGATTTTGGTTTTTCCAAATGACACATTTTATCCCAATACCAGAAATGTTTGCAATTAATGTGAAACTAGAAAGCTCAGAAAAAAATAGTTTGGTTGGGGAGCAATACCAAAAAAAAATTGCACAAGCTTGGAAGGAATATATAT